>JAUBNY010000700.1:1775588-1964696 GCA_032275445.1 Crypturellus soui
GATCATCCTCGTGGCCCTGCACTGGACTCTCTCCAGCAGCTCCACATCCCTCTTGTACTGGGGGGCCCAGAACTGGACACAGAACTCCAGAAATGTTTAAGTGAAAGTTGCTGATTTATGAAATTGGCTGCCTTCTCTTATTGTCCATACAGACAAGAAACAGGTTATGTTTCTGAAGTGGAAGATGTAAGGTACAGGCTAAACAAGCTCAGCCAATGTGTGAAAAAAGCCAAGCTGTGGAACGAGGTAAGGCTTTTGGCTTCACACAGTTGAGTACAATGTACAGTTACTATTCTGAGGTCCCTTTAGATAACACTTCAGTCCTAAGACAGAATCAAGTGTACCTAGGTAATTTCTCAAAAATATTTTCCTAATATGTTCTCAAAGACTTCTAGCAAAGAGATGTTAAGTCATTTCCAAGTGAGTTTGAATGCAGTTCAAACTGTGGTCCTTGAAAGGGTCTGTCCTTTACTAGGACTGAGAGATAGCAGATGCAGATAATTACTGTTTATCTTATTTTATCTTAAATTATTTGCACCCAGTACTTAGATGGGTCATTTACATATCTGTATACCTGATTCATAGGCAAAATATATAGATATCTGTATCAATTTATGTGTCTGCTTTTACAAGTATAATATGCAAAAAACTAATATGCACAGACTAGCATACATATTGAAATCTACCCAATAACTCTTCTCAGTCATTCTTTGCTGATTGAATATAAAAATTTATCTTCTGTAGTTATGTATTTTAAATGCCTCAAAGAATAATTTGTAAAATTTTAGACTGCAAAATCTGTGACTCGAAGTCATAAGAGGCACTTGGTTCTAGATATTTAGAAAAATACACAGTTTTCTCCAGTTCTTCTGTATTCTTTATATGCTATTTTTACCTCTAATTGATTTTCTATTGGAATTTTGATGAAAATTATATTTTCTCCCATGTATTTTTTCCTGCATAGGATGTTTAAAATGAGCGTTTAATATTCTGCTTTTCATTCTGTCATTAACTTTGTTCTACTTGAATTCTGTTTAATAACACTTAACATTTACTAGGATAGAAATATTTGTTTTTTAAATACATCAGTTCATAATAGTTGGCAGTGACTTAAAAAAATCCAAGGGGTACTATCTTCGCCCTCAGGGCACTACTTTCACAATTTGAATTCCTTTGAATTATACTAGCTAGCATTTATTTTGTAATTAAATTTGTCCCACACTTTTCAGGAAAAGAGAAACTGGTAGTATTCATGTTAATACAAATAACTTAGTGAATAGCATTATCTTTTTAGAAAATGAGGCTGAGAAAACAATTCTGCACCTTCATATGTCTGATATTTGATTTCTACATGCTATTCTTTTTCTATTCAGCCCTAGTAATCTGAAACAGTTCTGTTTCTCTCTCTTAAACAGATTCTATTAGCTGCTTCTTTTGGTATTAACTGTATTCACCAGCTAATAGAAATTGACCTCTTAAATGATAGCCAGTTAAACACTTCAGCCTTTTCACTGTTTAGAGGACTAAAATTCTCTAGATTTTTCTCTTATCACTACTACACCAGATAGATATTTTGTGTTTTCCAAATTCCCTCTTTTTTCACTTGCATGTCGTTTTGTGTGTTGTGCTTAGGAAAGTGAAGAGACTTGATCTATGAGAATAATCAAACGGCTAAAGTGTTAAACAGGAAAATTAGAAAAATTAATTCCTCTTCAAAGTCATTAAAGGGGGAACAAAGCCCAGAAGACAAATGTGATGTGTAACATGGGTAAAAGGAGAAGTGGGTCTTGTGAGGCTCTCCCTAAGGAAAAGCAGCAAATTCCCCTGTGAAATATGAGCACAGGACTCTAGCTACATCTACTCTAGAAAACAATATACAACCAAGGCACAAGCTGAAGCACTAGGATGTATCTGTTCATACTGTTTAATAGTCAGCATACTCCTGGACCAGCCTTACCTTGTGACACACAATCCCTCTATCAGAGAGCACGCAGAAATGCTTGGGAAGTACATGGGCCACCTACTGCTCTCTACAGGCAGAATGGACAAAGAAACACTGTTTTAGGAGAAAGAGTTTAGCTATATCAATACGGGATGTGTTGTGCCACATGTCCCCGGGGCTTTAAAGCTGTCCCTGCTAATTTTATATACTGGTATTAACATAGCCACTGGTCTAATTAGTCATTGGTTTCTTTTATTTTGATTGCCCCAAATGTTTTGAATTTATTTAATTTTCCCAATGTTCTACACTATTCCATTAATCTCTTATCATTTGACCTAGTTTCTGCCTAGTTTCTGACTTGTAATATTAACACCCCATATTTTAGGTGATACCTATTTTCCTTGACTCTTTTTTTTTCTCTCAGAGCTGTGAAATATTCTGAATGGATTTTCCAAGCTGCTGAAGTCCACTAATTTGGAATCTGATGGTTTTATTTTGGTGCAGTAATTTCATCAAAAGACAGAATAGCCAGAATTGTTCAGTACCACTGCTGATGGCAGATGATTCTACTTGTTGCTCATTAGAAGCCTTATTTTCTTCATCTTGCTGAGCTAGTGATCTTTAGTAGTTCTTCACCATGATAAAAGTCTTTGTTCCTGTCCCTGAATTTTGAGTGTCTCTCTGCCACTTTTACAGGCTCCAGACCAAGTGTCTAAGCAAACACAACTGAATCTCTGCTATATCTGTTCATGAACAGTAGGTAGAGACTCAGCCCATTATGAGCTGAATAGCAATGAATCACCAAGATTGTTAATACATATCACTATAAAAGGAAATAGCTTTGTCCTGTGAAGGACAAAGGAGGGAAAAAAGGGTGCTGGCTGCTTGGGCCCTGGGAACAACGCACATATCAGCTATAGATATTTGGAGGAAATGATCTGAAGTGGAAGTTGGAAGCGGCTTCTTAGAAATCCAGAACATGAAATGAACACGAGTAACACAGGAGCACATTAGTTTGGAATGCACCCACAGCTATAAACATGCCCTCGGAAGACAGACAGCCTCAGCGTGCAAGACCAAATGAATTCTTTCCTTCAAAATCCAACTTACTGAAGCTTCCAGCAGAATTTGTGAGAGAAAATTCGCATGCCCTGAAGCTCACCATAATAGAGAACAATATGGCAGAGGTCTCTGCCCCGGATAAAAGAAAAATAAATTCAGTAACAATGCAGTGGAGTAGGTGCTAAACATAAGTCATCTAAATGCAAAAGAGAAAGGAAGGTAAGGATTAGAGAAGCCAAGAAGGCTCCATAAGGGTAGGGTTGAGTAATGTAGTAAAATCCAGGCTGTTTTAAAATACTTTTAGTATTTAGTATACACCTAGTAGATGCTAGGTATATATAATAACAAATATAATTGGAGGGAAAAAACACTTAAAAATAGTTTCAAAGATGTAAGTAAGAAACAGTTAAACTAGAAAAAGTTATGAAAAGAAAGGACTGTGATCCGTAGCTCTCAAGTAACTGTATGTTGCCTGCTCACAGAATAAATTCAGCCCAGAGGTCTCTGCTTCTGCATGTCTAAAAAATTCATAAACTACACGAGTCAATTACACTTTCATATGCTTAAAGTCTTTGTCAATGCTTTGATGGAATCCTGCAGCACTTGAATGGGAAAAGTAGCATTTTTAAAGTTGCAGTTATTTTCCATTACAGATTTGGGCCAGAACAACTGGGCTATGTTTGAAGGATTTTACAGGAAGGACAAATTTCCTACAAACTGATGAATATCTATCCCTCACTGCATCTAACTGGTAATAGTTAGAACATTGCTTAATAATCACTTTGCAAAAGTACAAATGCTCTCAAAATATTACTGGCAAAACTCAGATGTCTCATCTTGCTCTCAGTCAAGACTCACTGGAGATTACAATATAGCTCTCAGTTATTAAGATTATGATGAAAACAAAACATCTTACAATATATTTACTAATATACTACAAAGTTTCATGGAGAGATAAAATCAGTCACACTTATTAAAAAAGTAAAAGAACACACACAAAAATTTTAGATGCCATATCTTTTTTTTCTGGATGTGTCTGTTATAGCAGGTGATCTGATTCATGTCGAACATAGCAAACTGAATATATGACACAATTATTTTCTCAAAAACTGAAGTTATTGCAGAATTTGGTAGAGACATGGCAGTCTCAAAAAGTGCATGTTAGTGTGATTTAAAGACGGGTTAAATTGTACTTTGTGGTGGGAAACTGATTTATACTGGTTATAATGGCTACACCCATGCTTGTAAATGAAAGAATATGAGGAACACCCTGGGCATTTGAACTCCATTGCCTCTGAGCTGTTGAAATGGTTCCTGGCAGAGTTTTTGCCCAAGTCGAACAGTACCCTCCCAAACAATTCCCAGGTACCGCTGGTCACAGTGGATGGTCTGGATGTATCAATGTTTTGGAGGGAAAGACAGTTTAAAAGCATGGATTTACAATAGTTTGTGCCAGGTGGCCTCCAAACCAAATATGCCTGGGAATATTTAATTCACTAATAAAGATGTAGCAATAATGATAGTATAACAGAAAAGAATAAAGAAACTTTTTCCACATGCATAGGAAGTCTGTTGATATTTTAATCCTTAAAAATGTTTAAACTACTATTTTACTTCTGTAAGCATATGCTAATAAACCACTAATAAAATAAGATAATCTAGAAGTCATGTGATATTTCACTGCATATTGTTTTGCAAATATTAGCAACAGAAACTTTCCACCTATCCAAACAGTAATTTAGTAAAGGTGAGCTGAACAATTAGAGCACAAGGGAGAAAAGAGAATGAATTTTAAGTGTGTCTGTGTTTTTTTTTTCTACCCCTCATAGGCTCAAGCAAAGTCTCTTCAATTTAAAAGTTGCAGAGGTCAGGGTAGAGAGGAAGGGACTGAAATGTACTATTACTTTACACTAACACTACACTAGTTAGAGCTCTCTGCCATATTTTTCGGGTACTAAAGGAAATAGGGGGTTAAGGTATACCCTACATTAATCAGATTGTACTAATAATCTGATTACAGAATGAGCTGTGTGAAGCTCAAGACACATACTGTGAATATAGTGTTCATGCAAACATGCATGTACATGCATGCAGCTTATCATAACTTTGCATCAGAATATTCACTGCATACATTTGATACAATACAGATATCATTTACAATTTTAAGTACATAATCAGCACAACCTATTACCATGTTCTTAATTTCCCCCAAACACTTCTTCGGATTGGACAAACATACCACTCTGTCCATAACAGAAAGAAGAGTTAGATCCTGATTAATCCTAATTAAATTTAGTCATGCATCATAGAGATTTACATTGTAAACATCTACTTTTCAACAATAAAGTATGCAAAATTAGAACATATGAATCCTTTCTCATACATTGGAAGGAGCAAAATCAACTTCATCTTCCCTTAAAATCATTTCTGCAATAAAATGGTGCTCTGGTAAAGACTTGATGATATTTACTTTTCTTCACATGAAAACCTAACAGTTTTTCTCTCAGAGGAAATGCATCCTTTGCCAAACAGCCTACATGTTAAGCATACACCTTTTTAGAGTATTAAATAAAACAGGAAAGGCTGTGGCAAATGTTAAATGCATACTTTATGCAAAGGTGTTGGTCAGCCTGTTAACAGCTGCAGTGGTGAGAAAATTCAAATTTGGACTTCATCATCTGCATTATTGTGTCCATAGAGCTGAATTCTACCATGTTTTGTAAAGGATAAAAGACTTAAGGTTGTTTTTTGTTTTGGCTTTCTTTACGATTTCTAAGGTAATCTAGAAATTCTTTTCTTACAGCTGAACATTAGGTAGAATGGTAGAATAAGAAGGTAAAACAACCTCAAATGACCAAGCACAAGGAAATAATGATATCATATGAGAAAAGCCAATAACAATTTAAAGAAATATCACTTGCCTTTTGACATTAGGGGAGCTGGTGAATATTAAATCATCCCAAACCCACCTATTAGCTGTCGTATGCTGGGCAACGTGTCATTTAACATGTATTAACTAATTGAGATGAACATCAGGGAGCTTTGGTTTCAATACGATTACTTAAAAGGTTAAAGGTATATATACCCTTAAATGTCTTAGTGGAGACTTTCCAATCAGTCATGTCCAAACTGCTGCACAGAGTCCAAACTTTGTACAGTCAGTACAAATTTTTACAGAATATAAAAATTTGGCTCGGGCTAAATTATTGTTTTATTAAAGGCATTTTTTATTTCAGCCAGGACAACATGGAAATAGCAGAATGCCTTTAAAATTACTAATGCATAGTCTCTAATTTAGATTGTCTGCTAGAAATTGTAACTATTTTAGCATGTTGAAGTAGAAAAACATGCAGGAAAATTACAAATCTAAGGTCTTGTGCTACACTTAATCCAAATGCCAAAAGAAAGAAAGAAAAAAAAAGTTTTGATGTTGCTTTTTTGCAACATTTCTAATCTTTATTTTTATCTTTTTATTTGGGTGTTTAAATTTCTTTAAAGTATCTTAACATATAAAAATAACTATTTACATTATGTATTTCATTACTGTCTAAAAAAAAGAATTACAAAACCAAAACAGTTAGTTTTATACAAATATGGGAATTCAATAAGTTAGGTGGTAGTTTCTGTGAACCTGGCATTAAGAGACAATTAATTATAGATAATTTAGTTCCAAGTAAAATCTCCTTTTGCCATCTGGCCTGTTGTAGGCGAGCAGCTGGCAACTAGTACAAGTAACCTGAACTGAACCCAAAATGAAGCAAGACAAGGAGACAAGTAGCTGCTACATTGATTTACAACTTCTTAAACAAGATGCAAGGAGATTAAAAATAAAAAATGGAAGAAATAAAGCAACCACTGGAGTAAATGGAAGCACTACAAAGAAAGACCTGGAAAAATTAGAGATGAGACAGAACAATTTGCAAACACTTAGAAAAAAGAAAAGCTGACTCTGCTTCTGAATTACATCATTTCCAATTCTCAGCACGCCCAGAACATTGAGAGAACAGACTGAAAGTAAGGTCTTGTTAGTAGGGATTATGCCTCACCAGTTAGTTTTGCATAGTTACATATGCAACCAATAAAATTTGTCCATTATATTATATTGTCCATTTGTCCTTAGGTGACTGGCTACTCCACTACCCAAATCCCAGAGTAATAATTTGATTTGACATCCACAGGTGTATTCAAAAACTGAGCGAACGAAAATAAGCTTTGTGAATCAAAGAAATGCAACTTGCCAGCTCTCGGTGATCTCAAAATTCTCTTTACTGGAATATACAAAGCTATCCCGTAGGAATAAGGTTCTTCCTTCAATAATAACTTTGCCTAGAGAGGGATGATGAAGAAAGAGAGCAACAATTTGTGTAAATTCTTTTACTAAAGCTTTCAAAACATAACAGTTGTAATTCACATTTGAATCTTAGGATCAGAAGAAATGCTCTTTTGAAACAGTTTTGAACAGTTAATTATGGTCTTGATAGTTCTAAGAAAACAACGACAAAAAAGTCAGAAGCACCCAACCTTTTCAAATATTAATAAGTTCTTATCTTACTGATAATAAGCTTATTGATAATAGCAGCACTTTTATACACAATCATTTTCTTATCAGTATATACAGGAGTCTGGATTTCAGATCCAATAAATCATGAAACTGTTTGATTAAAACTAAACTTTGAACTCTTGAATTTTGCTTTATTCTGAAGTTAGTCAATTAGACCATATGATGAGCTACTGCAATGATCATTGCTCCTCCAAGTCTAACTTGTTTGTCAGACTGTGCTGTGGAGATTTCAAGCTTGCTTCTTCTCTCCTGCTCCTATTGTCCTTTCCCTTACAACTTACGTTATTTCAGTCCACTGAAATCATTTCAGTATACCTGGATTATATCACAGGAATTTTCACCTGATAGAGCTTTTGTGCATGAGGTACGTTCAGCAGCTGTAACAAATAAGCTCTTCTTGGTACCTGCAATTTTCTATCATGCCAGAAACCAAGATGCTGACAGGTCAGTGATTTCTGTCAAGCCCATTTTGCAGAGTGCCTTTGCAGGGAAGAAGCTGCGGCAGAGAGCCTTGGAAAATCCCCCTCCATTATCACTTCCAATAGGTTTGCAGTCTCACCTTCCCCTTCATCACCACATGGAACTTGTCGGTGTTCAAATTCCTGCTGCCACAAATATTCCTTTTAACTGCAGGAAATTCAACAGCTCTGCAATCCTGGCTGAGTGAAACAAAGATGAGAGAATCTCTCCTAGGAATTTGTAACTACATTCTGCATAACAAAGATCTGAGAGCAGGAAGATTTCTTCACAGGAATATAATCGTCTCAGTAGATTTCAACCACCTCTCTAATACTCCAGCAAACATTTCTTATCATGCAAAGAAATAAACATTGCATCCATGTATCTCTCTAAATATTTCTTTTCTAACTGTTATTTAATTCAAAAAACAGTATAAAGTGTAACTTGTCCTGTGAAAAATCAGTTTAACTGAACCAGAGGGAGCTGACACATCCTGGAATTTCTTTTGAGTCCTAGAAAATAATTATTCTCCTTCTTTCCTGTTTCTTATTGTTTGGTACTCATTAGCTGAATCATTGTGTTTCTAACACAACTGGGAATAATGAAGATGTTTTGGTGATTTAAATAACATATATCCAGTCTCTGAATAGATAAGGAGTGGTATCAATTTGAACCAGCTCTTAACGTGCTAGTATTATTGCAGTCAAATTTCCTGTTTGGGACATAGAGAGAGACCACTAGTGAATTCATAAATGGTAGCACTGTATATATTTGTTTTTAACAGCCCAAAGCCTCAGATAGGCTCAGTCTAAAAATTTATCACAGTAAAAACCACATTGCTTCTGCACAGTTTTTATGACCACTAATAGGATCCGGAGGTAGTACCAGAAATTAAGGATATCTATCTCATCTTTAATATCTGAAGATAATTCTGTAGGACTAGACTACATCACTATCTATAGTCATTGTTACTAACTTTAAAGTGTTCTCTATTTTGATACCTCTTTGGTAAAACCTGAATTAGAAATGGCAAAGGTATAACCAAAGTAAATAAATCAGATGCACTAAAAGGCTTGCTCTACCAAAAGTCTGTGCTCAGGAATAGTCCAAAATATAAAACTTATTTTTTATAGGACTTTGTTCCTGTATTTTTTTCTATATTTTTGCAGGGGAAATAGAAGGTATTTCTTTGCAGTGAAAGCAAACATTTCTATCTTGTTGAGAACTTCATGAAGTTGACAAGAAACACATGGACTAGAAAATAAGTAAAAGAATCCCTTTACATTGAATGTACCACTGAGGAATTCCCAATAGAGGACACTTGTAAAAGACAAGTAGAAAAAGGAAATATAAAAGATAGAAATAATTTTCCATTACAATTGGGCAGTGTGTGTGAAAGACCTGTTTTTAGTTTTCCATGCTTGTCATTAGAAATATTTATTTCTTTGTTGACATTTACAAAGTTTAATATGTAAACATAAAAATACTTCCATAAAAATAATGGAAATAGTTTTACAATCTAATAGTTTTACAAAGGATGGAAATAGTTTTACAAAGTACTCTTCAAGTCATTGCAATTACAGGAAAAATATTTTCATCGAGATCTCTTCCATTTTTTTTGATTTCAGTGATCATAAAACCTGGCAAATGAATCAAACTTGGACTATGAAATCTCCCTATCCACAGAATATATACAAACCACGTTCCTTTGAGAAGTCTAAGGCAGTTGGAAGGAAATACCTCAGAATAAACCAATGTGCTCAACAAAATAATATAAGCCCACCTGGATCATGAATGACTACACATCCTAACAATTCCGTTGTGTCTTTGCAATTTTATAGTATTTCACTATATAATTTTGGAAATAATTGAAGAATAGGTTAAGAAGCTCTGGGGAATAGAAAAGACTGCATTATTTGCAAAAGCAGAGTGATTTTATCCGAGTCTTAATGTTTTATCTGTAGAATAAGAATATCTGTATGTTTTATCTGTAGAATAAGATTGTTTGTTTTATCAAACTCAATGAACTGCAGATAGTCTTTTGTATATAGTTCCACATCTACTCACTCTTTTCTCCTGACAGTCTTTGCCCTATGTACAGAAAAATTTACTACAAGATGACCATAAACAAATGGATGAATTAATTCTTCATTATAACTAACTTCACACTAACTTCACATTGTTGAAATCTATTGAATTTAATTCATGCCACTGAAACAGCACAGTATGTATTAATATAAAAATATTATTTGAGATATGTTACCATATCTTGCTCAATACATTTTAAACAGGAAATATCTCATACATTCATTAAACTTGTAACTTGCAACGAAGTTTCAAGATCTACTAACATCTGCAGGGAAAGAGAAACAGAGGCCAAAGATTTCCTGCTCAATAAACTGAAGAAAGGTGAACATGAAGACACAGTGAAGACACAGTGGGAAGAAATAATGCTGTAGGCAACTGGAGTACAGCAAATCATCTTCCGCTTTGCCAAGTAAAATGCATGCAAGAAAGGTCACTGTAACTTGCCCATTTAGAACAAGGAAGCAATGTTCCTTCTTTAATGAGCATGGCTGAGGTGAACTTTGAGTAGACTGTGTACCCTGTACGGCGTAATTCTCACTTGCACAATCACAAACCAGGATTCACCTCAACTCACCAGATGCCTATAGGTGGCCTTGTATCTGAGCTATGTAGGGGCCCTCAATAGTCCGGAGAATGTGACTCATTTTCACCATTTTCAGAGATATACATAAGGACTCACCCTTAACAAACTAACAAATCTCAGAAACGCCTATTTCTACATTTGACTTCAAAGGGTGCTCAGAGTAACACAGATAGATACAGAAATCTGTTTTGAGTATCCACGTTTACTCAGATGAATCATGATCACATTCATGAGTGGGAGGGAGCTGAGAGGCAAACAACAAAAAACAGAACAAATAGTACGTCCTGCTCCTCATCACAATCATAAACATGCTGTAGAGGCAAATCTTCCAAAACTGAAGATTTCCATCACGTCTTCCTGCATTAGATCCCTGAATGACAGAAAAATAATAGGAGAATCCTGCTCATCTTGACAAACTTAGGGCTATCTAATGTCTGAATGAGATGTGGGGTGGTATTTTCTTTATTAAAATAGAAAAAAATATATTGAAGGTGGATGAAAATAGTATATGCAAGAAATAAATGTGAGCATTAAGGCCAAGGCACTTTTTATGGTATATAAGGAACTCTTTAAGAAACACAGTAGATGATAGAAGTTCAAATAATTGAAGAAGTCACTAGCAGTTGATACTGCCTGATCAAGTCATTAAAATATCCTTCAATCTGTCTTTTATATTAAATTTGATTGTTCATTGTACTCACCAGCACATGAAAATATGGTGCATTTATTTATAGAACACACATCTTGCATACTGAATTTGAAAGCAACTTTATTTTTGCTGCCTACTTTTATTAATAATTTCTGGCAACTTTCATATTCTGTTCAATTTTTGCCATGCTAATCCTGTTTATAATCTGAGAGGTAGAATGCACTGTCCTGGGGAAAAGGGGTAACCCGTACTCCAGGTGTTGAGGCTTTAGAAAAGGTGGAACAGATTAAAACTATTACTGATAGATTTAGCAGAAGCAGCTCAGTGAGCCTGCAGGTGACAGCCAGTCAAAAAGTTGATGTCGACTCATATTTATGGATTTAAACCAAATAAACGAGATCTTAAGAGCTGGCACACAATATATTGAAGTATGTTTCTATAGTCAGTAAAAAGAATAATAAAAAAAATCTAACCATAGTATTTAAGATTTGACTTATAGTAGATATTACATTATTAAACTGTTTACTGTAAAATAGGATGCATCATATTTTTTGTAAATTATGGTAAATACTCAGGTATTAATCAATTTTATATTCCTAGCATCATCTCACAGAGGTGTTGAAAGAAATACTTATGGCTTGCAGTCTGACTTCCTTTCTTAATCACACTAAGCTGAGAAAGGAAGTTAGTAAATACATGTATGAAAAAATTCAGAGTGTGCGTGTGTGTGAAATTTTGCAATTTTATATGTCAAGGAGTGACTGGAAAAATGTTCTTATTTTCAAGGTGTTCTGATAATTGCTTTTCTTTGGACAAGAAGAGTAATTTTCATTTTCAATTATGAAATATGTATGTAGGAACTTCAAAAAAAAATCACAATTTCCTTTACTAAATAGCGTACAATTTTCTTTGAAAGAAGGAAAAATTGAACACTGGCACACTCTTAATTGTGTTACCTCAAGTGCTTTAGAACAGAAATGATGGCTTTATCATTATGATAATAACACATAGACTTTTTGAAGATGTGTAATTACATAAATTCAATTTTTTGGCAAGAGCTATTACATTGTAGTTGGACATATACTTTAAATGAAAATTAGAGTAATTTTTTTATATTGACTGTTTTTTCTATCTTTGTCCAGATCTACCTTCCCATATTTCTGTTTTTTTTTTTTTTTTTTTATGTCAGGAAACAGCAAATAAAACACAATCAAAAATTCTTATCTCTCTGCCCCAAACTTGCCATCTAATGAAGAAAACACTACAAAATATTTTCCAGAAGACTGTAATCCAGTCAAAGGGTATCCTATACAGGGAAACTTTCTGCACAAGTGTAAGGAAAATGCAGTCTCCTTCATCTAGCACAAGACTAAAACCTCAACAGTCTTATCCAGACTAAATTTAAAATAACAATATAATGAGTGCATGATTATCCATGTTTCAGAGCATAAAAATCACTGTATCATTTCATGCAAACAGTCTCACAATTTCAGAGAATAAATAGTTGCTAAACTATCTAAAAATGAGAAGATGAGAATGCCAAATTAAGAAACAGGGAAAAAAAGTGCATTTGCCTTTTCTGTGCCTCCCTTTAATTATATGATAGGAAGCCCTATCATGTTAGTAACATACTACACATATGAAAATCTGGTGGAAGAAAAATAGTATGTAAAAACAAAGCACATAGGAAAAGCAAGCTTCTCATCCCAACATAGAAGCAGTGTTAAATGCTAAAACAGTTGAATCAAATCAGGTAAATTCACTGTTAATCATAAGGAAAGAGAATCATCAGGACAGCATGACTTTTTGACGTATAATCACAGTTGCACTATGATGATGGTAATGACTGTGACATAGTAAGGAAGACCAGGAAATCTGAGAGCAGAAAGTAAACAATTATGGGTGGCTATTTCCATGCAAACTGGTTAAATTCCACAGGGTGCATTTCTAAGTGAAAATTTTAAATACCATGAAGAATTATTTCAGTGAAGCTAGTCAGGAAACAGAGAAGAGAAGAAATAATTCTTGACTTGGCCTTTGGCAATGTACAGGACTTCAGGTTTTCTTATAGGAGATTTACTGGAAGGTCTGTTTCAAATTTAAGCGACAACAGTGAGTTTGGAACAGACTAACAAGCTGAACTGCAGCAAATTGCCAAAACTAAATGAAACGTATTCAGTAGTTCGGAAGGAACTCACCTCCAGTGTAATTGAATTATTAGGGAAGATGTGCTACATATCTCAATTTCAGTGTTTGCCCAAGCACCTTGCTAGTGCACTCCTGGGTCCTCCTCCTTCTGCCCTGAATGTAAGCTAAGCACTATTGTTCATTCCCACTCATTTGCACTGACAACACTGCAAATTAATTCAATTCACCGAGGGAAAAATTACAGAATAGATTAGTTACAGCAACACGCAACAACAATAACAAAAGTGAATACCAAATGCAACAAACAGGATTTTTATGGCAAACATTGATTCTTGCCATACCTTATTTCAATTCTATCCCCCAACACTATATTTCAGGGAGAGAGCCCAGATAACTTCACAAGCATTTTACAGGTAATCCATAGAATGAAACACAAGGAAATGAACAGAGATAGAAAGGATAAACAAAAGTGAAATAAAGGAGTGGGATGAGATACAGCTGGAAACAAGACAAGCTGTCAGAAAGGGAAGACCATGTGTATGGTCACTGGATGCCACTAAAACCAAAAATGGAGTGACACCTCCAGTCACTCAAATTCTAAAACTAAATTCCAAGTAACAAAACTGAAGAAGTTCATAAAAACAATTTTGAGTAAAGTAGTAGGAACAATACAAAAAAAAAAAAGAATATAGAGCAACAAAGTCACAATAATAAATACTAAATTTGTAATAAAAGATAATTTTATTAAACATGCCTTGTTTTCATACCCGTGAAAGCAGAATTTGCTTTTCAGTATCTTTTAAAAATAAACAGGCTTTTTGAAGGTGTTTTTCAGCTCCATGGACTTGAAGTGCCTTATGTTGATTTAAACCACTTGAAAATCCAGTCTAACAAATTTTAAATATCTCCTGAGCATCTGCTAGGCTTTCTAATATTTGTGGTCCCTTAGAAAAATGATACCTCAGAATGAACTATATCTTTAGTAATTAACATCAATCAGTAATTCAAGAGCCTCTTCTTTCAAACATATTCAGAGTTCTTACCACACATAACCTCTCTCTGAATCCCTATCGTGATTTTACCCAGTTCCTCCATTCTCATTCATACAATATCCATGAAATATTGACTATTCAGGAGATACTGTCAGCTGCTGTCATTGGCCTTGCCTGGGTGTCCGTTTTTCTCCATTTTTTTTCATCTAAATTGTTCTCCTCTACAGAGAACATACACAGAAAAGTGAAGTCATTTTTACCTTTCCTTCATTTTCTCCATCCAACTCAAGAGAGAAAGGCGTCTTCGCATAAAAACCAAACCTCACAAGCAGTGAGTGGAAGAAACGATGGCAAAATTTTCTCTGTTAAGCTAATAATTCTGTATATTAATTATACAGATTCTTGCCTTTTTCTCTTAAGAATAGGGTATCAACTACTAACACAGGCAAACTATCAGGTAAACGAACCACAGCTTTGATCCAGCACAGCGATTTCTACATTCTTTTGTCTGAAAGGACTTAAATACCTCCTAGGGGAGCAAAACAAAGTTTTGCATTAGTAACCATGTGCCTGAGTTTAAATCCTAAGCAACAAGTATGTGTGCTTTTTAATACTCTTAAAAGCAGAACTGGTGATCAAAAAGCTCCTCTATGATTTTTTCCTAACCAAACTGAAGGGCTGCTAACAAGATGAACATTATTATTTCCAAAAGAATATCTCTCAGTACAAGTAACACTGATATTTACTTAGTTTTATCTTGGTGCTTTAAATGAAAGAAGCAGTGGAAAACACACACGTTTTGTTAGGATTGTATCAATGAATAATCTGGAAAATGGAAAACTTCTACCAAGAGATCAAAAACACACAAGAGGTATTGGGACTTCCCCAAATATTCTCTTTCCTACTTCTTTTGACAATGAAACTTCCTACCTACAGACAGTTGTCAGTTGAGAGAGCTGCTTTTCACTTTCCTCCAGTACAGACGCTACCACTTATAACCCCTGATCTCAGCAGCAGCGTCCTGGTTAAAATGAGAACAGAGCCTGGAGAAGCCACTCCGCTACCATTCCTTCCTCGAGAGCCATTTTCTGTCTCCTGGAAGAGGCACTGAGTCGTATGTGAACATCTATAGGACAGGAGAGCTCGCAGGCTGCTTGTTGGATCTGAGCCCAGCAGCCTCCAAGTAAAATCATCTTAAACACTGCTGCTGTCAAACAATTTGTATTTAGGGAGTTTATGGATTCTAATGGACTGGTAACAGTTTTAAAATTAAAGTTTTGTTCTGGTTCTTCATCCAAAAATTAAACTAGGTTGTAATTTGAAAAAACAACATGTAAATTATATACATTGATTTCAGAAAAAAATCACTAGATCTGAAATCCTAATTATGGCTATTTTTCTTTTTTTGTTTGTTTGTTTATTATTATTTAGGGAAGAGATGTGTTTTTAAAAGACAATCATATAAATATTAGAGGAACAAAAAAAAGAGATGTGCAGCTGAGTATGCAGAGGAATATGAAAAATATTGACGCAAATATTTCCTGTTTTTTAAAAAATAACAAATACCAATAATATCAATTTCAGGACAACAAGAAAAGCAATCTGCAAAAACCTTCGGGTACATTTGACATCTGTTTGGATTATGTATGCTAGTCACTATTGCAGTAATATAAAGACACCTATAGATATCTTGCATTCAGATGACTACTGTGACCAATAGTCTTTGACTGACCAAAAATTCCAGACTTCTTACCTTGAAAAAGTCTGCCTATCTCTGAATATTTCACTCACCATAAACTTCCCAGAAATTTATTTTTGGCTACTAAGATACTCTCTTAAAAAACTTGCTTTTCAATGTGTAAATCAGGCCAAAAATCAAAAGCTAAATTAGAAAAAAAAAAAAAAAGCATCGGGAGTACTTTCTAATTGTATGAGTAGTTCACCAAATTAAAAATATAATAATACAGGGCCAAATTCATATAAATGCAGAGTCTTATACCAACAATGGAATTAATTCAGCATAATCTATGAAGATATAATATATATGCAAAAGACTTTGAAAAGAACACAGAAGTAAAATGTAAGAAACTTTTCAGAAGGCTGGATATATTTCCTGATCTTTTTATTTTGAACGATCAGGAATATTTTTTGAAATGTATTTAGAACGTTTTGAACTTTTCTGAAAGGACTTAATCCACTGTTTTTGAAGGTGTTTCATGTATACTAACACATACAAAAGTTTAGCGTTAGATATACTCTCATCCCTTACTTTTTAGTGTACATTTTATATTGTTAAGAGGATTGAGGTCATATGCAGCTCACAGATAGCCAAGTCTTCCCTGTTCTCTTTGTTTCCTTTCTTCCCTTGATGTTCTGATACGAAATCTTATCAGGACAGTGGCAACTGCCCTAGAAATGAAGTAATGAAATAAAATCATTACATTAAATATGCACTGACTTTGGAAATATCTATACCCAGAATCTTTCTGTAGCATAAAGACAATAAAAATCATACATGTGAAAACAGGAACATGTGTGCATTAATTGGAAAAAAAAAAAAGTGAGATGCAAGAAAAGCAGCATCAAAAATGACCAAAATCTACTAGCTTGGAAAGTATGGATTGAATCACTTATAGGGAAAAAAAAAGCAACAAGAAAGAAAATAAATCACAAGCATTATGATAATCAGTTGTATCTTATTTCACAGTTTGCTTCAACACCTCCCTTCTCTACACAAGACTCAAGGTAGTTAACCAGAGGGTACCACTACAGAAAAAGATTACATGCTGTTATCTGCAGATAATTTAACATTGATATTTGTTGAAAAGACAGACATTTAACAGCACAAGATGTTTGTTTATGAATATAACCAGCTGAACAGTTAAGGCATAAGGTTAACACAGAAAGAACCTAATGAACTTTCATGTTAGGTGACTTAACGGAAAATAGAAATGCACATTTCAAGAACATTGAAGATATTCTTCATGTCTTCAACACACTTGTCCTTATTACAAAACCTCAGCTATAGCGGAACATTCTAGCTTGCCTTAGAAAAAATATTTTAAAGTTTTGATAGCAATTTAAACAACCTTTTATCTTTAAATTGCCTTATTCACCAAGGAAAAGAATTACTAAGCATTTTTCTCCTGTTACTAGATCTAATTCCATTTTTATTTTGATTCCTTTGTATTTAAATACAGCTGTAAGAAACACGTGCATGTTAGGGTGTGAGTTTACTTCAACGATATGTGCATTAATTAATTCTTAGCAATGAGGAATAATATGGTGCTTGAAACTAGTTGACAACTATTCTGCATCTCAGTACTATATTATTTTTTCTTCTCATCACTGGGAAATTAATATCATTTTTATAGTGGTACACTCTTGTCTGAATTTTATCTATATATCCATGGTATACCCATAGCTATAACAAAGACCAAAAAAAAAACCTTCCAAAGTTCATTATACTTCAGTTATCTCTTATTTATTTCTTAGCTAATAAAAAAGCATGTCATATTACTTTTTCAAATATTTAATGTTATTTTACATCATCATTTTACTTACACAAGTGGAGTCTTTTAATCCATCTAACTGGGAAATGCATTCACTTGAGTAATCCAAGTGTGACATTTCTATCAAGTATATTGTATGTATGTTTTTGTCTGTGCATATCTCCCTCACTCCTGAGAGACACCTGCACAGTGAAGAACAGACAGATCTTGTTGCTCCCTGATAAGGACACAGAGGCTTAGCTATAATATATCTGTGCTTAATCCTCATTGGTTTTGCCTACTGAGCACAAGGCTGTTACCTTGACAACACAGCTGCAGTTGCCACAGCATCCAGAGCCACATGCAATGGCCAGGTTCAGGGTATGGCCCAGCCAAAAATCTATTATTCGCTGTTATTTTCTACAAGACTTTGTATGTTAAAATAAAATCAGCGAAAATCTCCCATACATTCTATTTCTTAAATTCATATAAATTCCTTTGATATTTGCTGCTTTTATTTACAGTGAAATCCCCTATATGCTCTGGAAATGTCTGAAACACAGGAGCCACAATTTTTGTTTTGGTGAGCACATAGCCCTAGGGTATTTTTTATTGAAGGCATGTCATTTGCAGGTGATACGCAAGTAAGAATTAATCATCAACCTGTGATGTAATGAGACACGCATAAATGTAAAATGTGTTTAAAAATGTGATAATAATCTGCAAAGTGAAAATACATTTTATGACAAAACAAACTGAAAATTTTACAGAAAAAAATGAAATGCTCTTTTAAAAAGTAACCGACTTACCTTATAACCAGTAAACAAGTTTTGAAGATGAGATTATGCAAGAACATACAAAGCCAACCAAAGTTTTTAAGACTCACTCCGTATCTTAAACAAAGTCGCCAACTGTCTTTCCTGTGAAGGTAATATGAGCTTTGTCTTCTAACAATACGACTAACAGCAATTGGTATTAAAATCATTCATAAGCTTTCTCTACTGAAGGGTCTAATGCATTAGGTAAAGGGACTCAGAGAAGTTCCTTTCTGTTGTTTTATTACTACCGAATTAGAGAGGTTATCTGATATCTAAGTGCTCACAGCATGTTTACTTACTGCATGACACATTAACTTTTACTACTATGTGTTTTATAACAGAAACGTAATATTTTGTTTAATAAATTCCAATTTTTCCCAGAGCTCTTTATGGTCTGTAATGCAATTAGATTTAAATAATATTTAATTATTAAATATTAAAATAATTTAAATATTTCCTGGAAATGTCAAATATGCAGTTGAAACTGCATGTCTGTTTGCATGAAAGTATATATGCATGTAACTTGTGGATAACCTGCCCGGCAGTCCCATAGGAAACATGTACTTGACAACAGATGGAGCTTTCAAAATCTATAGGTTCTCTGACTAGAGGTTGAAAATAGAAAAAAAACAGGCTAGGAATAAAGCACAGAATTCTAACATTATCTAACAATTGTGCATCAAAATAACTCATGAAGGGTTACATGGAATATTCCAAGAATTATGAATGATTTACTGGCAGGGATGGATGGCACTTGCTACTAAAAAAACAATAAATCTATGGAAACTTTATGGCACATACTACAAAGCAGAGATGATTAGATAGAACATAATAATCTATAAGTCATTTTTGGGGAAAAGAAGTGTTCAGAATAAGTCAAAATATAGTAGTCTATAACAATCGGAGTTTTAAATGTACAAATATTGTTGAATTTTGTAGAAACAGAGCAGACTGGCATAAGAATCACACATGCAAGGTACCGGTGATCAGCTTTTTAAATACATTTTATCTCGGTGAAACACAAAAGCACCTAAAACCTATCTCCAAATGAGTTCTGAGCTTGGCAGGGCAAAAATATTGGTAATCAGACACAATAGCTGCATACTATGTGCTTATAAATTAACTGCACCCTGTGTCCCTCTCTGGCACCCAGAGCAGAGCAGGTGCACGTTACTAAACACTCTTATCTGCCTGGACGGGCTGTCTGCAAGCAAAGTGCCAAGCGGGAGCGTGTCAAACCCCACGGCTGTTGAGTTGTGCGCTCGGCAGAGATCTCCTCTGAACCAGCGCTGAACCAGTACAGGCAACCGGGCTGGAGCAAAGAGAGCAGTCCCTGGCACTGCTTCACTTACTAATTAACTAAGAATAATTAACTAACTAATTAGCCTTAAATATAAAGATTTCACTGGATTCTTTATTTTTAGAAGAATATTGCTCATGTAAATCGAGTGAACCTTGTGATTTGAACAAGGGGTCAATGGGCAGTGGTCTGCCTTTGGATCCCAAGGTGAGGGAAGGAAGATGGGGAGGAGTGGAAGACTCAAGGAGAAAAGTTTAGGAACCAATTTAAAGGTAGACATAGAGGTGAGATGGTGAGATATTACACAATCCAGCAGTATTTTATATATATATATGTATGGCAGAAAGCTACATTTTTCAAAACCTCAGAAAAAAAGATTTTACAGTAATTGAGGAAAATGGCAATGTAAGAGAAAACAAACTTGCCAGTTCTGTAGCTGAATAACAAAAGTAATATCTTAGAAAAAGTTCTTCACAAAGTACAGGCCCAAAATGATGTAGTAAATCTAGACAGGTTCAGTCAAATAAAAAAAAATATAAAGATAAGCAGCACCACAAAGCATAGGACAGACCATTTAAAAAATAACTAGTTTAAATGCAGACAGAGTAATTTTTCATTGGCAGACTTTGTCTCACCAGATGCCTTCCACTTTTCCACAACCAGTATAAAAGCACAAAACCTGTATGCACAGGCTACTTTGACAGGAACGCACTAGGGAACCATATGGGCTCTAATCCAGCTCGTACTGAGCAAATCCAGGATTAATGCCTGCAGAATTATAAGTGGCCGAAGATGCCATCCAGGCTGTGTGACAGCCCTGTGTAACAGATGCGGTGACAGCACCTACCGCAATCAAGAACAGGAAACACGAATAGGTGCAGAGACATAGGTAGAGTTTTGCTTTATTCTCTGGTGAACTGGAACTCCCTGGTAGGTATTCATGGAGAGACATCTGACAGATTTTAGCTGAGAAAGGGCAAGCAAATAATAGCTTGACCTCTTTGTTCATGGATTCTGAGATGCCCAATCCTGAATAAGACATTAAAGTGTATCTTGTGGTAACAACACTTAAAAGAGAAAGATTTAATCTATTGAGAATATATCAGTTTGTTACTTGGCAAAATAGGTCAGCAAGAATACAGCCCTCCGCTTCCATAATTGTTTCTCTATTGAAACAATTCTCTACATGCATTCTCTACATTTAAATTTCAGTTTTCAGTTTCTCTTTTCAAAGGTTTCAAATTTACAATATTTTATACATAAGATCAGTTTAGCACAACTGAGAACCGAACTCCCACTTTCAAGAACAATTAAATTGAAAATTTTAAGGAAGTTTTATTAAAAAAAAAAAAAAGGGTTATGCACTCCGCTGTGTTTTCCAATTGTCTGTGCAATATTTACCAGTTTTGCTTTGGGAATTCAGAAAAAATCAGAAAAAATATTCATAAAAAGCACTCCATTGCTTTCAGAAGAAAACATAAAAGTTATTATCAGAATACTATCTGAAACCTATTCTCAGATATGTTGAGTAACAAATAATTAAAAGTTAGACCTTTGAAAAAAAATCAGTGAAATATCAATTTTATAAGATATTAAGATAGCATAGTGAAATTTGGTAGAATATTAAGATAGTATAGTGATGAGGATATAATATGCCTAATCAAAAAATTAGTTATTCAAAATAAGCGCATTGGTGAATGCTTTATGCTTTAGTCTTTCAATTTCCTAAATTAGGGGGAAAAAAAAACTTTAATGGTTTAACTGAAACTTTTTGTAAAGTTGTGAAAAGGATGAATGAAATGATGCTTGTGTAAAATCATTAGCAAAGTGAATATTTGCTTATTTCAGCTCTGAGAAAGCCGTGATTCATGCTGGCTATTGAACCATAGAAAATGCAAGTTGCATATGTACAACTGAACACAAAGTATCTAAGTGTCTTTTGGAAAGTGACAGGTTGTCCCATATTGCTTAAAGAGTGTTCAGTGTGCAAAAACTATGAGACACTTGGATTATTACTGTTCCATGAAATCATTGTTATGAAATATTTTACACTTTTTTCCAACGTTAATACATAAGCATATAGTACTAATTAGCCATTTTAAACCTTAATCTAAAGGACAGAAAGTTCAAGATACTGATCTAGAAATGAGACTTTTCAAAAAAAAAAAAATTAGACAGAACACTAATGCAATTAGACAAAAAGTGATCTAACAGGAAAGTCTGAGTTATTAATTTAAAATTCTGAAACAGCTGACAACTACTAGCACTTAGTCTTCATAATTACCTTGAAAAACATCAGATGGAAAGCACACAAAAAAAAACCATGTATGTTTAAAAAAGAAAATGACTAATTGGACAAATCTAATTTTGAAATTCTTCACAAAACAACAAAGGTTTGTGAAGTAAACTTCACAAACTTATGGGTAAACAACAAAGATTTCAGGTTTATTCCTTTTTCAGGCTAACAAATAGATAAAAGCAAAAGCAGAATTAAGTGGACACAAGGCTTTCCTTAACAGAGGGAAGAATAAAAAAAGAAGAAAAGAGGTGAAAAAGATATAAACTGAAAAGAATATAAATGTTGTTAAGAATATAATTGTTTATCAGACATAGGTGAGCTAAAATTATTTGAGAGTATGAAAAAGCTAATGAACAGCTTTGTTTGACTGTATAGCTAAGTGATGTTTCATTTTGTATTTTTTTAAAACAGCTTTACTACATTACTTACAATTGTTAAAAATAAGTTAATTTTTTCATCAGAGTAATACAAGCCCAAAAACTAGAAAATTTCTGTTCCTTAAAATGGATGTAGCTTTTGTCATTACTGATGATATTTTTAACGTGCGGTTGATAGATTTTTCTTATTGTCACACTTAATGATGACTTGTCAAGTGTTTTCAGCTGATTACCAGAAGTCTAACAACAATAGAAAACAACCCAAATCATCAGCATCTTCAAGTATGCCATACAAGTTTTCAATCACAGCAGCTCCAACTTCAATTTCTGTATCATAATTATCCTTCATTATAACAATAAAGATGAGAAATTAAAGTAATTTCCACTAATCTTAATTGTCTTACATTAGTAATTTATGGTTAACTATTTGTGTGTCTGTATATTCTTTGTTTATACTTTACCTACATAATATTTTGGGGACATAACATACGTCCCTACATAACCTTAGGCAATGATGTTATATAATCCATCTCCTTCCATTGAAAGAATAAATCAAAGTTTTAAGATAAGGCCAGCATATCTGGCCTATCTGGAAAAACAAACTTCTAATTGTATCTTTTGATCTCATCTTCTAGTAAAATAAATCTTCTAAACACAGTGTTCTCACAGTCGCACACTCTTCAGTGCTGGGATGCACCATTTATATTTTGCAAACTATTTCAGCAGCCTGCTAGATGAAAATCTAGAAATAAAGTCTACATGAAGCCTCATTTAGTCTGTAACGTGTAAGAGATCAAATAGCTATCTTCTATTTGTGTAGAATTCATCACTTTAGAAAATCCTATTAATTGAACATCGTAGTTAAACTGATTTAAAACAAAACATACATTAACAACATTTCAACACAATTAATATTAAAAAGTCTTGTTATGAAATAAGAAAGTTTCTACAGTACTGAATACCTTGCTGCATCTTTTCTTTTTTTGAGGATTAAACTAAAAGTTTTCATTAACAAACAACAGTTCAGTAATTTTAATGATATATATAAAAATAATCCTAATAAAATGCACATCCATGTGACTGAAAATTAAATTAAAACCAAAGAAACATTTTTATATATTTTATTTAGAGAGTACAAAAGGATTTTTCATATTCTAGTTGTTGTTACTTAAATTCCATTGACTGTTAGATCAGAAAGATTGGAGCTGTAGCATCTTCCTATACTGCATTTTATTTTTAACTTCAGTCAAATGTTCCTAGATAAAAACAAATCAGGCCTTCCTAAGAAAATTGCAAACAGAGCTGGGAAGAAAACATTTACAAATGGTCCATAATTAACTCCCCCATCAAGAAAAAGGAGTTGGATGGTTCTAAAGGTAGTACACACACTTGCAAGGTATATAACATAAGCACAAATGAATATACTCTGAAGATACGGAGAAAGTAAAATTTTATGGGTATTTAATTTAATTCATTCCTGTCTCAAGGACAATACTTGAAAAAAATCCTGTAATTCACCTCTAATAGATACTATAAGGAAATTGGTCATTTTCTTGGTATCTTTGCATAGGCTGTACTCTACACAATTCCACAACTACTACAAGTCTGTCTCTGCCTCCAGTCTGTCTCTCCACTTTTCTTACTGTTGTCTTCATCTTATTTTTGTCCTGTCACTCCATCTACAAAACTCTAACCTTCTCTTTTCCACCAACTTCTATCCAAGGTAATGCTCTCTAAAACAAACTGTCTCCTTAAAATCCTTTAGCTTCCTTGTTGTTCCTTCACATGGGAGCATGGCCAATCTGTTCTGGACTGTAAAATCTCCTAATTGCCAGCAACTTTTTGTGGACAGAAGTGCTATCCTTCTAGTGAAGCTCCAAAGTGAAGTAAGAAATGAAGAGGTTCGGCTTATAGTGGACCTGAGTCCACTACAAACGTTTGCAGGAATGGCTGCTTACAGAAGAAAGTAAATAGGTGGCTTCCCTGTCATCAGCAGCACCTGAAGTACAGAAAACTGTGACTGATGAGGATCATTTTTCTATAACAGACTAAAAAAAGAATGAAGGAGAAACGGTGGATAATGAAACAAAAAAGGATACATTAACAAAAAATCTCAAGGGATAAAGAACAAGGGAACAAGCTGCTCACACAGATCACCTTTTTGTTAAAGCATATCAAATAGCATATTTGGCATTCTTGGTTGTTGCAAAAAGAATTCAATAATTTGTTCTGTCACCTGTAGACTTGCAAGAACACATCTTGGAACTTCTACTCCCCTGGGAGAGAAAATTTTGGCTCAGTCTCCTTCAAGATCATGTTTGCTAAGCCTTGTCATTCTGAGGGATATCAGGTAAATGTCTTTCAGATCACAAACCAGGAAGTGTAATTTCTTTGTTAGTATATGAACAACTCACCTGTATTCTTGGCCAAAAAGTAACATATGTTTAACTAAATCTGTTGCCTTGCAGTTCTGTTTTCAATACCTCCTTCTCCAAAAAAAATAAAGATAAGTGAAAATTCCATGAAAAGCATGTTATCTCAGCCAAGGTTCCTTCTAAGCTCCTAAACTTGGCTGGTATTTACAGTTAACTTCAAAAACTAAGGTGGAATAAAATATAAATAAATATTCAAAAGCTAAGGTGGAATATGTCCAATAAATATTCTTGCAAAACATTGCCCAGAAAGATTGTATCTTTCAGCAACTGATGGTAAAGAGTTTGATGACACTCAATCTCATTTAGTTTATTTGTTGCAACATTTTGAAGACAGCAGATTATACATGTTGTTTTGGTTGAAAAGTTACAATAAATTTCCACCAATTTGAGTCAATACCAGCAAGCCAAAAGGATTGCTGCACAAAGTGCTGAAAACACAAATGTCATTAATGTGGTTAGTCTTCACTAAAGCAACAAAGAGCTTTGGAAAGTTTACGCCAGGTGCAAAGATACAAAATACAGTCAAGATGAGATAAGGTATAAATACTTTGTAGAGATGCATCAAGCTTAATCCTTTCAAATGGCAGACTGACAAGAGTTGATGTAAAAGCAGAGCCTGTTTGTTTCATAAGCAAATCTATAATTAAATGCGATTAAGGGATTTAAAACTAATACAATCAGTTCTAATATTAAATGCCACAAAGCTTTAACCCAATTAATAACTGAAGAGCAATTGGTATTATCTAGATATCACTATTGCTATGATTAGCAAATCAGTAATTTGTATTAAAATTGCTGGATTAGTTAAATAATACAACTGTTCCCTATTCCTTTTACGGTTTTGTTATTACTTTAAAAAGACTTTAAAAGCAAACAAGCAAACAAGCGGGATCACAGAAGCAATGGGAAGAAGTCAAATCTAGGCCAAAGACTGTGTTACCTGGAGTAAATTATATTTCTAAGATGTATGTTATATGAAACATTCTATATATATATATATCAAAATGAATGTTGGTGTTACACACACATACTTGGGCTTTTGTTTCTTATGTGCTGACTCCTCCCTGGTACATTCAGTTCATCATCCAGATGATATTGCACAAAATTTCGATGCTTTGCAATTCTTCAAAGGTAACTGTTCCAGAGTATCCATATTTTGAGAAGTCTCTTTAAAATATGTATCAAATGTTTCAGGGATTGGAATTTTCATCATGAAGCTTTCTTGTTTTCAACACTATGATGAGTCAAAGAGTAGCAGCATAAGTCTTCTCATAATCTATGCTTTATTTACACATCTAGACCTAGTTATTAATGCTCTCTAACAGGCACAAAAATCCAGTCTTAATCCTAGTCAGAATTTGCACCTAATCTCACATCAAGGGTCAAATGCTCCATAAAACAACTGGCACCTGAGACCACTTGGACCTGACCACTGCGTATCATTGTCAGCATCTGCTTTGCTCATATGGATAAGGAGTGGGGAATAGAGCAGTGGACACAATGGAGAAAGGGTATGTCCACACTAGCACACCAATGGCAGTTGCAGAGCAATACATTAACATTATTAATGCTCAGTTAGCCAATAACCAAATAGGTGATTCTTGGCAATTTCCACGAATGAAGAGTAGAAAATTGAGACCTGTGGCCCCTCGTATGCCAGCACTGGGCTATTCTAGGTAGCATCAATGGGCATAAAACTGCAAGGTGTTTCGAACTTCTGCCGTCCCTACCATGTTAAGTTATTCAAACTGCTTCACTAGACTAGCAAACATCACTTTAATAACACATTTCTCCTGGAGGTACAGGTTTTACAATAGCTTGGATTAGCTGTGTTCCAGAAATGCCTATTTCTTACTGTGGACTTAAAGGAAAAGAAATTCTCTGATACTTTGCATCTGAAGCACCTATGAATTTATGCAAGATGAATCTTACATTGCTGTTCATTTGTTTAATCTGTCTTGCTGCTAACCAAATTCTTTACAGTGTTTCTGTTCTACAGAACAGATATTGTTCTATCTGATTATTTATCTCCATACCCTGACGTTATGGGTAAAAGGAAATCTGACTTCCAGTGATTTATAATTTGACAGCTTCACACTTGTTTGTGACTTAAATGGACAGAATATCTTCAGAATTGTGTTTTTCCATCTGCTTTTCCATTAGTTTTATGAAATAATAGCTCAAAAAGATTATTTACCAATGAAGCACAGTCTGTATGTAAAAACATATATCTTTCTTTCATAGCCTGTGTTAGTACGGACCATACTCAGAAGTAAAAATGGAAGCAATAGTACTTAGCCTAAAAACATTTAAAATAAATCCTAAAATTCAATACATGTATCATAGCCAGGCTGACAATATAAGAAGAGACAAGGATATGTTAAAATAATAAATCTTTTTGTGACTGATTGCTCTGGGAGAAGTTCAAGCGAGAAATATAGATGACATGTAAGTAGGACAGGAAAAGAACTCACTAGACTGGTAATTTCTCTAAAAACTTTATTTCTTATAATACAATATCTTACAATCTAATTTAGAAATACGGAATATTGCTTTAAAAAGCTATAACACCAGATTCACTTTCAAAAATGTAAGCCAACTTAATACTCAAAAGACATACCAGGATTAAGAACAATTTGACATTCACTATATCTAGCAGAAAGGACAAAGAGAAAAAAAAAATTGATGAAACTTAAAGATAAGGCCAAAGACAGACTGGCAGACTCAGCTAGCAAGAAATATGGTCTGCCTCTGTCAATTTAAGCTGTTTTGATTTCCAGAGATTGCCCCCTATTAAAGGATAGACTATGCCATATTTTGAAAGCAAAAAGAATGTAAGTGCAAACCAGCTGTGGAAATCATGCTCAGAAGCAGGCTCGGGTTACATTAACTGATGAGTTACTGCAAATAAAACACAATAAAGTCAAAGGCGAAACTAAGAAATAAAACCTTTCCAAACCAAAGAACACCTCAAAATAGAAATTAAATTTTTAATCTTCAGCTGATTTGCTCCAATGTGATCAGCTCCTTTGTTTAAATCCTAGCATAAATGAAATTCTGAATCGTGGCTTGGCAATAAATAATTACAGGCAGTAACTATAAATTAAAACATGCAATTTTCTAAATCATTTAAACATCTATTTGCCCTATAAAAGCCATCAAATGATTACATATACTACAATTGAGATCCAGTATATTAATCAGAATGTCGAGTCAGACTCATTCCTAATAACTTAGCAAGATGCCCTTTGTTCACGAGGACCAGAGTTTTCTGTATCAGGATGCAAAATTTTTACTGCAGTGGATTAATTAACAAACATGTCCCCAAATTAGAAAAGCTTTGGCATTTCATACTCTTTCTATTTTTTAATAATAAATTTGAATAACAACAGAAATAAAACTGTATATAAATATGCGAATATTACCAAAGTTACAATTTTACTGAAAGTAAATTTTTGAAATGAAAAAAATCAGTGGGACTACAGTAGTCTAGCCAAAAATCAACAGGAGAGTATACACTCTTAAACTCTATATTGCATTTTATTTCCACAATAAATTACTATATATCTATTCTGTCCAGGAGACAGACATGCAGGTCTTACTAGGTATGAAATACATAGCCAAGTCTAACACTTAGGTTTATGATTAAGTGTGATGGTATGTACCAAAGGCAAACTTACATTTTTTCATCAAAAATTACTTGTCATGAAAATCTTTCCTATACTTTTAAATGAAAAAAAATGTTAAGGATTGATCAAGAAAATACAGCACAATTCTCTAGTTGAGCATGTAACTCTATGTTTTCTTCCCTTTTCTACTTCAAAACATTGTCTTGCTGCCTGTGAATAGATTCTGAATTAAAAGGACAGACCTTCTTCTGCCTTGTTATTCTATTGATTTGCTTGTTCTACAGCTTCATACATAAGAATCAAAATGATGTTTTGTTTTTTGAAACAATTTATCTAAATCTCTTCCTCCATTTTTGACCAGAAAATTTACTAAACTTCATTTGCTTGCTTCGAGAAAATGTCATTTTTCTCTTTAAAGTAACCAGGAAAACTGCTTTTATGAGAATTGCTTCAATAATGATTGTGCAATCTCTGTCCAGAACATGATTATTAATGATTTTTATCTTATTTCTTTACATAATAACTACCTTGAAGGGGCTGGAATATTTCCAGACTGTGCCTGCAATACAACATGCCCACATTACACACTATGTAATGAAAAAAAAGTGTTTATCATCCATGAGCTGCTTAAGGAAAAACTGTAATAAATGCAGATTCAGTAATCCCAAATGTGTGCTAGCAAGATTCTGTTCATCTCAACAGAACTCTATGCTGGCAAATAACGTGGTCCAATTTTATTATCTTTTTAATATAAATTCCTTTTTAGGCTTCATGCTCGGTAATGACAGTGTAAAATCACTATGATATGGATAATATTTCAGTCTTAAATTTGACTTCATCAACTATCGAAACATATTTAAATAGAAAAGTAAACGACTTTTTTTGCCTGTGTCAATCAGCTTGATAGAGAGCTACTGATAAGATTTGCCAGGTTTCAAAAGGCAAGTGCAAAATTACTTCTCTTAAACTAACACTTTCTCTCCCTACTTTTGTACATAAATACATATAGATTAAGAAGTTAGTTATATTGTCAAGTTCTCACATAATACTTAGTGCCATGTTTCAAATAGCAGTATTAATGATTACTGTAAATCATCAAACAGAAAAATTCAGTGCCAAAACAGGCTTATCTATTTTATTTCAATATTCAAATAGACCAGAATGTAATGCAAAAGTAAATTAAAAAGTAAAGTAAAATTTCTCAGACTCTAACAGTTTTGCCAATGTTTCTGTTAAATGAAATTAATAAAAAAAAAGTAATTCAGTAACACTAGGACAGCATAAGCACAAATGAGGACTAGACTAATTTAAAAAAATGATTGAAGGGTTAAAAACTTCTAATCAAAAGATGTAACACAGAATAATGAGTGGTCATTATAATAACTCAAGGAAAAGCAATAGGTTTTATACACTACCTAAAAGACCATACAAGAACTTCAGTCTTTCTGGCATTTGTGTAATCTAGGAAACAAAGATGAAAAGATGAAATCTCATTTGAGTAAAGCAGAAAAAAAAATCCTCTTTTCAATGAAGGAACAAGGTGAATTTGAAAGAGAGCAAAAAGAATTGTGTTAGTGAAGAGGGGTTGCACAGAAGAAAACAGTAGACAAAATGTTTCCTGAGTAGTCCCACTTACAAACTTACACCCTTCAATAAAAATTACTTCAGAATCAGTCACAAAAGGAGGAGGAAATAAGGAACAAATCAGTAAGCACAAGCTTGAGAAATCTGAACAAGATTTACCTAGGGTCTGCCATGGAATTGTAAAGATACAGCATTTTGGGGTACTTTCTTATTTTTAGGAATTTTCCTATTTCATACATCAAAGCTTGAGCTGTAATTACGTTTTTTTTCCCCACACAGTTCTCCAGAGAGTGACAGTTACGGCATTAACAATGTAAATCGGAAGCATATCGAATACACACTACAGCAGAATTTCTAGGCTTTTAGGATTTTAAGATTACCAAGGAGTATTTTTACATTACATAACATAATGGTTAATATGCACAATACTTTTACAAAATTGTTTGCACATAAAAGGACAATGCATGTAGAAGAAGAAATTAAATACTGTAGAATTTTGCCCAGTTTCAATTCTCTTTTCTCATACTTCAGTTCTTAATATGACATCAGAAATTGAAGCAGCTCTTTCAGTGAAACTAGTGCAGAAGCAATTATGTGACATGATGCCAATAAGATAGGTTTGGTGCATCATTCTGACTAAGAGGATAACAACCATTTTTTCATCAGTGGAAAGGGTTAGCAGCAATGCCTTGTAAAAAGATAAATATGGAAAAAAAATCAAGGATGGACCACCTTTAGAAGTTAATATAAATTATTCAAAAAAATGCTTTAAAGTTATTGCTATTACACATAAAACATCCCCTGACCTGGACGCTAGGTAGCAAGCCAGTAAGTGAATTTTCTACAGATTAACAGACTAAAAAGAAATCTGTAATAATTTCTGCTAAGCATTATCCTTGTCTCGAATTTTCTATCACACTTTCTAAAGTGTGATAGCAAAGTCTTTCTAAAATAATTCATTCTAGTTTGTTGTACTGATGATAACTGAAGAAAGTTGTTTAGAAACAAACTGTTCATTTTTCAAGTTTTTTTCCTTAGTAACACTCATACCAATAAACTTGTTTCTTGTCAAAGTAAACTGTAATGATAAATTTTTTACATGTTTAATTAATCTATTTACAGATTTTACATCTCCATAATTTATGAATTACATCATTTGTTTTGGATTTCCCATAGTGTGTACCTTGCAAATTTTCTTTTCTTGTTGAATTTTCCCACTACAGGTTTATCCCACAAGACAGGGCTGAACAATAGCTGCATACCCTGAATGTTGTAAAGCCATCCTACCTAAAAATGAAAAGTTCAGTAATTAAACCCTCTTCGCTAGCGATAATACAGCTTTATAAATGAAACACAAGCTATGACATAAAAATAGATGATTATATTCAGTTTAGAACTGAAGAAAAACAAATTAGCCCCATTTTAAAATGTCTGATGTGTAATACAGCGATAGATAATAATAAACCACACAGTCGATCATAACAAAACAAACTGTCACAGTTACTGAAAAACTAAGCTATGGGCTACTGTTTCAGAAGTTACATTACATTGAATGCAACTTGTAAAATTATAGGGACAATTGACATATGTAAACATCAAGAAAACTTCATAGGCAAAAATATTACTAGAACTATTTTGCAAAAGGAAAAACTGAGCTGGAGATATCTACAAGAAAGAACTATACTATGCCAACCACCTGAAGATTGATAAATTAGAAAGGCATGTATCTGGAAAACTTGTCTTTGTTTAATTACTCAAATTTCAAAAATATTTATTTTTATAATTGTTTCATGAAGGAACCAAATATTATTCATTCAATGAACTACATTTAGAGTTTAGGAAAAAAATGTAATGATTTTATTTTCATACAAATAAATAACTTTATGGGAAAGACCTATACTGCAGCAGCAAGAAAGTAGTTTATATCTTTTATTAGCAACTTGATACACTGAAATCTGTGCTTGAAAAATACCTTTCAAAATCAATTTTCTTAAAATATTAAATATGCACACATACGCATATGCACACATATGCATATGCACACATACGCATGCTCAACCACACATACTCATAAATAATTACTTAATAATCTCTTATGAATCTTGTAGGTTTCTGTACAGCAGGTAGTCAGAGGACAGACAGACAGACAGATAGAATCTGATTTCACAAAGTATCCTTGTACTTATGGTTGGTTGTTACTGCTAAGATCTGTTCCTACTAGGATAGTGGTTACTATGCAAACATACAAGGGCAAATTAAATAAATTCCTGACGTTTACACACATTAAACTTACAATGAGACCAAATTCTAAAACCATTGAACCAAAATTCTTATGAATTTAACTGCTGTGCCATCTAATTTTGTTTGTAGGAACACATGAGTCTGTAAGAAAGTAATTACAAGTGCTGCAGTATAATGTACTTGCTTTTTGTTGAAGTTTGCCTTTTCTGGGCTTTCCCAATCTGATTCTTCTCTCATCATGGAGCAGTAACTGTTAAAGAAATTTCTGTAAGGGGTTGTTGAACATACTTTCCCAAGGCATCTAATCACAGGAAGCAACTGCATAGTTCTAGAAACAGAACTATATGCATCTTAGGATCCAAATATTATATTTCAGAGTAAATAATGAAATTATTTTGGTGTGCATGTGCGTGTATATATGTACATATATATGTATATATACACACATACACACACACAGAAGAGGAAGTTGGAGCAGAATGGAGCAGAAAGCCTGTTAAAATATCAGTACACTTATTTTTTGCTTGAAAATTAAATCTATTTTTCAGTGTTCCATTTGGCCCACTCAAGTAATATTAAGCATTAATCCATAAATGAAAATTTCAAACCAAAACATAGAATTTGCTTGATTTAAAATAAGCTGCTCAACAGTTTGTTGCACTTGCCTGTTATATGCTTAGGGCCTTGCTATTACAAGTATGATGAGAAAAGAATTATACCCTCAGGGAAAATAAAACAGTACACAGAGATCTCAGAAAGGCACCTTTCTCTAAATGAAGGATAAGAACTATTCTGTTCTATAAGAGTCTTCTTATGTGTATGCAAAATACATGGATTATATTTCTGCAACAAGTATGAACTTTAGGGAAAGAATTTCTGCTGCCATCCAAAGAAATTGAGCAACACATCAAATAAGGCAAGACTTTATTTACATGTTTTATCATATACTATGAAAGAGAAAATTTTCATTTTAAAATGAAATAGAAGAAATTACTATGTTACAAAGAGCAGCAAAAATTCTATTCAAGCTGATATGAAATCTTTGAATCCTCTTCTGAGTATAATCTTGTATTCTTGTAACATGTAAGAAAATATTTAATATTAGTAAAAACATACTCTTACATCTACAGGTGAAATAGTTGTTCTGGACAGTGGAGCCTGAGGATTTAGACTCAGCACTGTAAACCGAAGTAACAGATTAATGAGAAATAACTCAAGAGGAAGGGCAGAACTACCTTTATTGTCAGAATTTAGCGGTGAACAAAAGAGAAAAAGAATGTTGTGACACACCATCTGTCATGGAAGACAGACTCATCCAAGTGTGTATCTAAACAGACTATCACTACATCAAATCTCTGCTCTGAGGTAGGAAGAAAATGGTTCATTGTGGGTATTGTTAATGATTCAGTCTATCCAACAAATGCTGCTACTATACTGCTAAAAAGAAACTTGTCATTGGTAATTATTTCTTTGTAAACATTCTTTCTACATAAAAGGATAAACATGCAGAAAAGCAGCTAATCCTACTTGATCCTGGAAGCAGAAAGGACATGCCAGACTTTGAATAACAATTGAGTAAAATAAGTCGGAATTTATATCATAAATTCAGAATAAGGCACAACATACAATATGAACACAGGCATAATTATGCAAATTTGCAGATACTTGACAAAGGGCTTCCCAAGATATAATTCTCCATTAAACATTATATTTCTAGAAGCTGGCAAATTTACCAGCTTTTGTAAATTTACCACCAATTTGTGCTAGGAAAGGACTAGGCTGGTCACTGAAATTCAGAGGGAAGACACATGATATGCAAAGACTGCAGGATTATAAAGAAAATAAATGGGGATATATGAGTTGGTATAATTCTAAATACTGAAGGGAATAAGAACTAATAGAGCTGGAGAGCTGTAGAAAATCAGAAGCAGACCATCTTAAATTCTTACTAGTGGAACGAATATAGAACATTCTGTATAGTTATATGATTAGAACTGATTCATCAGTTATTGTAACAGAGTCCTTCCCCCACCATACAAATTCCTACCTACTCTAACTTCTTCTGTTTCTTCTGTAATTTCTTCTCCTTTGGAGTGCTGTTTTGTGCCACATCTCAAAATAAAGAAAAAGAAGAGCATCTTCTGATAGAATTTTGAATTAAGTTAAAGGATTAAAGCATGACCTGTTGACTACCATTTCTGCATCTTTCACTAATGCCTCTGTTCATTCATTCAGTATTAACTTAAACTTCCTTACAGAATTTCACTTATTTTAAGGCAGAATTCTTGTTCCTGTTAAAATCTAGCCAGATGTCATGTAGTCAGGAATGATTTTTTATATATAAATAAGATAAAGAAATGCTTAAACAAAATTGTATTTCAGTAGTCATTAAACACAAGGACATCCCTATCTCTACCATTATGAGCAACTCTCGTTATGAGCAACTTCTCCCAAGAAGAAAAAAATCTACCAACTACCAAAAAGTACCAACTTAATCTGGCATAAGATCATAGAAAGTTGCAACTCATGAAAAGGGAAAACCAACAGTTATTGTGGAAAAGAAAGTCTGCACATACATTTTCGTTATAAAAATAAATTCTGTGTATTAGTCTAGTATGACCCATCATTCATTTATTATTAAAAGGAGCAACTGGGCACTTTAGCCCATGATCTCATTTGTTTCTCTAACTACATCAACAGTGATTTAATTTTTCTTGACTATTTACATCACCAGCTTTACCTAATTAACTCACAACTATGGATTACAGAAAAAATGTGAAAAAGTAACATTCTACTTAGAACATTTTCAATATACAGTATGCTTGACCAATGTTCTCATTCAACATAATGAGAAAAAAATAATATCTAAGCTTTCAAGCACTGGCATTAGGTGCAAGGATTCGAGCCAAATTCAAACCACTTAGTTATATTGTGGATACTCGCATTCCCTCTGCACTCCAAAACAGACATGCTGTTCTTCATTTTCTATCTTAAAAATAGAATTGGACACAATTATTAGTGCACAATAGCTGTCCTATTTCTACAAGAAAGAGTAGTTGTATTTCAATAGCTGCGAAAAGGATCCTAGTTACATTACAAGTATTCTTTAATAATGCTAGACAAAAGCTGTAGTGAAAGGAGATAAGACTAATGGTGCCCAGTTAATGAGCATTTCTGGAACGATGAAGATAAAATATTAAATGACAGGGCCTTATGACTCATTTACCAAACACTATTGAAAATACATCAGGCCATTTTATATAAATAATGCATCCATAAAATGATAAAGATATAATTTATAATTGGCTGGAAAACTCTGGTTTCAGTAACTCTATTTGTATCTCATAGAAACATTATGCCGGAGACCAAATTCAACTATGCACATCAAAAAATAAACTCCCAAACTTTACTTACTATCTAGCTTTGCCTTTTTTACAACAGACTATAAAGAATTTGGAAAAGTAACTGAACAACTTTCACACACGCACATCAAGGGCACATCGACTGTGTGCTTGTAGGAGAAATGATTACAAGGAAAAGTTTGTGTAAATTAAGTTCTGATCATATTAAATTACACCAATACACATGTGTAGATGTGGATAGTTACCAGGAATGATTGAAAACATCCTTTATTAATGTGTTTTGCATTTGAAAGTTGAAGAAATGGTGAGTGAATGGTGAATCCTGAGGTACTATTCAAGCTTTGGAACAAAGATTTCTGTCCATTTTAGCTCTTCTGTTCCATCCCTGATGTAAGATGCCTCTTCCTGACTAGGTATTGGTGTCAGCTCTTTCCTTTATGAATATTTATTCAGCTCCAGCCAGTTCCAGTTCCAGTTCAGTTTCAGTGCACACACACACACACACACACACACACACACACACACAGACTGTTTTATCAAGCCTGAAACTTTACAAACCAAAACAAATAACATCAACACTCCAAACCTTAATCACAGTATATACCACTATCCACTACTGACAAATCCTAACAAACATGTCATTCTGGAGACACTGCATATCTGGTTTGAAGCTGAAAATTCTTTAGAGTGCGGCAGAAAAAAAAAAGAAAAAAGAAAAAAAAAAGAAAAAGAAAAAGAAAGAAAGAAAAAAGGGTATTAAGTGCAGTTATGATCTAATTTGGCTAAACTGAACCACCTTATCTAAAGAATTATGGCTCTGAGGGATTTTTTCTTCTTTACTTATCTTCTCCCTTCCTTACCAGTTTGGAAAAACACATCAGCCAGTTGTAAGAATAGATTTATTCCTCATATGGGAAGCATTTTGCCCCATTTCATCTTTATAGTCTCAAAATTCTGTTGTTCCCTTGCCTTAATCTTTCCCAGAAGTTTAATGAGGTTCTTTCAAAACGCATCTACACATTGATAATTTGCTTTGCAGTATAGAAAATAATGCACTCAGCTGCAACACTTTTCTTGAACACTATGTACTTGGCATTTTTCAGACTGTCTCATACAGTTTCATCAGTGTTTGAACAGAGGTAACACAAACATTTGAAATATAAACTGTGGTTACTGCTAAGTGACCTCATCTTTGGCCCATATAGGTGCACTAGCATTGGAAGAGTTTGTTCTACAAGCACCTAAAGTGGGGTCTCTTGCAGTACTTGCAGGGCACAGTAAGATCAGTTAATGTGCATCTTCAGCTGGGTGCAGAAAATCCTTAAACCTCAGTCACTGGAGGTCAGGGGAATATTCTGTGAGGAGCAACTCCATCATTTAGAGTCTTGAACCTTTAAAAGATTTTGAATACTCTTTTATGATAAAGGACTAAAACTTGGCAATAATTTTTAAAACTAGATTCCTGCCCTTTTATTCTTTGTGCATGCAATGGGATTCATTTATTGTTATATTCATGAGATTCTAATATCCACAAACTCATATCCACAAAATGTGCAGTCTTGACTTCTTTATTTTTCACATGCAATTTACATCAGGAGGCTAAAAGGAATGAAATGTAACTGCATGGCACCTGAATTTCTGCCTGTTTTCAGTAGGTTGATGTCTTCTATTCCTTCAAACAATATAAATACAACCTATTAACAATTCTCTCCTTTCAAAGCAGGGAGATAATAAATACATTTTTTTTGTGGAAAACAAAACAAAGCAAAACAGAAAAGATGCATTCTACATCCCAGTATTAGTGTCTAAAAGTTACGTGTTATATAAACTTCTTGGGAAACTGATGCAGAATTTTCATTAGACTCCCACTGCCTCCTTAGCAGTGAAGTATAAAATGAACAGAATATAGAACAAATAGGCATCTTATAAAATTGCTGGTGTTTACAGAAGTGAAGAAGTAGGAAACTGGTTACCTTACTTCTTGTTCATAAGTATCTTCCTTTGAACACTCTGAGGACTCAGCTTTCACAATGCAGAACACAGACATCTTTCCTAAGTTTAAATGCAGAGGGAAAAAAAAAAGGGTTACTAGTCAGAACAGCATGAAAGCAACTAACTTGAAAGCAACTAACTTGTTCGCTGATGCAAAGGCAAGCCACTACTGAAGTTAAATCTACCTGAGAGATTTAACACAATTCTCTCTCACAATTCATGCTTGCCTAACCAAAGTTTTATTACCTTCATCTCTAAGTTTTTTTTTCCTCTTTGAAACAAACTTTATTACTTTGTTTTTTTGCCCTTAGTTCTACATTGACCTTCCCATGACACAAATGAGTGTTGAGTTATACATTGACTCTTATAAAACTCAGCAATTTATTCTGCTTTAAAGTCATCTGTGAAGGCCCGGTGACTTATTTTGAAAACTTTTGGGGATACAAAATTCACAGTACTCAAGCTATTTGGGTCAACTATTAATCCTTGCCACTTCTGAAAATTACAATTAGTTCATTGTCTGGCTGTGTATTGGAAAGGTATGTGAAAATTAATTAATCCAGGTGGATCCCCACTGCTTCACTTTACAATTTGTAGCAGGATGCACTTGTTCCTTCCTCAAAGCCCTTATTTCCCATCATACTATCTCGTGCTTGTGCAGCTAAGCATATGCAAAGCTAAAGATGTGCAAGAGACTAAGATGACCTGGCATAAATAAAAGCTGACACAAATCAATCCACGTCTATTTCAATCCAAACACTGCTCCCTGGGCTGCCTTATCCTGTGGCCTCGCACACAGCTGCATTGGCACGAAAAGCCTCGGAGCCTCCTTACGCACACGCTTCCATGGGGCCACACTCTAGTAAACGTGTAATGTGCACTTAAACTGCCACGGAGCCTTTTTTTTCCCATCAGCTTTGGTTCTCCGTCCTGCTTCACCTTGTGCCAACCCAATAATTTGTGCTGTTCTACGAACCATGGCGGGAGAATTGCTCCAGATCAATTCTCTTTTGCATTTTTTTAAAATCATTATTTTTTATTTTTCCTGCTAGGTTATTCTTTAGCCTGTAGAGCTCCCTGCTCTTAGAGCACTCACGCTCGCACAGGGCAGCTTTCGGCAGCGAGCAAGGAGGGACTGGAAGGGTCTGTAGTGATTTAAACAGGTATTGAATAAGCAGTTCACAAGTAACCCTGCAGCCAGAAGGACCGGCGGGGCAGGTGCGAAACGCCGAAGCCGAGAACCCGACCCCACAGGGCAATATCTACGAGGCGGGCAAATGACAGCGGCTGGCACCACCTGCGGCTCCAGCTGCCCCGCAGGCACCAGCCCCTTGCGTTCACGCGACGCGCCGCAGCCCCGGCGAAACCGCACGTCCGCCGCGCGCGACCAACTGCCCCCTGAGCGCCCAACGGCCGCAACGGCCGCCGCGCGGGCGGGCACGCGCGCGCGGCCGCGCGCTCACCTTGCTCGCCGCTCCCCGCCCCTCGCAGGGCGCATGCGCCAGCTCCCGAGGGGCGCTGGCAGGTGGGGGGGCCGTGTTAGGGCCTGCTCTGCGCACGCGCGGTCTCCGGTCGCCGTGGCAACGGGACGCGGTGCCTGCCGCTTCCAGGGCCGGTTGAGCCGTTGCCGCAGCCGTTGCCGCCGCCGCCGAATCCATTTGCCCCCCCGTCATGTCGGAGATTTTGTGCGAGTGGCTGAACGAGGTGGTGAAGCTCTCCCGGAACGTGGGTGCGTGGGGGCTCCCTCGTGCCAGGGGGAGGCAGGGTACACAGGCTCGCGTGTGGCGGGGGATGGGACATCAGGACACCACGACACTGCATGACACGACACGATACCACATGACATGACTGGACATGACATGACTGAACACGACATGGCACAGGGGCCTCATTCTGCCTCCAGACCATGAGGCTGATTCCGGCTGCTCAGCAAAGGGACTCGCCTGTTCCCTGGCATCCCCGTAGAGTTTTGCTCTTCAAGCACAGGATAGAGATTTTCAGGGTGAAGCTGTTGACAATTTTCCTGTAAGCACAATGGGCTCAAGAGATGTGAGTAGCTCAGTCTGTGCTGGCTAACAAGGCCCCCAGTGGGTAGGAATATGAGGGTGGCTCTGTCTGCAAAACGGGTCTTGCCTAGCATGGTGACCCTAGCCCCAGCCTTGTCCGAGCTTCCTCCCGCTTGGAGGAAGGAACTTTCCACATTCGATCTCTCTTCAGTCGTCTGCACATGAAGGTGACAGAGCACCGGGACAGGCTGCCCAGAGAGGTTGTGGAAACTCCTCTGGAGATCTTTAAAACCCACCTGGATGTGATCTGTGCTACATGCTCTAAGTGTCCCTGCTTGAGCAGGGGAGTTGGATTAGATGATCTCTAGAGGTCCCTTCCAAACTCAACCGTTCCATGAATTTTTATAGAAGACTTAGTATTTGCAACATATAGTCTTAACGACAATTATAAGGATGTTTTCTTTTTAGCACTGAAAGTGAAAATTAAACGACCAGCTAAGGTATATTTACTTGCAGCTTGAAAACTCATTTCCATTATTGTAAAGTATTTAGTGAAGTTTGGTCTTAATTTACAAATGTCATTATAAAAATAATATGAATATAAAAAAAGATTAATTCTTTTTTTTTAAAACAAACCCACCTTAGTTCCAGGATCGTTATCAGAAGAATTTTCAACTGGCTATCTCCTAGGAGAACTTCTGAACAAGTATGAGCTTCAGGATGACTTTAATCAATTTTCACAGAGCAGGTCAGTGTGCATGGAAAATTTTTCTGTTACAGAAATTGGAGCTAATATTTACTATTCAGTTAAGGTTTATTAACTCTGGGTGGGAAAAATGTCCTAAATTTTTCGTAATATGATGTAGTTACCAATAAGTCGAACATTGGTTGTATTAAATGCACTGATTAACTTCATGTTTCCAGAAGATTTGATTATGTTATTTGAAGAAAATAGCCCATTTTGATTGTAACTAATTAAAAATAGCATGCTAGACTAAAAGCCCAACAAACTCTTCAGGATATCTGCAGGACTGGAGATACTGTCCCTGTCCCTGTGAGATATGTGGAGCCCATAAAGCCTGAGGTCTGGTATGGTGGTTACCATTGTAGCATCTCGAAAATGAAATTGGTGCCAATGCATTGTGAAGCTCCAAGGGAGACCACGGTCAAAGAAAGTATTAAGAATTCATAAGTTTATAAACAAAGCTGGTATATCTACAATGAGGGGGGAAAATTCTCTATAGATTTGATGGCAGTGGTATATCCATGATGTAGTTCACAGGATTTCCTGACTTATGCTCCATTTCTGCAGAAGATGGATGGTACATGTATATATCACATATGCCAGGCGGCATGGGCTCTTTTGGATGTTCTCTGCACTTCTCATCTTTTATTTAAACTCTTTCATATCCAAGCCAGACCATCCTGTAGGAGCTTGAGTGCAACTATCAAAAGCAGCCAACAGATCCAACAGTTTGCACCGCAGTTTATGGACTCTGCTTCTAAATCTGTTAGATCTCCTGGGATTTTTTTTGATCATTGGTGGAGTTCTGGGAACCTGTGGGCAAATTCAGGGTTTCGGTTGCCTGAAAAGGATAGCTTCAGGAGGCCTTTCCTTCTAACATATTGTAGCAACTGATGTCATGTCAGATATTCCTGATAAAAAGCTTCTTCAAGTTTTTGTTTCCAGATGTATTCTGATTAGGTAAGGTCGAGCATCCTTTCAGTAGGTGCAAGCAGGGGTCCATATAACTGCTGGGCCCAGTGCCTTGCTGGGGCAGAAGAGGAAGTTTGGTGCAGTTAACACTTCATTTCTTTCATCTTCTCATATCTCCAGAAGGCACAGCATGGGAGAATCCACTGTCTGGATGGTGTTTTTGTTGTCCATTGAGATCGTTTAATTTTCCATTTAGTTTCTAGCATGTAGGGTATCCTTCAGAAAATTTTGTCTCAAGATAATAGATTCATATGAAATATTATCTTCAAAACCTACCTGGATGTAATCCCATGCCATGTGCTCTAGGTGTCCCTGCTGGAGCCGGGGGGTTGGACTAGATGATCTCTAGAAGTCCAGCCTTAAGCATTCTGTGATTCTGTGATTATTTTTTTGAATCTGCCATGTGATGGCTTTAGTTGATAACTATCTCTTGTTGAATTATATTGTTCTGTTCATCCTCTTCTGTCATTCATAATTTTACTAAAATTTTCTTCTATCCCTCCTCAAATATCTGCAATAGATTTGGCTTCTGCATTTTGGAAGGCCAAAGTCATTGTTTCTCTTATGGAGAGTGTTTTCTGCTTGCGATCATCCCTTGTTGCTCTGGGGATGAGGAGGAGAGGATTCTCCTCTTGGGATGAATCCCTTTCTGGAGAGAGACAGACAGTATATAGTATTGTCTACTATAGCACACTATGAATTCATAAAGACATTGTGATGTTTGTTCTGTTCATTATTTCCTTTAGCAATTACTGATACTGTTTGATTTTTTGGCCACTATTGAGAATTCAGATGATGTTTTCTCAGTTCCAGTGGCTTGCTTCTGAATGTTAAAAGCAATTATTGCTTTTTAATAGTAATTGTATGATGTTTTTGGAGCTATTCCTGCAAGAACCTCTGCTTGTCTAATCTTACTTAATATCTATAAGATAATATAATATTTAAAATTATAGTATACTACTAAGTAAAATATGCATGGTTCACTTGGTAAACTGACATCTGTTCAATGTTTCTTAGCACAGCCCAGATCCTACACCTCAGAGTAAGGGGTTAAAATGTAGATTTCATTTATGGGAATGCTTTATAAAGCTGTAATCTTTATAAAACTGTAATCTGGAAGGCGCTAAATGAAATGAAAAAGAAGACATCCAGAACAGCCAGTCAAACACCACCTAAGCCCATTAGCTCCCTATGTTTCACGGTGCTTGGGTGTGTAAGCAAGGACATAATAATCAAGGAAGTGATGACCTTTTAAAAGGTCTTTACTGGAAAACCTCTTACTATTTGGCTGCCCATATTTGAAAAATGAAATATGATTGTTTTGCCTAAACTCTGACAATAATATTAAAACGAGATTTAGATTATAAAACAGATTCAATAAACTTCATCTGATTTGATTATACAATAAAAAGTTAAGAGATGATATCATCACGTCTGTGCAAGATGACTTCTGACAAGAGACTTCACCTTAATCTTGAACCAAAGGCTGAAAAGATGTTCTAAAAAGTGATGTAAGCAGCAATTAAGAAAATCATATAAGAAATCATCCATGGACTTTTGCAGTGAGAATAATAAGCTCCATGAATATTTTATCTAGGAGTCAAATGAATTCAGAGTTACAGTATTCTTAAGTAAAAGCTGGACATTTTTGTAGAATTATGCTATAGCTCAGGTTCTCGAATGTTTGTTGTGAATATATGTGAGTATATTTGGAAAGGAAAATGTTTTAACAATTTGCTTTGACCGTTTCAATTTTGAATCATACTGTTCTGTTGTCAACATCTAATATAACTGATTATTTCTTTTCATTGGGGAAGAAATGTGATGAGGTTTTGTAAGGGTTGGTTTAAATAGTTTAAAAATAGTTTAAATAATTTTAAACTGAAATAGCTTTTTAAAAATCCTATATTATGACTGACAAGAGCTCAGCTGGGCTGATTTAGAAACTTTAATTCTTTTTTTTTGTGTGTGTGTACGATATACTCCTAGCTGTAATTGAAGGTTACCTTTTAGTATCAGATGCTGACAGATCAATATACAGTTTATATAACCCAGCATGTTTTTCCCCAGTTATGCTTATTAGACCAACCAATTGCACGTGCTACAGTATACAATCCAAGTCAAAGGTTGTATCACATCACTTTAAGAAAATCTTCCTCTCCCCCCTCCCTATCTCAGCTAATTTTGCTATGAGATGAATGACATGACCATGTTTTTGGAGAAAATTTTGCTTGAATATAAGTTTATGTTCTGTTTTGTTTGTTTGCTTGTTTGTTTGTTTTTTAAATCATATAGAGTTGCAAATGCAAAACTTAACAATTTTTCTCGTCTGGAGCCAACACTTCAACTCCTTGGTGTACAATTTAATGAGAATGTAGCCCAAGATATCATGACAGGACAGCATGGGGCTGCAACAAAGCTTTTATATCAATTATATATTGCTTTAGAAAAAAAGAAAAAGGCAAAGCTCACTGGAGGAGCCATGGAAGCAATGAGACCTGCAGGTCCTGCAAAGCTCAAGTCTATTGAAAGTGTTTTATATCGAGAGGTAAGTATGTCTACCTGTGGATGCCTCGTAAGCAGTTTGCATGCTTCCCCTCTGCACATTTTTTAATTTTCTGTTCTAAACACAATACTTATATGGAAAAAATATATTCTTTTCCACATATTGGAAATGGACACAGAAGTTACCAGACCCAGAAGAAGCATTGAGCTTTGTGCACCAGTGATTTGATTCCCTCAGCAGTTTGATTCCTTCTGTTACACACCTGTCCATATCTTTATACTTTGTTGCAACTTGTAATATAGGCATATAAAACAAAGAGGAAAAAACTAATGACAGTATCCAGAACATACAGATCATAATTTGTTATCAAGAAGAGCATTGTTTACAATGCTCTTGAATCAAACGCAGCTGGATGAAGTTTCTCATTTCTCTGGCACAAACCCTGGCATATAGTCTACAAATAATAAGTTTACTAACACATGCAGGAGCAGCATCAAGCAATCAAAGTATTCTTTTATGCATACCTAAAATACATGGATAGGTTAAAGCAACTGGTGCAACTGAGACTAACTCCTGCCGATAGACACATTCAGAATGCCACTTGAGTTACAGAATAGCAGAGATTGAAAGGGTCTGGCCCCTGTCATCAAAGCAGGATAAGTGAGGGGAGATTGCTCAGAACTTTGTCCAGTCTAGTTTTGAATGTTTCTATGCATGGAGACTGCAGCCACTCTCAGCAAAATGTTTATTTCTTCTCACAGCAAAAAAAACCTTTTCTTTCTTATGTTTAAGTTGAATTTAATGTATTTCAATTTGACATTGTTTAACTTAAATTCTGTGCATGTTGGTTTTGATAGAACTGGTCCTTTTTTTCTTGAAAGTTATTTTAGCATATTTAGATATTATTCCATTAACACAGGAAAAGAGTTTTGAATGTGTGTTGCAAGATTATTGTGTTTAAATATGTTTCTTATTGTTTCTGACTCTTGATTTTCCTGAAATATAATTTTAGCGTCTGAAAAATTTAATGCCTCGTCAAACTGACTTGCAACTACAGCAGGTTTCAAAGCATTTTGAAAAGAAATCTAAGGCAATAGAAAATAAAATAGCTCGTGCGCATATTGCAGAACAACAGAAAATTCAAAAGCTTCAAGAGGAACAAAGAGCCCAAGACATTGAAAAGGTGACTTTTTACTTCCTATAAAGAAACTTCTGAAGAAGTATGTTCATAAATTCAATTACCTAATAACTTATTTGAAGCCAGTGTGAGTAATTAATAACCCTGTTCCACCTAATCACGCTTATAGAAAAGCAAGCATTAAGGTATATGCTGCATATTAGACACTCTAAAACAATATTTAAAAATCTTATCTGTGGGAAACTGTGGGGACTGTAAAAGTTAGGAGTGAGAAACTGTGAAAGTTAGGAATAGCAGATTAGCAGATAGAGAAACTTAAAACGCAGGCTGGACACGCCAGTCTCTGGCTGGTTTCCTATTGTCCGGTAGCAGGATTGGACGTGCCTATCAATAGAGTAAAGGAATTAGCTGGAGGCAGGGGGAGGGAGTGCATGGACAGTGCCTGCTCACATACTCGGAGAATATATAAGTTTATATAAGTTTATATAAGAACATAAAAGGGCTTCTGGCTTCTGCTCCTTCAAAGCTCCTACACATATCCTTAAGTTTAAGAGTGTTTCCACATTGCCATACATGAAAACTCTTGATAGATTTGAAGACAAATAGTACTTTCATAACTGTGTGGTTTACTGTTCTTGTAAAAGAGGTTTGTGATGTTCTTCATTTCTGAAGAAAAGACAAAGCCTTGTTCAGTCTGAAGAAAAAGACAAAGGGAAGGATAAGGCCTCAGTACAGCTGGTAGCTCTCTGTAATTTTTCTGATTAAGTTAAAAAAAGGGTTTAATTTTTCTGGATAAGGTAACATGCATTCAAATACAAAATACATTTCATATACATGAGCCTGCTGCCTAGCCAAAGGTTGATAAATCATGATGAGCAACATTATGCATAGTCTTCCCTGAATGATCTAGTTTTTATTAAACTCTTCTTATAGCCAATCTAAGAACAAAAGTAAAAAATGTAGCTTTTGTGTCTAGAGAAGAAACTATGAGGAAACACTCTCAAAATAAATATTATTCAAATTCTATTTGACAGAATTTGTATTTGTTGATTTTTTAGTTTTCTTTGACTCTTCATAGAAAAAGCTTTTTTGTCTACTGAACTCCATCCTTTAGCTACATATGTATCCCATGCAGTGTCACTTAAAGGCATTATTTAGATGTCTACGACTTCTTGATCACCTGAAACTCAGTGTTCAACAGTAGTGTTCCATAATGCTATGTCTGTTCCTTAACGACCTGTGAAAGGTATTAGACTAGACATAGCATTTAATACATCCCTTAAAAGCATTGCCTGCATAAAGGACAAACAGTTTTTCATCACAAATCAACTTCTATTGCACTGAACTATTTGTTAATATTTGGCATAGCCTGCCTAGATGTAATATTTTCTGTTGTTACAACTTGAAAAATGTTGAGAACACGTACCTTATTGCAGGACTGTCAGATTACTCAGAACCTAGAATAATCATTTAATTTAAATTGTATTTTACAACATCATTTCTTTGATGTAAAAATACTAATTTATATGTAATGCCTGAGAATATTCCTAAAACAAGATTTAACTGCAGACAAAACAAAAAAAGATTCTTTGTTTTCATGGTATTCTAATGATCCACTTTTAAAAGGCGTTATTGGGTTTCAAGCTTGATTTTTTCTTCTAGGAAGAATCACAATTGATTAATTATATTTAATTCCATAGGTAAATTAGTAGTGTATTAGAGTAATATTATTTTGTTTCAACTTAAGTATCTGAATACATGATGTTAAATATTCAGCTTCGCCTAGGAAGAAGGAGACAAAATGAAATAATGGCCAGAATTCAAGCAGCCATTATACAGATTCCAAAGCCACCACCAACCCATACCTTAAAAGCTATTGAAGCCAAAAGATTGCTAAAGAAGAAAAAAGAAGCAGAGGTAACTATCAATTGTAATTTTTAATGTTAATTATGTGAACTTGGAAAAAATATATGTGCTTGGGAGTATTTATAGTTAGAAATACTGAGCATGCACCAACCAGAAATTGCTGATATAACTCTAGAAATTTTTTAGTGGAATACATGATCAATCAATGAAAAGTGGGCAAAATATCAATAATATGCAATGTGATTCTGCTTTTGCTACATATGGAAAATTTGCTTTGATGTAAAATAATAACGTAGGATGGTGATTTAATTCCTGATAATATTTTTAGCATCTAGTTTACTGACTGGAAGGCATCAGGAAATAAAGAATTATTTTTTCTTGGTTGCTTGTGAATGATGAATATTTGCAGAATGTATGAGCTTATGCAACATGGTTTAAAAAGGCCTGCTATATACGCCTGAGATGTTAGGAAGTTTGAAATTGGCCATTGTCCCATATGAAATCAAGACATGGCAGCAATCCCTAAAGTATATTCTATGTTTTTTGCTGAGGAGTACTTGGGGAAGAATCTCAGATTTTGAATCATGTCATTAGGGCTCTGAATATTACCAATTTTTTACATTACTGTTCAATCAAATCATTTTACGCAGTGTGTAGAGTTGTAATTGCCTGATGTTGTCACAGTGATTATCAAGCTACTAAATCTAAAGCAGAACATAGTCTAGAATATTTTGTTTCAGAATCTCTAAATGATAGGAATTGTACAAACCACCTGACTCCCATGTAAAATCAAAATTATCCTGGAAATGTACATCTGCAAAAAGTTAGGATTTTCTGGTGAGTATAATTATAGCTAGGAAAAGGGGGAAATGCAAGGAAATGAAAGTTAAGAAAATAATCTTGCCTTTTGCCCTGGTATATAATATATATTCTATATATTTTCAGTACAATGTTTACTGTGCGTTAACATGACATAAAAATCTTTACTTAATACTTGCTCTGTGAATAGATAGCCGAACCTATTTATGATGCTTTGTGAAAAGAAAAGAAACATTACATTTTGTGTTATTCTTCCAGGACACATACAAGGAAATTAAAAAATTTGAAAAGTCTATGACAGAAAATACCACAGCAGTACTGAAGATCCAAGTCACTGATAGGTAATTTTGGATATTAGATTGTTAGGCTTGCACAGGATCCTATTTCAGGCACCCACTATATGTACTACTTAGAAAAAATGTGATGACTAACTTAGCTTGAGCTGTGATTCTCCTTTGAGTGATAGTCTGTATACTATCTGTATAGTTTGTGTACTGTACTAGGGAGGAGGATGATTACAGATGTGTACAGATGATTGCAGATGTGTATACAGGATAAAACATTTCAGATGTGTATACAGGGCAACGCATTTCAAAGAAGAATGGAGAAAAGCAAACTTTCTCCTTTGAGTAATGCTGTTTAATTTTGACTCATTTGTGAATGTAACAGCCATTCTTTCTTCTTTAGTGATAGGTATATCATACCTGTCACTATTACCTAGGAGGCATGGCACACAAGAGCATAATCCTATAGATACTTCTGCATGAAAAAAACCCTCAGATTAATAACTTTGCAAAAATGTGATCAGAGAGAATCGGCATTTTGAAGAGTAACATATCTCTATTTGATATTCTGCAAGCCAACCTAAATTTCTGGTTTTGCAGAGTTCAGCTTTTATGATATAAAATATTGGCGGTTGTACTGACTAACAGTTGGTTCCAGTCAGTGCTGGGGACCTCCTCAGGAAAAGTGGAGATTATGAGACATAAGGACATCAGAAAGTAACCTCACCACTCACAAAGAGGACTAGCCACCTAATTCTACTATATATTTGTCAGAGTTCACTAAATCTGTATGAAAATACTTCTAAGAACTATCATTTCTGTAAAGTAAGTGAGTGTTCTTTTGCTATTTAATCTCTTTGGTCAGTGATATAGAAAAATCATTGCAAACACAGAAGTTGCATACCACAACACTAGAAACTACAGCACAGGCTACTGAACTGTTAAATATTTATTCAGATGATGAGTATATAAAGAAAATTCAAAAACGTATGGAGGAAGATACATTTGCTAGAGAGCAACGAGAAAAGAGACGACGAAAAATGTTAATGGAACAGTTAATAGCACATGAAGCACAAGAGGTAAGAAAATGTATGATGGCATATCAAAAAACACGCACAACTGGTAAGCTAAACTTTTGATTACAATGATAAAACAACATAATTTTTGAAGGGTTGAATAAAATATGGAGCAGAAAGGAAAGTATATCCACTTCATCTCTGAAAATTGCTTTTATGCTGCTATGTATTTTGTCTTAAAGCCTTCCTTAAGGAGATTTTGGGTAATTTGCCTGTTGATATGCACAGGCCATAAAGAAGTTTGACCACTCAGTTGTGTAAAATCAGTGCAATGCCAGCATTTGCTCTTTCCCTACCATCAGCTGCACCCTCAGCAGCCTGACTGATGATTGAGAGTGCCAGGGCTATCAACTGGTGGCCAGGTGGCAGCAGCAGCAGCACCCATGGGTGCACCTCTAAGACAGACAGTGCTGCCCAGGCAGGCAGGACAGCCAGTATGGACCTTGCCAGTTGGAGGTAAAGGAGATACTAGTATGTGCTACCAATCAGACTGGCTCCAGCAAGGCTCCAAAGAAAAGCAAATACCCCATTGTGTCCCTCACTTCCCATGGAAACATATAGCATCGATATATGGAAAATAAAAGTCACAAACTGTAGGAGTTGGAAGAAAAGACAAATGATCAGCTGACTGGAACAGTAGCCTAACTAGATCAGAAGATCTATTTAGCGCTAACTTCTCAAGTAGCAGGAGAAGATGTGACTACAGGGAATTCTAGGAGAGATTAGAAACTAGAATTTGCTTGACTTAAGGGTGAAATATATGAAGATACTTTCTTTTTTTACAAGACAGATTAAAAGCGTATAAAGTAATTGAATTTTAGTTTCTCCCTCCATTGAACCAAAAAAAAAAAGATTTGTTAGGTGGAATCTTGGCTTTCCTGATAGTCATAAGGGCCAAACTTCTACCTACACTGTATAGAACTTAAACACAGGACTTGGGATCCTCTATGCAGTCAGTTCAGATGCCTTCAGAGTGCTTTGTGTGTCTCCTGTCCACATAAATATATTTCTAAACTGCACTAGAAGGATCTTGTTCTCATTTTTGAGACTTGGTGCATGACAGACTGTCATACAAGTCAGGGCCTGAGTGCAAAAATGTTTTGAAATAACATGCCACTCCCCTAGATGGAGCACAGGGTGAAACCATCAGATTTTCACAAACAGCCACTGGAAGAGTTTGACAGTTACACAGTTTCATCCCAGTTGAGTCTTTGATCTACATACTTCTGACAGACTGTTTTTGCAAAGTACTTGTTATTTTTAAATAGTGTATTTAGATTTATCTCTTTGAATTTAAGAAGCAATGAGGAAGTTGCTGTCAGCAATATCCTGTAAAGATAGATTTGGAAGGGGAAATTATTACTAGATTATTGTCTGCCACCCAAATAGATTTATATATGTTAAAATAATAGTTTTGGTTATACATTTTATGACAGACTGTACAGCAGGACAAAATTATTTTATATTTAAATTAATCGAGAGTATGGAAATCTAGAAATACCTATGAGATAGTAATGTATGTATATATGATATGAAACATAAACATGGTAATAATGTTTGGCCACTGGATGCCACTGTTGTGTCAAATAGGTAAACTGAAATGCTTCCTCAAAATTACTTTTTAAATGATTACTAATTACTGTGATTACTATATGGTTTATTAAATCATAAACATGATTCAGCCTCTGCACAATCTTTTGTGAAGGAGAAGTTAATGTAAGATGATAACATCAAAAATGAAGCTATCATTTCTATTATGGCTCCTACTAGGCCTAGAAGGTCCAAAATTTATCAGCCCAAGGAAGTTTCAGTATTTTGACTGTTCGTGTTTGTATAAAGACTGCTGCCAGTACTTCATCCTCTATCCAATATGCATCCATTTTTAAATGAGGAATTTGGTGTTTTGAAACCTAATGTCTCTACTGTCCGACTCTAAGTTAATTGTCTATTCAGATATTCTTGTTCCTCAGAAAATTCCTGCTCTTTTTAGGCCTCTCAGTATATCAAAACATCTGATTACCTAGAGTGATATCCAGATTCCATCCCAATCAAGTAAATACCTCTTTTGAGTTCTATGAATAGCTCTATAGGAGCAACTCCTTTATAAAGACTCTGTTCACTTAAATGAATTGTTTTCAATTTTCACTGGACTAACTACTTCATGCCATACAGTTGATGGATTAAATATGAAACATGACCAGTATGTTAAGGTGGCTCTTTCAGTCCTCTTTAAATTAAATTTAAAGATCTCTCTTCATCTGGTGCATGCTTCTTGCTGTACTAATCCCTGAATAGGGATCAGTAGGTAAAACTAAGGAAAGCAATGAAATTTATTTTAATAGAAAGCAAAATCTGTGCATCCCCTATTCATCTTTGAAATCTTGATGAAATACCAGTATTAAAAATGCTTTATTCTTGACCTCTGTTTTTAGGAAAATGAATCTAAAATCTTCAAAATAATTCTCAATTTAGGTCTTTAAATTTATTTTTTACATTTAATAGCAGTTTTAACATATCTGGAACAGATATTCAGGAAAGCAGAAGCTTCCTTTAAAATTATGCTGTAGGAATGATGTTTAACAGTGGGATTTCAATGGCAAACTGCTGCTTTTACTTAGCATTCTGAAACAGTTATGGACCATGAAAGTAATGGGAAAACTTTAGGTTAGATTAGGCTTTAGGTTAGATACCCAAGATCAAAGGGGAAAAAATAAAGAACATATGAAAGAGATATTAGATATTAGTATGTTTTTGTCAAAGTACTTTGCAAATTAAAAGTCCATAGCATATACAGGGTCCCTCCACACTGGCCACACTTCAAGCAAATGCTTTCTTATCAGATACAGGGTTTTGTACCTTGTGGTATTTCCCAGTGGGAACACTGAAATGGAGAGCCAGAAGTCTTGTACTTTCCTCTGTACTTTGAAAAGCTCCCCACATATTCCCAGTCTCCTGAATGGAGAAGGAAATTGCCCAAATCCTGAGAAAGAAGGGGGAAAAAAAACATATCTGTAGAACAGACTGAACAAGGATCAGAGTGCAGCTAAGTGTTTCAGTTGAGAATGGGAGAATGGAGATTGGCAGAGGTCAGGGATATGTAAGGAAAATATGACTGATTATTGATTTGAGGAAGGAATATATCCTTACATTCAGATGCAGTCATTTGAAATATGCTACAGTTTACTTGTACACAGAATTTATCTAAGATAAAATCAAGTTAATCTGAACAAATGCATTTTTACTGAATTTCTATGCACATGTAATTAATACTCATGTAGAATTCACTATAGTTTCACAGTTTTTGTATAGTTTGTAAAAAGGACATTCCTCATACATGGAAATGTTGTTATAGATATATGCATCAGATATGCAACTAAGTGCTGTTCTCCATTCCTATTTCCCCTATGAGACTGGGATTAGTTTTCTATGATATAGTTTATAAACTGTGCTTAATATTAAGAATTTATTATTCTTTAGGAGGCTTATCGGGAGGAGCAACTTGTTTACAGATTAATGAGACAATCTCAGCAGGAGCGGAGGATTGCTGTTCAACTCATGCATGTTCGACACGAAAAAGAGGTGTTACGGCAAAACAGAATTTTCAGAGAAAAACAATATGAAGAAAGACGAATGAAAGAGTTCCAGGAAGCTCTTGATAGAGAAGCGGTAAAACATTCTTTACTCCCTCAGTTGTTGTAGGACTCTTGCAGTACCTGCTTGTTATAATGCTCTGTGAGATATATATTCAATTGTTAAAACTTACTTTGTTTTCTAGGCACAGGGTGATCTGACTATGAACATGTTGTTTTTAACTGTAAGGTTCAAAGTTACAACTAAGTTAAAAAATGAAACAAATGAACAGTTTAAGATATAATTTTCTTCCAAACTAATTTAACTTTATATGGGAACATTTCTGTATGCTGAGCTTAAAAGGCACATTCCTGCTGAGGGAAAATGACAGAAGACAATGACAGAATACCTAGTCTAAAGAATCATTTCTTTCATTTCCTTTAGATGTAACCTGTTAACATCTATTCTAGACAAATGAAAGGAGTTTCACACCTGAGTGCTATTTTCTGTCTTAGAGCTACTCAGGCTGGTTAATATATTAAAAAAAAATCATAATCTTGTTGAAAACTGCCAAGTTTTTGTACGCACAACAGGCTGTATTGCTACAGTAACAGTCTTATTTGCTCCTACTAAATAAAATTAACAGTTCCAAATCTCTGAACACAGTTGGAGTCCTGTGTAATCAGCAGGTATACCTATTGATTACAATATCACATGTGATGTTCTAAATATGCTTTCAGACCAAAAGGAGACTGACATCACAGCAACAACAGATAACTAACTACTATGCCTAGCAGTTGTGACATGAGTAATCTTAAATTATTTGCAAATAAGAATCTGACAATTTCAATTGATTTTCCCATATTCTAAAAGAGAATTCCATCATGGATGTCAACAGACCCAAAGTTTTGCCCATTGCATCTATATAATTGCTCCTCAGGAACAGTAATCAGGATCTTTTCATGTTTCCCCGTCCCACAACCACTGAATACATTCCTAATGTTTGCCATGAAAGAAATAATAAGCTTTTCTGTTATTTCATTATATTATATCAGTTAGTTAGAAAAAAACCTGAAACTTAAACAATGAATAGAAATTTTTAGATTTCTGTGTGTCTTAATCTGATGGTTAGTAACTGTGCCAAGATAAAATATATAACTATTTTCATTTCTTGACTTAAATGAGCAAGTTCATTTTCTTATCCAGAATTGTGCATTTCAGCACTTTCATTTCCTTTGCAATCTGAAGTTTATTCCTAAAAAAAATTCCAGGCTCTTGCGAAACAAGAAAAAATTGATTACGAGGAACAAATTATCAAAGAAAAAGAACGTCATGAGAAAATTGCTGCTGAAAGAATTCAGACTCGTTATAAGAAGCATTATTCTATATGTTGGGAAATCATCAATCAAATTATTGATTTGTCAACAAAAGTGGGAGAGTATCGAAAGCTGACCAACAAGTAAGTATAGTAGATGTCTGGCAAAACTAAGAGGCAATTGGAAAGAAAATGTTTTGAAAAATCTGAAAGATAAAATGTTGATGTGGAAAAGCAGTAGTCTAATATTAGAAATCATTAGTTATTGAAATATTTTTGATTCTTACTTTATCTCGTTCTTCATTTACTTTTTTCATCTCTTTTTTCCTCCTTCTCTGACATATTTTTTGAGAAATTATTATAATATTAAGTATATATACAGTTATACCAACCAAGGTTTTTTTTGCATATATTTGTACAAGTGTATCTTTCTATCTCCTCTCTTCCAAATTTTGAACCCAATTTTAACCTAATATGATCAACAGATACCATTTCATACATGTGCAATTTCTGCAAGTTTTGCTCACATACATGGTCAGGCAAAGTATCTCTGTTGTTGCCTCCTATAAAGGAAAGTTATGTATGAGATGTTAGTCCTTGCAAGACATCAAAGAATTCACATGGCAAAGACACTTCACATGTACTACTGTCAATGAAAAAAGATGAATTTTTCAGGCTGTTTTAAGCCCCAGTAACATCTCATGTGGGTTCTCAGACATTTCACAGGAAAATTTCGATTACTTTGAGTGGAAAATAGTGATACAGCTTTCCTGTGAGAATTCACTGATATGTAACGCAGGTTGGGCTAATGTTAAAGCCTTAGCACAATTTCTTGCAAACTCAGCTAACTTGAATCCTTAGGAAACCAGGATTTACTGGTTCTACCACCTGTGGGCCTACTGCATTGCTTTTCTGTGAAGAAATTCCTTAATTTATAAGTTGAAAACTGAGTGTGCTCAACTCACTCTAGGCTGTTCTGAGATAGTCTGAAAAAAGTAGCAGGCTCTGTGTGCCTGTGTTGCAGGAGTGTTTCCACAACTCAGAGTGGAGATTTTTGTCCTCTGTTGTTCTTTTGTATAGTGTTCAGTGATTAGGCTATGGGGCAAGCCTCACAGCATTAGCATGTGTGTCAAAAGCATCATTACCTTTTAGTGTAATTGTATGTTAAAAGAATAAAGCTTTAAATTCTATAAGTTTAGACCCAGTAGATACTTGATAAAAATAGTCAGTTTAGTGATGATTCCTTGTCTGACACAGTCATGGTTCCAGTATAAGCTAGTATCACATTTGTTTGCATTGAGTACTGCGCAACATATACAAATGTTTGAAATGCCTTTGTAAGTTGCATATCAAGATTGTATCAGCATTCACTGCTACAGCAGGTATGTCTTTGTCAGTGTTTCCATACATTTCATTGTGTGGGATGCATACAATACGTATTTCATTTTTCAAAAACAGCAGATGAAGATCTGATCTAAAGCATAACACTCGACTATCTGCAATCATTACTTACAACAGTAGAATTCTTCTACATTTTGTCAAACAAGCTCCTTGTATTATTTATCTTGTTTATTTAGCAGATATAGAGGTCTAATATGAAATATGTCAGTGTCCTGTTGGAATTTAATAATAAAAATTATGTAGTTACTACATGTATTTTATCTAATTTCATATGAATACTTTTTCTTCCTTAAAAAAAAAAAAGAGCTAGTCGTGTAATCATGAATTAATTTTAGCTTCTAGGAAAAAGACCTTTCCCCATAAAAGGGAATATTTTCAAATGGAGAATCAATCATAACTGCAGAAAAATTGTTACTGCACAGTTATGCGCTGCCAGATGCTATATGGTGGCAGATTTGTGAAGATACTGAAGCTTACCAGTGTCTACTACTATCATATAAGTAACCAAGCACAATGATTTGTTTCCCCCTAAAAATCCTTAAGCATTATGGAAAAGACAATAAATGATATCTAGTTTATCACATGCTTATTTCATGACTGTAACTGTTGTAAATTTGGGCCCAGTATTCTCAAATAGCTAACTTGTTTAATTTTGTTTTTAAACTCATTGTTTTTTCCTTCTTCTGCAGCAAAATTCCATTCAAACTGATGTGTAACTGGAAAGAATTTTTTGTAAATGGAAAACCAATATATGATCAAGCTTCCATTCAACCTATGCCAAATGAACCAAGCCCAGAACAACTTGTAGAGCTGGATAAAATGAATCTGTTAGATGAGAAAGATTATGGTGAATACAAGGTACATCAAATTGACATGACATAATGAAATAAAATACATCTTGTTTTTTCATAGCCATAAATATTTTGTTGTGGTATATCAATATTTGACATACAATTTTACATCAGTATATGACATATGTACTATATGAAATACATATGATTCTGTTTTATGTTAGTAACATTGCAGGGCCTGTGCAATTTTGAAATTTTCTAATTTCTTGTTTGTACATAAGAGTGATTATATTTATCTTCTGAGTTCATAGGACTAGCATGTAAATTGCAATACAGTGATTTTTAGATAATTGGAATTTTAAAGTGCAGTTAATACTATCACATTGGTATGTAACAGAAAGTAGCCAGTAAAGGAAAGTAAAAATAAATTCAGTTTGTGTTACAAAGCTTGTAGTCTTCTTAATTTCATCAGTTCTGAATTAAAGACTTTTTTAAAAAATCTGTTGGTTTGAAATATCCAACAAAAGTATTTTATTTTGAGATGATAGGGCTTGTAAAAGTTATTAAAATATCTGATATTTTTGTTAACCTCCTATTACAATTCAAGTAGCTATTTTCAGGACGCCTGTATAGTTTCCCATAGCTTTACAATATGATAGGTAATTTTACAAGTGAAAATTGAAGGATGAATGTCATCTTGTTAAAATTAAAAAATATTCTATATTTTTCCAAATCACAAGATTGTTGATCCTTTTCTGTGAAAAAAAAAAGCCCACTCTGTTTTGAGTCTCTTAGATAATCTGTTTAATTATACTATGGCAAAATCATTGCAAATAACCTATCTGTCTTTGACTTGTTTGGGAAATGATGACCACAATATATGTGCTTTTACCCACATCCTGAACCAATTGGTACATTTTCTTTTGTAGTGAATATAAACTTTTGTTAGGAGTATCTGTGGTGAGTGCCTGACAGCTCAGTTGGCTTTGGTTTCAGTCTTAACATTTGTTTTTCTGATTGGAGTTATTTACAAGATCAGACCATATCAACTCATATGGTTGATAAACTTCAAGATCACCCTCTTTAGATGAACAAAAGCAAACCTATAGGACAGACAGGAAAGAAACAGTCACTGGGTAGCACTAAAGAAAACAAGTTTTTGAGTAATATTGTTGATTGTATTATAAAGTCCACGTAGCCTTCTCTAGATGTAAAAGGATACTAAAGGTGGCAAACATTTGACTTATGATACCTTTAAAGCCTCTCTTTCACTTCCAGTCTGTTTCAAAAACTGTCACATAACACACCTGTTTTTGCAGGTGTTGTTAGTTTTACCCCTTTCTTAATCAATATTCATCAAAAGCTGAAATAATATGATGTGCAAAACTATTGACACCAATTTATTTGATACCTGAAAAACTAAGGGAACTGCTAATATATTGCTTAAAATATTGCTTCTAGATAGAAGGGTACTGGCTAGGTATTTTGGAAGAGTTGATGCTGATGAAAGACAAAATTAGAACAGGCAGTCTGGCATCTCTCAAGAATACTAAGCTTGCAGCATGAATACTGACTAAAGGAAATGTATTTAAAGAACACATGAGCAAAATGAAGTGTTATCTGTCTATTGCACATTCCCCATTAGATTAGCCTTGGATATATTTGGAATGTATCACATCATCAGTTGTAGCTAATCACTTAATAAACTAATGAAATCACCCAAAGCAGGAATAGCAATAGGCAGTGTACAAACTGGTAGTATCAAATAGTTTCCAGTTGAGGCTTTGTACTTTTAACCAGGAGTTTTATCACTGTGGCCTGAATTTCTCAAAACTTGTCTCTGAAAGATGAGGTAGCTCAAGAGATATACAGTCTAGAAAACTTGTGATATTAAGACTAGAAATCTTGTGGTATAAAAGACTAGAAAGGTTAGTACTTGGAATAGAGAATTCATTCCATTTGTAATTCACTTTCCTTTCTAATAGAATTCAAAGCAGTTGGTCCAACTCTTAACATGTTTAGGAGGTTCAGATAGATAGAACAAAGATTTGATCATTTTTGTGTGTATCTTTGCATTTATATATTATGAACTACTTCTCTGAGATATAGAGGGCATAATGTGCAATATTTTGATGTTTATATTGATTAAAGATAGGTAATATTTTCATTTATAGTGGTTGTTAAGTTTCATGGTGTTCAGCCTCTGTTCAAACTCTTTGCTCAAGGCAAAGCCAACTTTGGTATTTAATCAAGTTGTTCAGAGTCTTGTCTAATGACTTTGAATATTTCCAAGGCAACCTGTTCTCATGCATAAGCACTCTCATTGCCCACACTTTTTCCCACTTTTTCCCGTGCTAAAACATTTGACCTTTAGCTCTCATCCCTCTTTTTTGCACTCCCTTTTTTTTTGTGACAAGCCAGAATCTAACTGGGGGTATTGCTAGCCCACATAGCTTTCAAACAGATGTTTATTAGCCTGCTGTCATATAAGGAATAAAACAAAACTACTATTATTCTGAATTACGAACATAGCCTCTCTTAACTTCTTATAAAATGAACTGTACCTATTCTTTATCATCACTTTACTACTATGAGGCAAGATTTCAAAGGCAAACCCACAATTTTCTGTTTAATTTTTCCAGGTTATATTCTGGTAACTCATACCACTGACCAATCTGCATACACATATATCATGTTTCCAGTCAGTATTTCTCTCCTTTAAAAATTCCTGTAATTATATATTTTTGTTTATTAAATGCATAATAAGCAGATATATTTATCAGAAATTTTTATTCAAAAAACTTATAGAAATGTGTATGTGATACTGGAGATTAATGTTTCCCAGTTCTTAAACTAGAGTATGTTGCAATAGTGAGCTTCTGATCCAAAAATCTGCTACTGTGGTATTTTTTTCTGTGGTATTGGTGAATGACTTTTCATGTTTATGGAATTTTAAAAAAGGTGTATAAAAATGAGTATCAGGGTACTTCCTTTCTTAAGGGTGTATGAGTGGATATTAATGAATATTTAATGAATAAGATATTACTTCAGCACTTAAGACCTTAATATAAAAATTATTTATATTAAGACTTTATTATTTAGTACTAATCAAATTTGGTTGTTACAATTATATTTATATGTAATTAAATACATCTAAAAAGATGAAAGACAAGGCATATTGAAAAACTGGTAATTTGTCATTTATACAGAGCATGACAGGGGAATGGTGCCCACCTGAAGAGAACCATGAAATCAAACCTCCTCTTAATAATAATATATTGGGTCATGTGCTTCGTAGACTGATGGAGATTTTCTATCCTCCAAAACCCAAACCTTCACCACCTGTATTTCCTCCATTTCCTATCAAGGGATGTATTTTGGGAAAACTTCTTAGTGGAAAAACTACCTGTGTAAAGTTTCTTGAAAAAGGTAGAGAGTTTTTTTCCCTTTAAAATTAAAAAATAAAAAAATTTAAAAAAATAAAAAACTTTGTTTGCTTTTAAAAACTTGTTTGCAGTGCAAATCACTGCATTAGTAATCACGGAACATCAGATGCATCACTAATTTCCAGGAACTGGTTGTAAGACATTCATTTATTATCTTCCAAAACAAAATTAAAGTATTTGAATGTAAATATAGTGTTAATTCATTGCAATGTCTTGCTTTATTTCTTCTCCCATTTTTAATGCCATTCTCATGGCATTGTAATTTTCCTGAAAATTTAATAAATGCTTCTACCAGACCCTTTTGAGTATGTAATAGCAAGGCAGATTTGTAATTATGGGTGTGGAATGGTTACATGGAGTGAGTGTGGAGAGGATGTAGTAAAAAGTAGTTAGATCTAATTCACAATCCAAAGGAATTTTGTATTGTTTTGCGTGTAATAGTGCTGTCTTCCTATCATTAACTTAATTTCAATCACAATGTCACTATATGTTTTCCCAGCTGAAACTACCCAATTCTCTAATTTTATACTTTCTATCTTAGTTTACAATATTCAGGTACTATCTGTTGATATTCTGGTTCAGGAAGCCATCCAAGCTTTTCTTAAAAATGAACCAAAAAGTCAAAACAACTTTATTCCACAGGAAGCACAGTGTTCTGAGAAAGAAAATGGGGTAAGCATATTGTTCCCATTTCTTATTCTTTGAGTTTTAAAGACTCCAAGGTTCAGCTTTGATTGACAATTTATGTTTTTTTCCCTATAATTTGTAGTTTCCTTTCTAATGTTCTAATTTATACAAGGTCCAGAGGAACTTCTCTTTGGAATCATCACAGAAATTTTTAAAGAGACTTGAAACAATATCTGTCAAAGGAACCAAAGGTAAATACATATTTTCTAGTTGAATTTAAATGGTGGTTTCCCTCATACATTTGAAATAGTATCCATGACATTAGAGTTTTTGCATTATTTACCCTTATGAATTTCTTGTTTCTTCACATTCCTTGTTTTTGGGAACAGCAAAGGCAGACTATTGCACAAAGCAAGCTGGGCCTATATGCAAGGATGATAGAAATGCAGACAGGAGAGCTGAGTGTGATGATGTTAAATCATCAAGTTAGGGTTAGGACCTGATCTGGATATTGTGATGAGAATGAGCTTCAGTCCAATGATCACCCAGTAAGTCTGCTAATGAAGCAAGTCTGAGGTCAAATCAGGGTGTCAAGTCAGCAGGTCTGGATTAGGGTCAGAAGTAGAAAGGTGGGAGACAGGCTGCAGATAATACGGCTATACAGTTATGCTGTACCTTAGATAAGGCCCAAGGTACAGCTTAAAAGCAGCTCATAAAGGAAGAGGGGGCAGGCCCTCACCTCTATACACCAGCTCTTACCAACAGAGGAACTGGTGTCAGGTGCAGACAAATAAATACAGAATCACAGATTCATTGAGGTTTGAAAGTATTTCAGGAGATCATCTAGTCCAATATCCTTTGCACAAGTCAGGGACAGCTAGAGGAGGTGGGAGGTGGCGCAGAATATGTGTGAACAAGCAGGGTGCCTTGGCAGTAAAGAAGATCCAAAGCATTTTAGATCATATTAATGAGAATATAGCTAGTATATTGAAGGAAGGTATCCAGCACGCAACATTCATTACACTCTATTTAGAAAACTGTGTTCAGTTTATCAGAAAGACAAAGCCAGGCTCCTCATGATGGTGTATGGCAGGAGAAAAAAAACAAATGTGACAGGCATAAACAGAAAAAAGTGAGATTCTGACTAAATATGAGGAGAAGTTTCTGCATGAGAACGGCCAAGCCCTGGAACAGATTGCCCGGAGTGGCTGTGCATTCTCCATCCTTGGAGGTTTTCAAAATCCCGCTGGATAAACAACTTGAGCATCCTTCTCTGACCTTCTAGCTGGTGCTGTCTTGAACAGCTGGTTGGACTACAGACCTATGGAGACCCTTCCAACCTGATTTATTTAGTGATCCTATGATTTTAATGCATATATCTTTACATACTCGTTTGTTCAGAGAACAGTGAGGCATGTACTTATATTATGTACCTGTACTAATTAGTATTATAGTAACAAAAATATCAAACATTAAAATGTACCTATTTTAGATAATGATCCTGTCAAAAAGGATGAATGCGGTCAAGAAATTATATCAGGTATTAGTCAAGATGAGCAGCCCAAGGTAGGTAATCTGATTTTATCTTCCAGTATATTAATATGCATTAGTTAAAATCTTCTCATTAAGCTACAGGATATGGATACTATTTTATCATCTTGATTTTGTTTATTGATAGACATTTTATTTATTTTTAGATATTTAGAATGCTTAAGGTTTGAAGGGACCTCTAGAGGTCATCTAGTCCAATCCCTCTGCACATGCAGAGTTACGTAGAGCATGTGGCATAGGACTGTGTCCAAGCGGGTTTTGTAAATAGACTTCATTATAAAAAGCTATTGTTGACTAGAGTTGACATATTGTTAGAATATTATTAAATCTCATGTAAATCTCATGTTTATGTAAGATTTACTGCTTTCTTTGTCATTTCTCAGTCAACAAAAATGTATTTGTGATTCTACTGGTGGTAAACTACTTATTAATTTCCATGACAATGTTTCTTTTCATTCAAAAATACAAAAATTCTATAAGTGACCTCAGGCTTTATTGACCTTATCTGAAAAATACTTCAAAACCTAATAAGCAACAGGATTCTGGTAATCCTAATCAAGTTAAACACTACCATAAAAAACTTAAATTTGAATCATCTCTCAAACTAGCAGAAAGCAAAAAGCCAGTTGTAGCACAGAATTAAAAATGAATATAAGCTTAGACACAGAAGACTTTATTTTTATTTCTTGGCCTTAATAACCTTTGTTCTTCAACCTCATTTCTGTATTCCATTTTTGTTGCTATGATGATATTTATTTGGATGCTTCAAGTAAATTAGACCTTCTTTGCATCCACTGAAACTATTGTTCTTTAATAGCTATTGCAATAAATATTAGATGTAAAAAAATAAGTAAAAAGTGGAATTATATCTTTTTAACAGTGAGTGCTGTGAACATTCTGAGCATTAGTCTTTCATGTTCTTTTAACTGCACAGCTATCTGTACGTGCCCAGCTTGGTGCTGCTTCACAGAAATTTTTGAAGAAAGGAAAAAGTATTCCTGATGAATTGCTAATTGACATCCTCTTGGAAGCCATTAAGTATGAAATTGTTCGGCTTTGTTTCTCAGTTATTTACAATATAATAATCCAGTTTGTAGATCCAGATCCAGCTATTTCTCTTTATTGAGTATTTTATTGGAAAAAAACAGTTGGGTATTCTACTGGTAAAGCAAGCTAATCAGCATGGTTAATTAATGCTCATTTTAAAGCAGTAGAATACAAAGTACATGTGGCTAGCACATCTTTATTTTACTGTACATTCATTAGGAGAAGACTATTCAGCATGTGCTAACATTTTTCTTTTAGCTTTCATGTGTATTATATAATCCAAATATCTCTACTTGGGAAGTTATACTGGTTGTTTTTGTCTGTTGTTTTCTTGTTCTTTCTGTTCTTTTGCCTACATGACAGAAAATTATCTTAACAACTCTTATGTACAATTAGTACTTTAAGTTCCCAAATGACTATCACTAAAGTTTTACTCCTCCCATTAGTACTTTAGAGTTATGAAGCAGATTTTACTTCAGTGGAAAAGTTAGTAGAGGAAGATAGTGAAGTTCATGTCTGATCAGTTTATACACAGATTGGTTTTGAAAAGACAACAGAAATTTTTATGTTTTCTTCACTTTTAGTTTTGTTTCATGTTAGCTACTTGTTTGAAATCCATTGCTTTGCAGTTTTGCTTTTAGTTTTAATCATCTTCATATTCATTATTTGTCAAGTTGTTTAATATACTGAATTTACAATGAAGGACTGCTAGGGCAAGTTCTTCTTTAGGTGTTATTTCACTGTATAATTCTAGCTCTTCATTTACATTTAGACAAACTCCACCAGAGAAGGGCTGGATTGTGGATGGATTTCCAATGACAGTAAATCAGGCAAAGCTTCTTGAAAAAGCCTTTTCAGGGATTGATCCGGACAAAACAGATCACAAAAATGACAACTCTGAAAAGCTCTTATTGGTTACAGATCCAAGAGACCCTAAAAAGCCATTTGTCCCCTCACCCACATTTGATTTTTGTATATTTTTGGATATATCGGATACCACAGTACTCAAACGCATGGCTAACTTCAAATGTGAGTTTCTGACTATTTTAAACAAGTTAAGTGACAGGGAGATTCTGGTAAAAGCATAGAAATGTCAGTTTTTATATTGAAATCACTAAATCTCTTTAAGTTTATTGTAAGTACTTTGCTGCATAATAGTGAGTTACATTTTTCATTACAATATAAAACATATAATAATACACATTATATACATATTATGATAACTTATATAGTTTTTCTTTTTAATCTAGAAAAGACTCTAAGAGAGAGGATACCTGATCTTCAGATGCAATGTTATATGTCCATTATTGATGGTGGAAGAAGTAAAACGCTTGAGTTTATTCAAGGAAAATTCAGATTAGAATTCAATTAGAAACCCCCTCCTAATCGTAAGAATAGATAACCCTGAAATACTCTACCGAGGTGAATATCTCATCTCCACCTCTGGAAAACTCTAAGATTACAAAACATCCATCAGGAATGTTAGTGCTAGAATTAGTCATGCATTCAACCAGGGAATGAGGCAAGTCGGTCTCTTACGGTTCTTTCCAGCTCTGTTTTGTTTGTCAATGATTTTCTCTGACTTTTCTTTTTTGTAAGAAGTTTGGCATGAAATTTTTTGGTGAAAAAATGTAAGATGAAGGAATGCTGAAATGTTTCTTCTATATTTATTTAAGGCCTATAATTAGATTACATAGTTACTTTTTCCAACATATAGTCATATATGCTGTTTCACACAGCAGATAAATCAAACCTATCTGAAATCAAACAGGAGGACAACAATCAAGCTTCAGATGCAAAAATCCAAGAAGAAAAGATTGACCTAGTCAGGGAACAGATGCTACATAGGTATGTTATATGAAACACTGTAAAGTTGCTTCAGTGGGATGCTTTGCTTTGCAATCAATCTGAACTCTAGCTGTGGGCCTGATAATACTGGCATGCGTACTGTTATGATTGTACTTGAGAATTTCTCTGACATGAGACTTAAAGACGTATTTTTGTTCTTGACGCAGTATAAACAATTCTGCAAGATAGAAGTTTATGTTTTTATTTTTATAATATATAAAAAGACTTTCTTCAAATATATACTGAATGAACTACATATACATATATATGTGTGTACGCATGTATATGTGTAAAAGAATGAGATCACTCTCTGGAATACGATTTGGCTGGATTTGTTTTAGAATTAGATGAGATTTTTTTCTTACTTTTGTTTATTGGTTAGGCAAAATGTTTTATTTTCCTGCAATTATTTCAGTAGTTAGATCTTAAAGTTATACATTGATATATATTTTTTGTAGAATTTCAGGCTTTCTAGACACATGGCCAAAATTAGAGAAATGGTTTTCAATCCATCAAAATATTCTAGTGAAAGTCAATGCAGAAATCGAAGAAGGTCTGCTGTGTAAAACAGTAAAGGAAATCCTTATGGAAGAAATTACCAAAAAACAGAATAGAAGTAAGTTTTTCGGTTGTGGTTTTACATCTTAATAAGAAAATTCTTTGTTGTAATGTATAATATTTTATGAACATAATTACCATTTTCACTGGACCATAGAGATTTTGCAGATTTGTAAGTTAGTGATTAGATTCATGCTACAGATATTTATGTATATAAATAATATTATTAAGCGGGGTTCATTTCAGCACAGGCAGATGCCTGCAGTCTAGACGTGTTCACAGGAGCAATTTGACCTCTATGTCTTCTACATTTTAGGGGTGAGAAGTAGCCTTAGTTCTTCTGACTCAGCTTACATGTTTCAGAAAGCCTTCATCTTAATTATCTCTTTTTGCTGATAGTTTTCTTGTGGATTTTTCAACCTACTAGGGTTGTGGGTTTTTTTGCTCGTTTCTCTATCAAATCATCTTTTCTCTCTCTCTCTTTTTTTTTTTTCCTGCTTTTTGCTTTTTTACTCTTATTTTTTTTCCTGTTATGCTATGCATCATCTGTCATCCTTCTCAGGTTTTCCTCAGTAAAGTTTTTTATTATTTTAGGCAAGATTTAGGTCAATTTATCACGTTGTATTTGATATTCTGAATGCACTTTCTTTCAAAACTTGACACATGTTGGCACAAACTACATATGCATATACATATCTGTTCTCCAATTAAGCACAGAGTTCTTGATAGTTTTAATGAAACTCAGAATTATAACATTACCACTGACCTTTATTTAGCTGGTAGATAATGTGCTTCATATTTATACATAACAATTCATTCTTTCTTTCACAGTGGTGGTTCTAGAAAAGTAAAGATCCTGCAAAATATAAACTTAACTGAAAAGTGATTTTATAATTATGGCAACATTGATTTGATCAGTGTATTTTTCATGAAAAATATATTTGAGCTTGTCAGAGTAGCATAGATGTCCTCTTCTGTTCCTTTACGCTTGAAGGCACTAATTCTAAAGAAGGTACAAATTCTGAAGAAAAACCAGCAGGAAGAAAGCTTTCACAACTTACATCTGAAGATATACCTCCTCCTATTCCTGAGAGACCACCACTAATTAAACCAGGATCAGATGAGTGGGTGTATGTAGATGAACCACTTCCTAAGGTACAGTCATTCATGTATTTTTCTCAATATTTTATAACATATTCTACTTAAATTTTTGTGTCACTACAAAATATTTTATTCAATATTTTCAATATAGAAAAGTTGAGACACTGATACAAATATCTAAAAATACAAATAGCTATGTGTATATACACAAAATACAAATGAGTGCTATGTGGTATCTGAGAATGTTACTTCATAGAGAATCTATTTGAGAATATTATGCCACAGAGAAGCAAATAATGACTTAAAATGTTGAAGTTTGGTTTTTGTTTGTACAGTATATATAATTAGTTGTAAACAGGTCAGAAGAAATACTTGGAGAAAGAAATAAAAAAATATCACTGAAATAGTATTTCTTATATTTGTTAATGTTACAGCAAAATAGTTTACCAAGAAATGCATCAATTAATTCTGCTATTTTAAAAAATAATTCACAGGAGATACCTGATTTTTTAGTACCTTACTGGGAAATGGTAGAAAATTCATATGTAAATACCATCAAAACTATACTTAGATGCTTAAGAGATGAACAGCACTCTGCAATTTATTATTTAGCAGATACTAGGTGAGTAGAAATAAAAGCTTATTACCTTAATATTCCTATTTTCTCTTTTTCCTTTGAACACTTTTCAAATGTTTTAGTGTCTTTTAACCCTAAAATTATTTTTATCACAATTCACAGAAAACATTTCCAGGATTATCTGAAGCGTCCAGATCTTAAACAGACGTTTGTATCTCAGTGGCAATCAGATTTTAATTCACTTGCTGATGACCTGTGGGAAGATGAGGAAACAAAAGCAGAACTACACCAAAGAGTTACTGTAAATATGTGTCAAAAGTTATAATTTGCCCTAAAGTATTATCTGACTTTATACCAGATTGGTCTAATAAGAATTATTATTATTATTATTATTACTACTTTTTACCACTGCTCTAAAACTATTTCACTTCCCCCGGTACATAAAACAATAATTCACAGTTATTCCTTTTTTTTTTAAAGTGTACTGTGATATTCTAGCACATTATAGAGTAAATATTTCCCTGTCTTCTTTGTCTTTACCTTTTATGGTTTTCAGAATTTACCCTATCTTAACGTGACACTGTGTATAACAGCACTCCTGTCTTCCCATCTTGTGACATAAAAGTCTGCCGTGCCCCTTCCATGCCAAAATGGTGATGGGAGCAGAGGGCTTGCACGCACATTGTATGCTTAACAAGTCTCCAGTGCTGTCAGTGACTCACATGGCGTTGCTATAGATATAATCACTAGTTCAAAAACCTTTAGCTATTAAGAATGATCCATAAATGGGAAGATTCCTTAGCTACAAGTACACATATAATTTAAAATAATGAATATATTAAAAAGATATTTTTTCTTTCATAGTTATGTGTGATTTTGTAATTTAGGACCTAAGAAATCGTCTCTGGGATATCTGTGACAACAGAAAGGAAGAAACTGAACAAGAACGTACTGATATCATGAATGATGGCTGGTTACCAGATCATAAGGGGATTGCACTGAACCATTTCTTTTCTCTTATGCAGGTATGGTGTGGAGCTCTACTAATAAGTGCAATGGAAGCAGACAGTAAATTAGATTTGGAGGTTGTGATTCTCAGAGGAGTTTCATATTCATTCAGAGGCTCTGAATAAGTGAGGGATCAAGAATTAGATAAGCAGATATCTATGTCTCTTCCGAATTAAACGAGATAGTTAAAGATGAAAAGTAAATAGCTTTCCATATATTCATCCATTTTATGGCAGAAAAGGTTAAGAAAAATACCATTATTATTGTCCAAACTTCTCAAGCTTTCAGTTTATAATATACAGTGCTACTTTTGTCAATTTAACTATCCAGTGAATAAGCTGAGTTGTATAACAAAAAATGTATCAAATACCCATTTATTCCTCTGTAATTACACTGACATCAGCTCCTGTTTTGGTCAAAGGATGTAATGAACTGCTTTTGCAGGTCAACTTGCTGTTAAGGTTGTCATGTATTTCCCATAACAAGAAATTATTTCAGTTACAGCTTGACTCACCTAGCTTGAAATTTTACTTGCAGACTGATCTGAAAATCTTAAAAGGAATGGTTTTGCAGAAAATGAGTTGCTGTTCTTGAGAAAATCTCTTATATTTGATACAGCTTTCAGATAGTAATTTGAAAGCTTTCAGAAATCTGTCTTCACTTAGTTGGCCCTCACCTTGCCCATATTCAGCCTTTTTCCTATTCAGGCAAATCATGGGTTATTTCACTTTGTGAGCTAAAGATTTTCTTGTGACTTTGATTCTTCCGCTGCATCAAAGCTTTAAAAGGGAATAGAAAAGCTTCTTTTTTACTAAGTGACATTTCTTTTAAAGATCTGGCAGTTCTAAAGAAATTAATAAAAATAATATTTGTTTTAAACATGTGAAATGCCCTGTTATGTTAACTTGTCTGAAAAAAATGACCTAAACAGCTTAGATTGGCTTCCTTGGCCTTCCATCTCTATGTTATTTTACATATTTACTAACTGGGGGACCCACTCTCTAATCTTATATGGGTTTTGTAATAATTGAAGCAATGTTTGTGAAGTGTCCATTGTTACAGTGAGAAAATTATTAATTCAAATTTCAAAGAGTCAAAATAAAGCCTAAATAAAGCCTAAGGTCACTGACTAAGCAAAGAGGTCTAAATAGGAAATAACTGCTAACCGAGCAACATTCACCCTGTAGTTATGGTCTGAATAGTCTGTGTGGTCTGTAATTTTGCTCTTTTATGCATTTAAGATATAGTCCTAAAATATATAATCATATAATTTTTAAAGTAATACTGCTGAGCTTAAATCACTCATTTTGAATCTAATTTCACCTGTCTTTTGTGGATAAAAATAGTAGCCAATTAAAATTACAAATGTGTATTAACCATATACAATGTTTATGTTCTTTCAAAAAAAAAGTGAAACAGACAATTAAAAAATTATTTTCATATATATTCCTCCAATTTTTTTTTTTGTAGTTTTTAGCATTAATAATTCATTTATTTCTACACATTTATGTCATGGCTTTGTTTGAACAACAGCCAAAAAATAGCTGATTCTCTTAACTCTCCTTCTGTGGGGTTTTCTATGTAAATTTATATATATATTCCCCAGGTGCCCCTCTTACTGTATAAAAACATGTATTTGTGTAAATTCCGTTTAACAAGGTCTTAACATTAACAAGGTTATATCAGATTTCTTTCCACCTTTCTTTGTGTATGCTGTCATAGTGAAAGCTGTTTTCTCTGTAAGTTCTGGATAAGAGCTGTTTTGTACCACATGGTTTTATCCTTCGTTTTGTGAATGTGGTTTTGTGCATTTTCCCATGAATATTTAGTACTGTTTTGTCAGTTAGAAACTAACACACTGCTGTGTCAATAAATCAAAACATGACAGGTGTTAAAAGTTTTTTGAACATTACTTGATTTTTCCTAAGAGGAGTCACACAAATTTGGGTGTGTAATGTGTGTTGAACTCTGCAGTCCAGAGAAACTGTGTTCCTTTTTTTTATTTTCTCCATACTTAACACTTTTTAGTTTCGATTACAGACGATTTTTAATTATTTTGAACAAAAAGATTGCTATAATTTTGGGATAGTGGTAGACTTGCTAGTATAGAAATATACATGCATCAAAATATACTTCCATTGAATGTATCAAATTTATCGTGAGGAATTTTGCTGTTTTTACAATGAAGATTTTTATTAACCTTTCAAAATACTTGAGTGAAAATTGAGAATGCAAATGTGAAAGCCACTATTAATACAAGTTGAGGTATGCATTAAATACTTAAATAAAAATTGTTTGAATATAAATACTCAAACAATTATGTTTGTTATCTCTCTTAAATGGTCTTTTGATTTAGACTTGGTTTTGCTTGAATTTAAAGATATAATAAAGAAATTCTCTCCTGTTTTTAATATCAATCTGTCTGTCTTCTGAGGTTGAAGTGGATCGTTTTCAGGATACAAAGAGGCTTCTTCAAGATTATTATAGGGCAATGGAAGAAAAAATCCCAACAGAAGATAGACAAGATTTTACTAGAATTCCGTTGTTAGATATTACTGATTTAGAGCAGAAAGAAGATCAAGTCAAATCAAGAAGGTAAAAATGTATCATTATATTATAAAGTTACAATACATTGATAGATTTATGTGTTTATTTCAAAGGACAAGTAAGTAAGAATTTTTAACTAGTCATTGATGTATGTTAAATCATCTTGTATATTACATTTATCCCTGATTTTTCCTTGATCTTCCTAGGTCATGTCCACTCATACACATCTGAATTATCAAACCTTTAAAAAGCTTAGAAAGAAATCTACTAGAGAAATGTTTCATACTTCACCCTGCTTTACTGACAGTTTCCATCACAGTCCTCACATAAGTAATTGAAATATTATTCTGGAATGTTACAACTGATGCAAAGATATTTAAGGTGTTACGGGGTGACAGATATATAGCAAAGCAGTGTAGAAAAATGCACAGAATTGAATGTAAGATTCAAGACGAGTGATACTATCAAATAATTTCATGGTAATAAAAGTGCTGTCAATCATAACACCTCCAGATGCATTTTTTAATACTTATTGTTCATTTAGAAACCATCTGAGTAATGTGGTTGTGTTTCTAACCCATGTGGAACATATCAGCACATCACTCACTCATTGAATCTCTTTAAGAACAAATAGGTAATATCTATTACTATTTCTTATCTTCCATGGATATACTAGCCAGCTTTCTTGTCATTTGCACATTTTATAATTTCTGGCTATAGAGAAAGCATTGCTTTCCTGAATTGATATGTGTTTTCAGATAGTGAATAGTGCTCTCAGTCTATTAACATGTTAACATATGTAATTGTAACTATGAGTTTATAACAGGTATCATGAACTATACCTTGTATATTATTTCTAAGGATTCCTCTAGTTTCTCGTAAACCACTTTCACCAGATATAAGTACCGCCAAGTCAAAAGGCAAGGGAACTCCACTGAAGAGTGCTAAAGATGAGCTTTCTTCTGAAAATATAGTGGCCACTTTTGGGAAAGACGAAAAACTAATTACTGATACATGGCAAACAGCAGTAACAGCAGTAGCAAGCATGGTAAGAAATGTTTTATTTACTCAAGAGATTTGTGGATTGTATAGTCAGGGAGTTCCATTCTGTATGCAGTCTAAGCACATAGCCTGTTCACTGTGTATATCAATCTCATGTCTACTACTCCACCACTAGTATTTTCATTGAATATTTTTATGAGGAAAACAAAAGAAGCTCTCTAGTAACAGATTCCTAGAATATTTGTTTATTATTGACTTCTTTGTTCCATTATTGAGAGAAATATTTCAGATTTTTATAAGCCTACTGCTTCCATGATAATCATTCTCAACAGAAGCATGAGGAGAGAAGCAAATTTTGTTCCAGAAAAAACTTTTGCTTAGACCTTTTAAAAATTCAAAAGCTACGGCTAAATTCTATACATATATATATACACAAAAGTAAATGAGCTTTTCAAATGGCTATTTTCTAGGCAAGCCTTTTCTTTTCTTTGAGTCAGCTTAAAACAAATGACAGTTTGTCATTGCAGTGTAGTTTTAGTCTTGCTTTGTATACTGTAGATTCATATTTTCCTCATTTTCCTAGAGAACTTAGATAGATAATGTATTATGAGAATTAAAATAGCCATCTTCTTCAATCTTGTCTTTTTGCTGTAGTGTTTTATTTTGGCTAAGTAATCAGAACGTTATGAATTTAAGTTAATGTATCTGCTTTTTTATGTATGTATGCATGCGTGTATGCATCAGCAAGTATTTGCAGAAAGTACAGACTACTTAAAACTGTAGTTGTATAGTAGTAATACTGTATGCTTGACTAAGTTTGCAAATATGATGTCAAGGTATCAGTTGAAAAACAGGCTAAAGAAATGGAGGAAGAAAAAGAACGTCAGCAGCTAGAACTTAAAGAAAGAGAACGTCTACTGTCTTCTCAGACAGCAGCAGGCAAAACTGCTGGAAAAGATGCCAAAGATACCAAAAAGTTTTCTCCCAAATCAACTTCCAAAAAGAAAGGTATGTGAAATGCAGTGTTTTCAGAGTGTGTGGAACTACTGAGATGTAGATATTTCAAAAATACAGAAAAAGAATACAATGCAAAACATTTAATTTATGTTCTGAAATCTCAAATATGATATTTCAGTGCAAAAAGTTGGTAGTGGTAAAGGAAGGCAGAAGCCACTGGATAGCAGTTGACTGTCATTAAATTGTGTTAGTATTTAGGAATAAAATATTCAGAATAGAATGAAGAAAGTAAATAAGATTTTTTCTGCATGTGCTGTTTTGAAACAGAATATTTAAGGTTAATTTATCAAATTAAATCAACTTTCATTAAATACTACCTATTTTCTATTCATAATTTTCAGCCATAAGTCAAAATATTTGAGGTATTATACTAAAAACGTGGATATAGATAAAAAAATATATATTCCAGTATTTCTAAATTAGTTTTTCAGTTGTTGGCCATAACTCTATATGGCCATATTATTTGCACTGCACTCTGTGCTATCCCTCTAGTTTGGCTGTGCTTGTAGTACATTGATCAAAATATAACCCTGACCATGTGGATACCTAATCTGTGAGTCCATTTGTTGTGTGCTTAGCTGCTCAGTCCAGCTGGGAGTAGCAGATACTGATTCCTAAATACACTTAAGATTTATGTTGAAAAGTCAGCAGCTATAAACTATTTTGTGGAATGAGACTAAATCTCATTTTAGATTTGTTACTAGATGATTTAATCTGAAATCACAAAGCTATGAAGTGACAGAACTGCAACTTAATCTCAGCAGTGCATTACGTGCACACAGAAGGTGAAGCATTAGCTAATGTTTATTTTGATTTCATACTAAATACAGTAGTACTCCTGCAGCAGAATTTTTAGTTGCAGCTATAGGCTACAAACTGGGAAATGTAATTTACCAAATGTAATTTTATCACTTACAGGTTTGACCATTTGCTTTATGTTGACCTAATATATCATCCAGATGCCATTGTTATTTCTCCATAACATGTGCTCTTCTAGAACAAGATAGTTAGAAAGATTATTGAATATTTTTGAGTAATAGTGTTGTGACTGCAAGAATATTTTCATGCAATACTAAAAAACAAAACAGTAAAATACCATTGCGATGCCAGAGTAGCTTAAAACAAGCTGTAGTTCAACTGTACAAAAGCAGCTAATAGAATGGTTTAAAAAGGCATAGAACAACATACCTCTTTTTTTCTTCCCTGACATTTTACAGTTTTCAGTTATAGCATTGTCCTTTTTACTGCTATTAGGTAGTATTTAATAACATAACATTTTTGCTACAATTTACTGCACTTTAATTTGCTTCAAAAAGAGTATTTATTGTTTAAAAAAGATTTACTTCTGTGCAAAATGACAGTAATTGGTAGATTTTAAGGTCAAAGAGCTCATTTTGACCATTCAGAATCACAAGAGACATACCTATTGAATTTTGATTTTAATTTTGATTAAGAAATACCTTTTAGGTTATTTAACTGATTTTAATGCATTTCTATATACTGTAGTAGTTTTGTGTCATGTCAATCCTAGCATGTCATGTAGATGTAAATCAAGTACCTTAAAGAAATATAAGTATGTTCTGCTGACATAATACACCTGAATAAACACATTTGTATTCTCATGAACAATGATAACAAGTAAGTTAGAAAATACCATTTTTCATTCCAATATATGCACTATATTGTGAGTGTGTAAGTACAGATATGCACACTTATCCCCAAAGTCCAACGACTTTTGTAAAAGTCTATTTTTCTGCAGGAGCACCTCCTCCTGCACCTGTGGTTGAAGTGACTGCTCCTCCTCTAACAGCAGAAGAATTAAAGAAACAGGAATTGAGACTTAAAATAAAGCAGGAATATTTTAGTGCTCTTGAACATGAAGGTATGATAACGTTTGGTTATTTACATTTGATCATTAATTCTAGTTTAGGCATTGCTATAGTCAAAACTGTCCAGAAACTCTTTTTGGGAAAATGGATTAATAAGTAAGAAAAAGGAAAGGAGAGAAAGGACTGTCTAGAGAAATCAGAACTGTTTTTAAGATGTAGTCATTAGTGATGTTGTTGTATATCTATAGTCTAAATTGCAGATGTGTTTTTCATTCTTATTTTTGTTTTTCCATGAATAAAGAATTATTCATCATGAAGGAGTGAGTTTGATACAAATGCTTAGCCACTCTTTGCTATTTGATGAACTGTTTTGATCTGGGGAAGAGTTTGATGATATTTAGGTATTTCAGTGATGCTCTTCTCTCTGGTTCCCTCTCCCTTAAGCTGCATGGGAATCAAGTAACAAGATACAGGTTTTAGATTTATTCATCCAAACCCATTTCCAGATAGACCCTTCCACAAACTACATACTGCTTCATCTTTCTATCTTTTTGTCTTCCAATAACCTCAAACCCTCTGATTAGAAAAGTCACCAATAATGCAGAAAGGATCCTCTGAGATATTTTCAGTTGCTTCTAACCTTCACTGTACTGTTAACTCTATGATTTTTAGAAGTGTTTTCTTTAAAATATATCCATAACAAGATATACACACTTAAATAAATTTTCTACGTCTGTTTGCTGTATACTTAATTAAATTCTGTGTCACCTCCTGCAACTCTGTGTGAGGTTAATTAAGATATTTGTTACCTTGAGAACTCCATTTATTGAAGACCAACTTTTGTAAAATATGAGCGATTCTGAAAAATAAGTAGTTCAAGAGTATACCCTCTAAATACAAATTAATATGTAAAACTTTAGGTCCTTAAGAGTCATGAACTTATTCAATTTTTATAAATATCATAAATATTATAAACATTCATAAATATTAACTGTTAAGTATATAATTGTTGTTTAAACAGAGGGAGCCACAAAGTCTCGACTAGGACTTATAAAAAAGAAAGCTTTAGCATTTATTGAAGAACTAACAAGGAATGTAGAAGAAATGTACAAAGATATGGAAGCATGGCTCGGATCCAGATTTCTGGCAGAAATGTCTAGGTAATATATATCCAATTTTAAACAGGAACTGTTATCTTTTAAAATAAAACACTATGTTAGTCTTTTAGACTAGTAATGGTTACTATATAGTTCTGTATAGAAGCAACGAATTCAGAAAAAAATCTATAAATAATTACAGTTTTTTTTTCACAATCTGGAATTTGATTTTAATTTAAGATATCTTGGTAAGACTAAGATGGTAAAACCTTACATGAGGTAATTATAAATTCTACTGTTTTCTAGACTAGATATTTGGCAGGTTTATGAGTGACGGTAGGCAACCAGATATTCTCCATACTAGAAGTCTCCACCTCCACTAAATCTCATCCTATTGTTCTTACCACCATGTGTAACATTTATTGAAAATATTTTAGGAAGCATTAAGTAATAAATGCCTTTCTTGGCCATTTTTCTATTCTATAGAAATAAAATGTGTTTGGGCTTGCTTTTTGACATAGTTTGACATGGCCTGTATCTATATCTTTAAAATATCTTACTCCTCAAAACAAAAAGGTTACATGCAAATCACCTTTTGGAAATGATTCCTGTCACGTGGTAACTTTCAAGCACTGTCTGGGGATTGTTTGGGACAGTGTTATTTTGTTTAGGCCAGAAATGTCTGGGGGATATTTTATTAATGTAATAGTTTAGACTGTTGTCTTCTTTCTGTGTGTAAGAAGTCATATGTCTCCCACTTGCAACAGGGGTTCATATGCTCCTTCAGAACACAGCTCCAGATAATGCGCTGTAGATCTAGGGTTTTTGGGCAGAGGAGAGGATAGGGCATTGATACAGGCTAAAGGAGGTTTACACCCTGAACATGTACACTGGAAGTTATTATCACTGTGTATGATAATATGTATGAAAAACTTTTTTTTTGTATTTATATTTTCAGTGTTGAAAAGCTGATTGAGGTTGCCCGGCACCATATTGAAAGTTCTAGCAAAATCCAATATGAAATGATTTTAGAAGAGACAGATTTCTTCATGAACAAAGATGTAAAAGTATTTCCTGATCCTGTTCTTCCACCAAGACTTCCACCTGTAGAAATATCTGAAAATGGTACTTTAACTATTTCACAACTTACTACACTTCATAAACAGTTTCTACAGGTAGCACCTAAAGGTAAGAAGAAATTTTCTTTTTCACATGTTCAGGATGGTCAGATACCTAATTAAAATGTAGGATAACTGTCAGGAGCTCCTCTTGTTTATACTGATAAAGCTCATGTTACAATTAAAGATTATGTCACCTATAAAAGCACAGTCATAATGCAGAATATTGTATGTGAATATGAAATACCAGCTTTTAGTGTCTTTGCTATGTGCTTTTGTATCCTCTAGGCCATATAATTAATTATCTGTTAACAGTTTGACAGGTATCTCTATGTTTGTAAGAGCTGTACATACCATGTTTTCTTTAAGAGCTCTCAGGATATTTGAGACACAGCTCAGTTAAAATGCATGTCTTTAACTCACTTGCTAATTCAGAGCTCTTGTATGTAAGCTTATTTTGGACTGGCACTCTGATTATGGGCACATTAGGGTTAGGACATTTGAAAATAACGTCTAGCAAAAATTAACACTGCTATATAAATACTATAATTTGGGTAAAGCAGTTTAAAAGTCGCAGAAGTACATTGAAGTGAATTTGATCATTCAAGAATACTCACCACATATATTTATGCCAAATTTGCATCTACCTTTTCAACATGAATTAATTTTAGTTAGAAACCTGGTTCCAGTATTCCTTTACAGAGATGCATATCCTGTTATCTATAGCATAGGTGAAGAGATGTGTGTGCATAAGCATTCCAACCTTCAGAAATGAAAGTAACATAGTATTGCATATTTAATGGCACATAAAGCTAAAAATCTTTACTTTCATAAGTATTAGGTAGTGCATAATAGATTCCCAAGTCTGGAGACTTATATTACAGTTTTGTTGGTCTCAGACTGTATCTCTCATATCAAAGGCACTTCTACAGAAAATCCTTTACCAACTTAATGAGAGTATGATCATGGGATGATCTCACTAACTGGCAGGATCTATGTTATATATTACTATTTTTATTTATATTATGTTAATGATGTGTGCTAGGAAACCACAGAATTGAAAGGACTCCACAGACTCCACCAACAAAACCACAGGGCAGTCTTTCACAGATAATATCAGAAGTGACAGCACAGTTATTACAGTGATATATCTTGCACAAAACAGCTACTTTCTCCTGAACTTTTATTGCTTCAGTATTTTCAGCTTCTTAGTCAGGTACAAATAAAAGATTCATCCTGATTTATACTGAAACATTTTTTTTTCTAATACAAATTATCTACATGTTCAGATTGCAACTATATATAAAGTAGGAGATAAATACCATCTAGCATAAGGACTTCATTGAGTCTTCCATTGTCATTTTCTAATGTTCAGATCCCCTCTCTTGTCACTTCTTACCATAGGAAAAGTATAAGAAATGGTATTGTTTAAAATTAGCAGGCAACACTATTTTTTTTTACTGTTTGGTTACTCTTAAATCCAAATACTTAGCTTTGTGGACAAATAAGTTAAGAAGTGAAGCGCACTGTGGACGTCATCTTTAAATGCTTTCTTCCATTCTCCTGTACATTGTAAAATCAAATAAATGACAACTTCAGCTGGACTGAGGCTGTTGGACAACAGCTCTAAAGAAGATACCAAAAACAAAACAAACAAAAAAGTGATAACCCCTCACTTGCAGAATATCCAGAGATTTTCTGCCAAAGGCACCCTATTCTTCAAATTCTTACTTGCAAGAGCAATCCTCCATTCATAATAAAAATTCAACAGAAACCTCATCAGTAAAGGTTATGGCAAGAAGTACCTATCTACAGGCATTACCACTACAAATTTTATTCTTAAACAGACCAAATCATCAGTTGTGAGCACAAGGGACCTAGTCTTTAGGGAAATTTTACCTGTTTAAATAAAATTGATCTACTAATCTCTGTACTATGTAAATACTAAAATTCCTAAAGATATTCTTAAAGTGGAATAGGAGACTGATTTTTCTATCACAGTATGGGGATTGCACAAATGCAAAATTTTATATATGTGAAATCTTTTAATTTATCTAGAAAACCAAGAAAGAAAAAAAAAGCAGGAAAAAAAGAGTAACAAAGGAAAGACTGCTAATTTGGAAGAATTGAAGATAACCTTTTTTCAAAAGATGTTTTCCAAACGCCAATGAGATCTCTTTTCAAAATATGTTTGAATTACCTAAATGAAAGACAAAATGGGAATGCCAGTTAGCTGGGATCTTACAAAAATATTCTAAAAATTCTAAACAGCCTTATGTTTCCTAGGGATTTAAGGTATTAAAGAACTGCTGATGCATCATAGACACCTTTGTTCTATCCTGCACACTTGGTTCTCCATGGAGACATTGGCACCAACGGACAAAAGATATGACCTGTGCTGGATTTTCCTACCTGTTGAGACAGTCTTTCATTTGATAAGGAAATCTTTAAATATTTTTTTCTTTAATTAATTTGAGTGCCTTTGCCCTAATCAAATGTGGCTTTGTCATACTACTACCTTTCATTAACTTTTTCAGTCAGTTCCTTGACTGGAACATACAGGCTACGGAATTTCCTTTTTCTTTTCAGAACTGTATCAGTTCTAAAATTTATCTATTGACACTCAGTTTTTCTCTTTTCTGAATTCTCTTTGCATGTGTTCTGCTCTTATCAACAAAATTAAACTAATTGTTAGATCTTTCCCCTTCAGATTCCTTTCAGCCCTATCTTCTTCGTATGACCACATCTATTACCAGTTAAGTTAGCATAAATCTGGAATGTATCCATTATATTTGAGAAGTGCATCAGTCAATGCAGTTTTGGTAATTCTATGCACAACCAAATGGAACAAAATTGGTCCTAGATTTTATCCTCCTTTCTATGATTAAATTACATGAGCACATTTTTAAGAATTTATTGGATCTTGGTATTCTTTTTTTCTCAATCATGATCTTCATGTATCATTTTAGCTTGAATTATAGCAGTCGTTATTCATCATACATAATCTTCAAATAGCCAAATAGCCAAAAATTGTTTAATATGCCTTTTTAAAAAACCTAAAATTAGGCTGCCAAATAAGATGTGAGCTGTCCTCTGTGATTCCACTGGACCTTATAATTCCAGATTTGTCAGCTATACAGAACAATCAATGACTAAATCTTATTTGTATTCATTTCATATTATTGACTTGTAAATGGTGTTTTTCTTTATTGCTAGATTTAGAGTAGGTAAGTATATAAAAGTGTGCATCTTGTTGCTTTGAAATTTTGCCTTTTTTGTAGAATATTTTGTGAGTGAGAATTGCACACTAATGCCTATAGGTTATGCTGTCCCTTCTCAAGCACTTTTGTAGAGAGAGTTCAAGAGCACCGTAAATTCATGAACTGAGTTTGCTGGGAATAGAGACAGAAGCTCACATCTGAGCATAGAAATAACTTTGCATATGCAATTTTTATCTTTCTTAACACTAGATTTGTTTTCAGTGTGCTTCTTTCCAAACTTGAAAATAAGAAAAGCTAGGTAATTACTCTTGGTAATTAATAAAAACCATGCTTGTAATACCTCAGAGTCAGTGGTAGTCCTTAATGAGAAATTAAGTAAATATTTACAGTGAGGTTCACCTGCAGGGGATGATTTATCTCAAAAATTAAGGAATTAATCATATTGGAATGGCTGTCTCTTTCCTAATGGAAATGATATTACAGATTATTAGCTTTTAGACTACAAAAATTCAGTGATCATAACCTATCATCTGAAGAGTTTATTTCACTCATTTATCCCTTATAGTATTGACACTGATTCTGCTGTTTTACCTGTGTAGACCTTTGTCATACAAATATTCAGTTTGAAATTGCTATGGAAATAATCATCTCAGTGAAAATGAAGGGAAACAGGAATCTGTTCAAATATTTCAGTGAAATTTGTTAGATGGAAAACAAAATATTAATATAATTCTCATTTCTGGTCTAGATTTACAATCTCTTACTATTTTTTTGCTTGTATAATTTGTAATCTGTGTTTTCTTTACAGTTTCCATCAGTTTTGGCAAATGATTTTCTGCAGTGTCAAGCTGAAGTTTAAAGTCGAAATATTTTAATTTGGTTTCAAAATCATGGAAAAATAGACTATATATTTTATGTCTTGTATTGGAAGCCCTGTGATTGCTGGTTATTCCCTCTCTCCATTTAAAATGCCACTAGACTAGCTCACAGAGTTTACATCTAGTGTAAAATTATATTGCTATAATTCTTAATTCATTTTTATTATATTTTATTTGACAGTTTTAGTTTTTGTCTTAACCTGTTTTTTCTTCTACTGATTTTTTTTTTGCATATCTTTTTTATTATGTTGCTGCACTGCTTACTGAACCATGTAAATATTTGTGAATATCACCTTTTGTATAATGAATTATACTTTTAAAAAGATTGTAATGGGAAACAAATCTATCTTACTGAGTCTTTTTAACATTAGTTTCTCTTTGTCTTCATAGATGACAAACTTTTATGTGAAAAACACATTGCTTCATAAGCAGTGAGGACTGGCTTCCTTTTGTGTTCTATGTTCTTTCAGAGTACAACTGCAATAAATGCAGCCCTTTTCCTAGTTCCCAAATTACACCTGCTAGCAAATCTCCTGCTCCTTTCTATGTCCCTTCACCTCATTTCATGAGGCTGTTGTGTTTCCAGCATGTTCTCTTATTTACATTTTTTGCTTGCACAGCTAGGGCCAAGATGCATTGTATGATGTGTGTGCTCTGGAACAGAATACATGCTGACTAGTGCCTCTTGGCCACAAACACAGAGGACAAAAGCTGGAACAGATTTGAAAGAAGTTCATAGGAACTGCGTATCTATACTCTACAGATAAATTGTGTTGAAAATATTTGTTGATTGTTGGATTCTAAAAGTATCTGAATTGGTGAGCAGATACATTGGTGTACAGATATTTAAGCAAGATAATTCCACAAGCTTAATTTCCTTAGGTAAGCATGGTAAGAATATACTTGAGGGAGGCTCTTTATTGACTCAAACCCAATTCAGAGAGGTCATCGTAGCTTAAATGTGTTACAGATTTGACCTGAGGATTCGTGCTTCTTAGCTATATGTTTACTGCTTGTAATATAGTCTGTAATATGGTCTTTCTAAAGATATATAAAAGTGATGACTTGTAAACATGTGATGTCACAAACATATTTTCCAAATGTTCTAACCCTCTGTTTTAAACAATATCAAATGTGAAATTTGTTGGAAAATTGAAGTTCAGCCTCCCAGAGATTCTAGTCCTTGGCAGTCCTTCTAATCCTTTCTTTCTTATCTCATCAGCCGTAGATTTCCACTGATTCCCATACACCTCAGGAAGGAAGCAATAATCACAATAGGGGTGTTACAACCATTTTACCCTTTCTATCCTCTGACTTCTGCAGCTGTAGATCCTCTAATCCTCTTTTTTTTTTTCCACCAATCCTTGAGTTTTTATTACTGCCTGCTGTTCTTTTGCTACTTCTTCACTGTGGTCCTGGGTGTGTTACTTAGGCACATTTCAGAAATTTCATCTATGGAGTTCCTGTTCTTTTGATATCCATGTGAACCCCAGCTGCTTGCTTAAAGCAGAATGTTTTTTTACTCTTCCATGAGGTATCTACAGCTCTATAAATGAATCACTGAAAATGGAATAACATCAGTAATATTTCAAATACAGGTTCTCAGGCCCTTCATGCCTGTTGTTTTAGATCACAATGGGAACAAACACCTTCACAAATTATATAATGGGTATATGTTTCTATATATATGTATATACACATAGGTACATACCTAGATATAAATAAACATATAAATGAAAATTCACATATGCTTCTAGAATAGAATTGGGCTCAACTGAGAGTCTTTTACCTAAGAATTTTTGGAAGTATCAGAAACAAAATTACATCCTATGATTAATTTAATTGTTGATTTTGCCTCTTGAGGTGCATATCACAGCAATGAGGGGTGGGAGAGGATTGCTCTTAGTGCTTTAATTCTGCTACTTCCCAGTGAATAGATGTTAAGTTTTTTTGCTTTAGTTTAGCGTGGAATTTGGCTTAGCTATTCACGTGCTTTCTTTTCAAAGCTATGAAATTATGCAAGCTCTGAGCAAAAGGAGCAAGCTCTAGAGAGAGAATTTTCAAAAATGTCACTTTATGGCATTTGCTTCTAAAAATATGAGAATGGTCATCTCGAGAACAATTAGAGAGAACAATCTCAACATTCTCAAAATGTCTTGCTTTTGAGAAAAAAAAAGTACAATTTTTCTCTAAGCAATAATGAAATTGTTCTGCAAATAAATATATTTTAAGAAGATCAGGTCAACTAAGCTTACCTTAGAACATCTTATTTGTTCAAAAACAGGTACATTTTACATATTTGTGTGCTTGCTTAAAGTAAGCTTTTCTGCTAATGTGGCAGGGGTATAATGGACATCATAAAATGTTTGTGACCTCAGCAGTATTTCTGGAGACATTTTACCTGAAAGACCATTCTGAAATCTATTTCCTGCACAATTTTTTTCTCTTTCATGAAATGATATTGGATTCTTCACGGACTGTAGATTCTGACAAACCTCTGGTAGTCCAAAGGAACTTGGACTTAAAACCGAGCATTTCCTACAGCTTCAAGCGACGAAAGGGGAGATTTCAGTTTTCACTGCTCCCTTTTGTGATTGTTTATTCCAAGTCATGTTTTAGTCCTAAATTAACCAAAAAATATGGAAGAAAAAAGGAAAATAAAATTGGTAAATTAGGGAAATAAACACTATTTTATATTTAGTTTTCTTCTTTTTAAATTATAGCTATAAGAGCACTGAAGCAATTTAAAAGCAAGAAAGAAGTTGGTGACCAAGGGAAAGTCAAGAAGGATATGGAACATCAGAGAACAAAGAGGAATCTCCAGTTTTCAAAAATATGGCTAACAAAATATTCCTGGTTAAAATACGATGATGAAAGGGGAATAATGTTCTGTGCATTATGTCGTAAACATAATGTGGATTTGGGGGAAAACATACATAATTTTTATTCTGGCACTGATGACTTCAAGCTTGAGTTTATAAATATACACCAGAGTAGTGAAGCTCATGCCTGGGCTACCTGCATGGAAGCTGCCAGCACTGCTTCACCTGATATGGCTTCTGCTGAGCAAATGTTGAAGAGCATGAATGCCATAACATTAGGAAGAGTAGAGAATATTTTTAGAACATGCCATGCTATTGCTAAATCTGGACGACCCTTTACAGATCTTGACTGGATGTGCAAACTAGATGATATGAAAGGAGTGGATATTGGTTCTGTTTTTAGAAATGACAAGTCAGCAAGGATGTTTATACATTTTATTGCTGAAGTGGAAAGAAGGGCTTTAAAAGAGAAATTGGAGAAATGTAAATTCTTCTCTCTTATTAGCGATGGAGTCACAGACAGTATATTCAAAGCAGCTGCTGTTGTCTATGTACGTTTTGCAAATGAAGGAAAAGTTCATTGCCAGATTGTCGGAGTTCAACCTGTTCATAAGACTGATGCCTCAAGCATAAAGAACGCTATTGAGGAAACATTACAAATAAATCTTCAGCTTAATCTGGCGAGCCAAGACTGGTCAAGAAAACTAGTTGGTTTTGGAAGTGATGGTACAGATGTCATGGTAGGAGAAAAGAATGGTGTAGCTAAACTTCTGAGAAAAATTCAGCCTTGTGTGCAATCTGTACACTGCTTTGCTCACCGGCTTAAACTGGCTTATAAAGGAGCATTGAAAAATATTCAACTATATAACATCTTAAGCAGTGTCTTGAAAGATATATATTATTTTTATCATAACTCGCCTCTAAATAAGAAAAATCTCAAAGCCACATATGAAGCCGTTAATTTACGTCCAGCTATTCCTTCTCGCATTGGAGGCTCCCAGTGGCTCCCTCGTCTGCATACAGCACTCCAAATTCTCCATAAAGGTTATCCTGCAATTGTTCTACATCTAAGAAAGGTAACTCTTTTAAAATTTGCATGTACTACTAAAAAAAAAATATCTGTGTGCTAATTTTGGTCCACCCACTTGGCACACTTTCTCTCCTCCTTGATTTCCAGATTGAAAGAGATCCAAGAGCCTCAAATCAGCAAAAAGTCAAAGGCCTTTTACAGGTTCTTCTGAAAATGGAGATAGTCAAATTCTCTCACTTCCTGTTGGATGTCATTAATGTCCTCAACATTCTGTTACGGGTTACTCTGGATCACGGTTCTTCCATTGCAGATATATTTGCAACTGTGCAGTCAACCCTGGAAACGCTTCACATGTATCAAACAAGGTCTGTAATTTCTAACAACTGAGCCATGATCTAAATTAGAATAGCATGAGTATTATATATTGTTTGCATTCTTTATTTTCAGAGCTGGTCCGAAGGAACGCTTGATGGAAACTCTTCCACACTTTCATGGTTATCAGCTTGTTGGAAATGGAAATATTTTATCAGTACGAACTAAAGTCCTGAGTAATTTGATGAAGAGGTTGCGTGACTGTTTTTGCGATGCAAGTCAAGACGTTTTGAGAGCAACTACTATTGGAAGTTTTAAACAATGGCCTGAAAAAAATAAACAAGGTATAGAACTATGTCAGTCGTTATTTGAAGAAGCGTTTGTTCTAAATTTATTTAAACTATATGTAAAAAACATTATTTTGCCACTCTCATAGAATTTGGTGAAAAGGAAGTGTCTGTCTTGACTAAACATTATGAAGTCATACTAGAAGCTGCTTCTGTGCAAATTGGTGAAGTTGAAAGCGAGTGGAGCATGTTGAAATTAGAGCTATATAACAGGTAATAAGAATGCTGCATTTGTGTCTGTTTTAACTATTTAGAAGTATCTAGATTATACTGAAAAAGATTATGGAAATGTATATAGTAACCCATAAATCCATAAAATAGAATTTTTAATTGTGCTCTTTAGATTTCAGAACATCCAGTCCTTGACATGGGATTCAGTGAATTCAGATTATTCAATGAAGTATCCCAACATCCTGAGACTGGTAGATTTGATCCTAACACTGCCTGCAAGTTCAGCTGAAACAGAGCGAGGCTTCAGTCAAATGAAACTCACCATGATGCATCTGCACTCTAAACTCGTGTCTGACAGTGTGACAGATCTTATGATAATTCAGATGAACTCTCCAGATATCAAAAGATTTGACCCCAAGAAAGCTATTCACCTGTGGAACACTACTTGGCAGAGAAAGAGAAGACTACAGGCAGATGATATGATAATAAAATCAAATTGCTTCTCTGAATTTGATTTGGAGAGTCACATTTATAAATACAATTAGATGAAAATTCTTAGTTTTTACTTCACAATCATTCCTGTAATGTATATGAATATTTTAAAAGAATGTCTTGAAAGATTAATGAGAGTAAAAATTATATTTATTTTATAATGTTGCAATTTTAAAAGATGGCTTTTTTGTGTGTGTACGTATTCACTGCTGAATCATTAGCTGTTTACATTTGCTCTTATATGCCCAATTTCTCCAAAAAACACAAAGCAGAAGACAATACACAAAAATAATGGAGTACATTGTGACCTTGCTGGCACTTGGATAGATGGATGACTCATAATGTCTGATTGTTTTTTGCTCTTACCTGAGTCATAATACATTATATCCACTGGAGCTAACTGTTTTCTTACTCTCCATCTTTCATTGGTCTTGAAAACCCAGATTTTATTTTGGAAAAATGAGTAGAAAATTAGCACACTGTCTCTGGCAAATTACTGTTCGACCTCTGCAGCCTGTGAGATATCTGGCCATGACTTCTCTCCATATTTGTATGTCTTGATACTTTTTATTCCACTGTGGGCAAGGTTTAACTTGACCTATTGCAGACTTTTGACAGACTTTTTCTTCACAAGATTTTCATGGAGAAGCAGAATAGAGCCATTTTCCATTGCTGATTATTAAGTGTCGAAATCAGTCTTCTCATAGTAAATGCTCTTGTAGCCAGGATATGACTAACATACTTCACAGTTTGAACCATTGCTTTTCCCTGTAAAGAAAATACAATGCTGTATCATTATTCTTATTCTGGAAGTTGAAAATGAGAACTTCAGAGAAGTTTGTGATTTCATAACTTGCTTCTTTCTACTTTCTAAATGTTCTAGATTCAAACTATTTTTTAAATTTTCAATCAGGAAAAAACATAGCAAGAGAGTGCATTTCTACCATCAGCAAAGGTAATAATTTCAAAAAAAAACCTAAAGCAAAATCTTCTTAGTTCTATTTCTTAGTTCTTCCAACATGAAGATGAATCAGAAATAATTAGGGAAAAAGGAATTTGGGGTTATTCACCTTAAATCAAGTCTTTCTAAATGGAGATCAGTTCTGTACTTTCAATATAGGACATAACATATCTCGTAATTGTAGAAGCTATAGTATATATATATCTTTACTGTGTGTATTTTATATAATTCATACTACATCTAGCAATTCATGCTATTGTCTGTATTGGAAATAGAATGGATTTTGAGTAAATGGTTCATTAAGAGATTTTAGTCCAGTTAGGTAGAGTTACTTTGTTGGGATCAGAAAATCTTTGAAATCTTTGAAATATCTGTATTTGTGATTGTTTAGATTTAAAAAAAAATGTTTATTTGTACTTTAGCTAATAAGCAACAGGATATATATTATAGAGGATGCCTTATTAGACTAGCATTTCTTTCTCTAAAGATTTTCTCCTGAGTCTCATATCTGCCAGTATTTCCCTTTGGGATTTTCAAAGGGAAGATTCCAGCTGTAAAGAGATTAGAATAATTGCATGAAAACACAACCCAGAAAATCCAACAGCAACAACAAAAAAAAGCAAAGTTCCAAACAAAAGTACACTGAATCTAGTAGTACTGAAGTCATACTCATGTCTGGATCAGCATCACATTTTTGAATTGTTGAGACTGAAGATGCTGCATAGGTTGATTTTGGCAAATACCACAGAAATCTTAATGTCATAAAAATAGTTGGAAAGGAGTTGTTTAAGTTCTTCAATGAAATGGGATAAAGTTTAGTCATACTATCTATAACAAATATTTCTCCCAGTTTTTCATATGCTTGTAAAATATTCCACTGTAAATTTGTTTATTTTCCCTAGTGCTGTACTGCTCTTCTGATTATATGGCTATGGAGTAATAATGACAATTTTTTTTGTAATATTTTGTTTTAACTGGAAAGCTAGTGCTATGTTTCCTCTCAATCCTCTTTATATAAATGAGATTAACATAATTCCTTCGACCTTTCATCCCAGGCCACATTTTCTAATCCTGTGATGAATTTTGGTCTTTTCCCCTGGGCCCTTTGCAGTTTGCATACATTCCTTTTGATTTGTGGTTTCCAAAACCACACTGCTATAAAAGCCTTAATAAAGTTGGAAAAAAAAAAAAAAAAAAGCAAGGATTGTTTCCAGCATCTTCCCATATGATTTCTGATGATACTGTTTACTCATTTTAGTCTGTGATCATCCATCGTCCCTAGAGCTTTTTCTACAGAATTATTATACTTTGGCGGTAAGGTTTCTATCCTGATAAAGGGCACATTCCTGATGCAGTTCATTATTATGTTAGCCTCATATAGTACTTAACATTTGTTCTTATTGACTGGGGTCCTCTTTATCTCAGGCTATATTTCCTGATTTTTCTTCCAATGTATGATTTCATTTAGACTAAATTTTGGTACCTTGTGTGGAAAGTGTCACACAGAGAAATACCAAAAGTCTAAATACTAATTGCTAATGATTCAGAAAATAATTTAACTTAATCCAGTGACATAAAGTTTGAAGCTGGGAAATAGCTCTTGTTCCAAATGCCTTACTCAATAAGTTTCCAGGAAGTTGTTACTGCTCCAGAATTGTGAATTGCATAGAATATGTATATTAATAATATATTGACCTATATTTAGAATGGGTGACCTAATAGTTTTCTCCATCTGTATTTGGGCTCCATAGAGTTAGGGAATAATACAAAATTCATGTTTACATTCTTGAATAAGTCTGTTCATTTATTTTAAGATATTAAAGTGTTCTCTGTGACTATCTTGGTCTTCTAATTTATCCTTTTTTATGGCACAGCTTGCTGGTTTGCTTATAATGCAGCATATGAGAAAGGTGTCATTCAGTAAATGTTGGATATCTTAAACACCTTTCTCCCTTACATTATGTTTCTAAAGCGTTTGATTCCCCAGTTCTGTATTTTTCTATACTTTTATTCCTCAATTTCATTGGAAAGCCACCATTAATGGGCCTCTGTCATTCAGAAAAAAAAAAAAATTAGACTCTCATTCAAGTGTTCCTTATTAACCAGAACACACTTTTGGAAGATACGTCGTTTTGTCTTCCTCTTTTTCTTAATCAAAAGTGGCACATTCTGCAAACTTAACTTTTTGAATGTTTTCTTCCACTTTTACCAAAAAATGTATATAATCTGTGTTTAATCACAGGTCCTGTTCTCTCAATGTACTTGCTTTTTTTTTTTTTTTCCAGAAATCCCTTATGTCCTAAATCAGAGCATGACCATGGCACCACTTTTGTTTTAATTTTCCTTATAACTTCAACAATTCTCCTCCTTTATTTATTTCATAATTCAGGTAGTACACATGCTCTTGGACATCCAAAAAGTTTTTATTTTTCTCCCTAATATTCCTGACATTCAAACTTAGGTATCTCAGGTGTCTACTTCTAACTTTCAGTTGCTCCTTCTTCTTGCTGTTGCCTCTTTCTGCTGCTGCTTCTGATTTTCTTGATTTCCTGGCTTGAAAGCAGTCTTGTTATGTAGACGATTCTGAATGGGAAGATTGGAAATTTCTTCCTATTCTTTCCCAAAGGATATAATTTATTCCTACCACTTGCAGAGCCTTATTCACTGACACCAGTGTTCTTTCCTCAGCACCATCTGTGCATCTGCCCACTCACTTATAGCATCTCATAATGATTGTGAGAAAACATGTCATGTTTGCATCCCCTAAAGAAAATTGATCATCTTTTTTTCTTGTCTCTAAAGTGACACAAGGACATAAGTATCCTTTTGGAATTTTGTACATAGAAACAAAATACACTTAGGTTTTAAGAAGCTAGAAAATGACTAGCTTCTTTGTATTCAGGCTAGGTAAGTTTCAACGAAGTATATTTATGGTCATGTGAAGAAAACAAAGCAGGAAGTAAAGAGTACTATCATATAACATAATATGGCAACAGCATTATGTGGGTGGATTTCCAGTGGCAGGATCAGAGATGAAGAAGGTATAAGCTGGTATTGTGAACAAGTTAAAGTTCTGAGACAGCCTAACCTGAAATAAAAAATATGGTATCTATATATTCCATGGTAAAGTACTAGAGAATTTACAGTTGCGAATAAGATACAAGAATTTATCTTTTCAATAATTTTTTATTGCCTTCCTGGTGGACTATAGCCTTTTCTCTCAAAGTAAAAATAATGAGTCATTAAAGTTACCTGTTTCTTTTTAATCTTCTATGAAGTCTACTGTTAATGATACTCCTGTGCTGTAAGCTTTATTGTGCCTTACAGAAATAATCCAATTCCTGTGACTTGAAGTCTTCATTAAAATGCACATTTCTGGGTAATTTAAAACTACTAAATCAGCAATCTAAACTGCTTCATCAAGCAGCATATCCACATGATTTTATAAAAAGGTAATCTTCCATAAAATGTAAAAACTCAAATCCTTCAGGCAGTGGTAAAAGAGCACCATTATCAGTCTGCTAGTATCTCAGTATTTTTATCAGCTTCTGCTTTCACACTGAAATTTATGGTAGGACATATAAGACTTTAAGAGTAGGTGTTTCTCCCTTGCTTCTTCCTGCCCCAACTTAGCTTCCAAAACCTGTATTTTATTTCTTTCTAAACTTCTATATATATGAAGGGGCCCTCACCAATCTCAGAATTTCTCTGTGATATTAAGAGGTCCTGAGGGCATTATTCCTGTTTTTCTCTCTTGGATACAAAATACAGGGATTATAGATCTACAATTTCAAATGGGAACTGAGTTATGAAATTAAGATTCAAGCATATACTTTATATTCCTACTATTGAATTTTTTTTGCACATTAAAAAGATCTCATTTGTTCTACTTCAAACAAAAAAAAAATCTCAGAGATATAGAATGTGCATAACTACTCCTTTTTATAGGCCAAAGGATTTTGGCTGTAATAAGAAAAAAAATCCTATACTTTTCCTTTATTTAAAATATTCCATTTTATGAGACAGCAAATTCCATGTCTGAACAGAGTTTCACATCTAAGATGTTTCAGCTATGTTTTAACACTGCACATGAAGCTTACATTTTCTATGTGTGTAGAAACAAATTCATTCTTCTTTTAAAAATGAAATAATTTTCATCATCAATATACACATTATCATGTATCCATACCTTATTTTTATTTATTGTTTTATTTTAAATAATATTGATAGAGTTAGTCATCATTACTTTGCACAAGCAAAATTATATGAAGCAATTCAAATTTATTTGAAAAATTAACAGATGCCATTCTATATTTACCGTTATATTCTCTAACATATACTATTCTTCAAAGGTAGATAAAGATTTATGGTTAATCTAAAATAGAACACAGTGAAATAACAGGTTGGCAACTGTAATAAAATTCAGATGTCTGGTATTTGTGCGTTCCCCACTAACAACCAGTGAAAACTGTGTGGAGATGGATTAGTGATCACAGTACAAATCTGGGTAGGTATCAAAATAATAGCGGTTTATCAGAATATGGGGCATTTTACAGTCAAATCATTTTACCCACATGATTTATTTTAGATGAGAAAAAAAAAGAATTTTGGTATGAGGGATATTACGCCATCAATGGTGCATAATGGCAATACAAATCACTTTCCCATATGACCATTACAATAAAAAGGTTTTCATTAACACAAGTCTATTTAAAATGGCAAATACATGTTTTTTTTACTTTTTTTTCACTAGGTTTTATACTAAAGAATGAATTTATCGACATTTTAATGGACTTGATTACTTTGGATGTTGGAACAGTCTACTTCCCTGATGAGTGGATGAACTTAACACTTTCAGATGTAAGTTGGCACTTCCTTATCATTTCAATTGACTTATCAGTATGTGCAGGAAATGCAGCCTTCCATGAGGAAGAGTAAGGAGTACAGAAAAAGATTTTGGAGGGAACTATGCCAGAAGGTAATACAGAGGTACCAAGCAGGCATTAACCCTACCTACCACAGCCACCAACAGCTCAGAAATGACCTGTTTTGGTCCCTCTACGCCCAATCCTGTATCCGAAGATATTACATATATTCCCCTGTTAGTGTTCACTGAAAGTAATATGTGAGTAAGGAGAAACTGGATGGTGGCACACACCTGTATAAGCAAAATAGGGCCAGGACACTGGTCCTGTACTGCTAAATTGTCTGTCCAGTTCATAGTATTCTCCTATATGTCTGAGCATGATGCAGGATTATGATGAGCATGATGCCTGTGTTAAGAACAGTGCCTCACAGTCACTTTGGACAGAATCATGCTCGTTAGGAGAAAAGGGTATTTATTTAGATGGATACTGGCTGTACATGCAAGAGACTTTAAGGGCAGAAGTCTTTGGCCTGTTTTATTTCTAGCAGAGAGATGGCCATGCATTTTGAATGAGAGCAAAGTCTTGATCTTTATTTGTATGTAATGAACTTGCCCTCTCTCAGGACTCAGCTTGCTGGAAGTAAGGGACTTTTACATCTACTGTTTAGAGAGGAAGAGGCAAGGAGATTGTGATCTTATGTGCCTATGTTGAGAGAAGCAGTGTTTCAAGGTTTATGGGTAGACCACAGATGCCTCTGTTGAGACACTATGTGGCACAAGCATTTGAGGACACTGAGAAGACCTGCCTTTCTGTCATATAAAAGCCCTCATTTATTATGTAGAACTGTGCTTGTGCTAGAGTTGGAAAGAAATTTCGTAAATTAATTCTTCTTCAGCGTAACTGCACTGTGGGCACAAGGAAGAAACAGAAATAATCCCCCATATTTATGCACCTTTGAAATCTCCCTGTGGAAACCTGTGCATCTTAAACTGGAAAAAGGTTCCAAGGTTACATATGATGTAGAAAGTGTATATTTACTTATGTGTATTTGACAATATTTACTATTCTACTTTAACAGTTACAAAATCTGGCAAATGAATTAGGAGTGAATTCAGAACTAATTGACTGGCGCAGATTCTTGCTAGCAGCGGCACAGCCTTGGCCGATGCCGTCCGTGACGCAGCTCCTCAGAACTCTGCATAACTTCAAGTCTATTGATGGAACTGGATCAGGCTTTGTTACACAGGAAGGCTACATACAGGTTATAACACCTTTTTCAGTCGTATTCTCCTTACAGTCTCTTTGAGTGATATATTGTTGGATTTATTTGCATTCAGAAATTCAGCCTGCATTTTAAATGTTTCACTTTTTGAAGAAGGTTTCTGCTAAAAATTTTCTTCAGGAAACTGAAGGCAAGGTTAACATCTATCTTATGTATTAGTAACAAAAATCAGGCTACTTAGGCATACTTTTTAGTATGCCTACTATTTACTATTTTACTTGATTTTCCCACCCTTACTTTTATTAACTATTTCTAGATTTTTTTCACTGAAGTCCTTTGCAAATGAAGATTGTTTTTCACATTTTCGGTACATGAAAAATTACAAAATTTCTTGAATCATTACTCTCTTTAAGACTTTTCATTGAATACTCAGCAAAGTTTTTCAGGAAGCAAGTTTCATGAAAAAGTATTATATATTTTTTTCTTTTATTAAAATTGTCCTAATTCTGTTCAATACATTTTCATTTCCTTGAATTCTTAATCATAATTTGGATGAATATTTGTTCACTTTCCTATTGTGTACTGGCCTGTATATATATAAATTTCTACAGTTCTGTCAGGTAGGAGTTCTTTGGTAATACTAAAATAGTTTTCATAATGTTTAAAGTAAACTTAATGGAATATTTTTAAGTAAGTGTTTTTTGAATGCCTTAGGAGCAGTTTTTCTAAATACTGTCCTTCCTAAATACTGTTATTCCAAAGGCCTTTTAGCTCCAGAACATCCTTATTTAACTTAGAATGTCTCACAGCCTGCCCCTCCACCCCAAATTTACACAGAAACAAATTTCAGAAAGCCAGAAAAAACACAAAATATGCAGGTCTATGTGTTGCATTTACTATTGTGGTATTTTTTACTTAAAATATATGCACTCTTTCAAGATACACAGATGGCAAATGTGACATTTTTAGCAGATACTTCAAAACTAATTTTAACTCAGCAATTCAGTTAGTTACACACTTCAGGATCACAACTGTTTCACGTCTAGTCAACTGAAAGTAAACAAACAATAGTGTATGCTCATTTCTTTATAGACCAGCCTCAAAACAGTTCTTGCAAACTGCCATAAAAGTCATGTTTCTTTGAGCCTATTGTCCAAGTTATTTAAAAACATAGAAAGGACTAAAATGTTCATAGATATGCTTGTAACTTTGCAACTGCAGCTCCTTTTCTGGAATAGACCTATGTAGGTAAGTATATAATTTAGGTGCAAGAGAATATGATTGTCACAGAATCACAGAATGGTTAAGATTGAAAGGGACCTCCAGAGATTATCTAGTCCAACCCCTGCTCCAGCAGGGACACCCAGGGCACGTGGCACAAGGTGGCATCCAGGCGAGTTTGGAAGATCTCCAGAAAAGGAGACTCCACAGCCTCTCTGGGCAGCCTGTTCCAGGGCTCTGTCACCCTCATGGTGAAGAAGTTCTTCCTCATATGGAGATTAAACTTATTGTGTTTCAACTTGCTCCCTTTACCCCTCGTCCTGTCACTGGGCACCACAGAGAAGAGCCTGGCCTCATCCTCCCTACAGTCACCCCTCAGATACTTGAACACGTTGATCAAATCTCCTCTCAGCCTTCTCTTCTCCAGACTAAACAGGCCCAGCTCGCTTGGTCTTTCCTCATATGACAAATGCTCCAGTCTCTCTCTAGAAGCTCAAGGTCCCTCTTGTATTGGGGAGCCCAGAACGGCACACAGTACTCTAGGTGTGGCACCAGAGAAATTTTCCAGAAATTTTCTCACCAGAGAAATTTTCCAGAAACTGTTCCAAGCAAGTCAGTTAATTAGGAATCTACAGTGCTCTGAAGATTTTGTTCTTGGACTGATTCGTACTGAAAATCAAAGTCCTGATGTCTATCCTTATTTGACATTTGAACATACATCACATTTTCTTAGCTAAAAATCATGCTATATATCTACTGTGTATAAACTCTACAATCCATGTTACTGAGAGTGCTGTGTTTTGATTTTTTGTACATGCAGTTAGGAGGGGAACAGGACATATTTTCTCAAACTTGAGTGAAAGTTCTCTAATTTCAGAATTATTGATGAGGGATGTCTGAATTGTTTCTTGTCCTTTCAAAGTAACTCATGGCAAATTTTATGAGGTTTTCTTTGTTATGAATACTTGCTTCATTTCAGTCTTGTTCATTTATTTCTTGTTAACATAATGATTCATGGTCTATGGAACATGATGCACTAGAGTTAATGAGTCAGTGCAGCCCATAAAAGAAAAAAACAATAGCAAGAGAGTTAATGAGCTTTCTGAAATATTTCTGCTGAAGAGGATTGCAAGGATGACATGAAGTCTACTTTATTGCAATTACTTTGTTTATTTATCTCTGCTACCTTGCACTAAAAAAAAAGCAGAGAAAGTTTAGAAGGTTTTAAACAAAGTTTAATTATCTTCCATTCTGAAAATCATTTGGAAATTCCTATTTAATTGTCTTTTATTGTGTTGTTTTTTAAAAGAAACACAGCCATATATTAAACTTGCAGATTATAAAAACAAAGATATAATGTATAATTGCATAAAATGCAATGTTGTACACAATCAAGAGTATAATAATTCACCTGAAAAGTGGGAAAAGAAATACTGTTAATTAAATTTATATTAATTTGTCATAATAGCATTTTAATTTAAAGGCTATGTTGTCTGTCCCAAAAGACTACTGCATCTCTCATAGCATTTGTGAGGATATATATGAGGATATATATGAAGATATTCTGCAAACACAACAGAAATTCTAACACATACCAATAAAGTGGAAAGATGTTTTATTCTCTGTTTTATACTTTAGCTTCCATGCATTCAAAATGTCTTGAAACTTTGATTAATTTACTTTATTTTACTGTCTTAACAAGGAACAATGACAAACAGCATTTGGTAAGACTAGCAGGAAGAACCTTGGCTTGGAACCCAGTTGGCCCCTCCAGCGGCATCTGTGCTTACAAACCTGGCAGTGCCATGAAAGGTCCCCAGGCACCAGGACTCAATTGTCTGTTTGGTGCCATTGTCTGCCCAGTTCCTGGCACGCTCTAGCGTGGACCAATTAGACCCTTAAACAATGTCCAAGCAAATGAGTTTTTCAATGGGCTGTCTGGTGAAGACCACCCTGTTTTAGAAGGTTGAAGGTGATGGATGTGGGACATTTACTGTCTGTTGGCCTTAGTGCTGGAAAATATTTTGGAGAATGTTTAATTTTCCAGTGCAGATGCAGCTTTGAAACTATGACAAGACCCATTGTTTTGTTTTGTTGGTGGGAGCAGACATAGATGGGAAGGGCCATGCCTCTGTCCTTCGTTCCATTGCAAGAGCATTTGGATAAGCACCTCCAAAAGAACATTTAGGATAAAAGATAGCAAAGGCTTCCTAACATGAAGAAACTAGAAAGCATGGAGAAGCTGCATCATATTGTGCTTCTTGGGCAGTTTAGTTTTAGAAAATAGCTAGTTCATTTTCTCCTTTTTTAAGAAGATAAATTTAGAGCTACTTCTATCCCATTCTATTTTCAATAACTCCTAAAATGAGTGCTAAAATATCCAAGCAACTATTTAATTATTCTGATTTCATTGTGTATGGATAGCAAATTCAAAACTTGAAAACATCTAGGAATAAATTTTGTAGTAATCTATTTGTTCAATGATTTTAGAAGATAAAGAAATTTATTTTCAGGTAAGGAAATGAATGACTTTTTTTATCAGGTTGGCTTATGGTTTAAAGGAAATGAAGATGTAACTGTGAAAGAAAGTTGCACGGCACCTTTGCCTTTTGATAGGCTCGGACATCTCATAAAGGTAACTTTAAAAAGAAGGGTTTTTTTTTTCTTTTTTTTTTTTTTAAGAATTCTCATGTTATTTTAAATTGAAGGTTTCTTGGGTCTTCTGTATTTGCTAAAAAGCTTCAGTGGCTTTTGCAGTCAGGTGGTATTTCCAAAAGGTTTTCATATATAAGAAACTCAGAGTTATGAATAATATGGAAACAGGGACAAGAATGTAGAAATTCAGTATTTTAAACCATAACATACAAAGAAAGACTTACTTATTCTTATTCTTCTTTGAACACCATTAATTTTGCAACATAATGACCAGCTTTCTAAAAAATGGGAGGCAAATGATCCCTGCATCTAAGCTAAAAAATAGGGTAGGAGGTAGCTTTCCATGGAAGAGCAAGATGCAGAGCAAGATCTGAGTTCAAGAAAATAAACATATGTTTAGATAAAATCTATTGAACTTACCTGCCATAGTATAAGACTGTATGAGTTTCTACTCATTATGTGAAGGTCCTCACTGTAGTAGAGAAAATATTACAATGTTTTCTGAAACGAAGGGGACACACCTTTCATTTAACCAGATTTACAAATTCTCAACACATTTTTGAAGTTAAAATTTCTTTTCATCAGCCAGTACTTTATTTCACCCTGTTATCTATTAGTTTGTATCTGCAGGAATTCATTTGCATTTTTGTCCCCTTACAGTTTTTCTATACTTTGTTTGCCGATACCAGAAGAGATCCTGCTCTGCTCGACTATATTCAGATGCTACTTTATTTTGCCTCCCACCCTGATCCTGTTGAAGGTGTTTACAGAGCACTTAGCATTGCTGCTGGAACATATATTGAAAGAAAAAAAAAAGCTCATTCATGTGAGGTAAAAAAATATTACAGTGAAATGAGATCAGCATATATAGTAATGATGCTACTAATGATGCTACTCCTGCTTGCAAGTTATAAATGGACTAGCTCATGTCCTCCGCCTTGGCTTCCTGGGCCCTCTGCAAATAATCCCACTGGCTTTGGTAATGGTACTCAGAAGCACACTTCTGAATGTCTGAATAGTTTTTTGTTGAGTAATAACAAAAGTTTAAGATATTTCCTGGTAACTATGCTTTGTACAGGTTTGTAAATGAACTGATGACATTCCTTGACCTTATTCCAGACAATTAGAAGCAGCTATCAGTACCCAAGAACTAAATTGTAGAGTGATTGCTGGTATTGCCATTTAAAGCTATATAAAATGATGATATTGTGGTGCTTTCTCATTGTCTTCCTTAAGGTTAGTTAAACGTTTAAACATCTTTGTTATCATTTTTCAGTGTTTTATTTTGCTTGTAAATCATAAGCATTGATAAAGATAAAATAATAAGCTTCATTTAGTTGTTTTTAGAGCTTATCCCTCTAGATAGTAAAATGTTTCACTCCAATTGCACCACTGCAATGACTCAACATTTAAAATACTGTTATGCTCTTCAGAAACAATATGAAAAGAGTACTGTTTTACTATAGTCTAGTCTCCACATATAATCATAATAACATTTTATCACTACAATGGCAAAATGTATTGTTGTATTCCCGTGTGTCCACCTTTATTTGACACAGCAAAGGTTTGAAACAGGAATACAAATTCAAAGGGAGGGCAGATTTAACTCCAATGAACCTATGGTGGGGGGTAGCAGAAATTTTAAATTATCCATAGGAGAGATTGAATAAGATAAGATCATTTTCATATTTCATAGCAAGAGCGCAGAAAGGAGACTATGCTCCCAGTTAGATACTTTAGATTAGAATTTAGTCTTCCATATTTCAGTAGATAGCTCTTTCAGGTCATCAGATATAAAGCAACACAACCTCTTCTCCTCCTTCAGGCTTCTGCTTGGTTTGGTCTGTTTGGTTATCCTCAAAGTCCCACCTTTTGTAAAACTGTAAGCAACTGCACTGATATAAACACCTATCTGCCAAAGGCTTAAGGCCCTGAGACACAAGGAAAGGGAAAAACTTCCCTTTGATCTAGAATTCGCAACATATTTTGGGGGGGGCAAGTTTTATACCCCATCTATGATGAGCATTTTGCAATGCTTAGTTTCTCACTCAATATATTCACCCTGTGAATCTCTGCTCTATCATCTGATGTATATCACTCTTATGTATTATAAAGAATACCTAGAAATATCTAAGGCCTAGATGCTAAGTGAACATATTGCATATGTGGATGCTTTTTGACTTTATAGTCATCTTTTGCTTTATAGCCATCTTTTGTAAGTTTTTGTAAGTTAGACCTTTCAGGACTGGCAGAACATTTTTTCGGTCTTCAGTTTTCTTTCTTCTTAGGCCTTTTGCTCCATCTGTGTGCTGTTTAACAATAGTTAAATACAGAAAAAAAAAGAGAATGAATCATATAATATTCCTTTGAAGTCAAAGACAGTTTTAAACATTGGTTTCAACAGCACCATTTCCTACAGGACATTCAACAGCCACAAGGGGGCAAAGAATAATTAATTAATTGGTATCATGTCATATTGAATGAGTCAAATAAGAGGGCTTAGATCCCTGAAGGCATCCAAGGCATGCATTCTGCTCCAAATTAATACATGCAAACAGTTTTCTATCTGTAGTTGTTAACACGTGACCTAAATCTCCAAGTTCTATTACTGGTATTGGATATCTAACATACAGTGTTAGTGGAATTTGAACAGCTATTTAGCACATCTTAAATGATTTTTTTTAACAGTGGCTTAGATATTTATCTTACCAGTAAGTACTTACATAGAGACACCCAACAAGGTGTCTCTTCTCTCTCTTTTGTTCTGTGATGACATTGTGAAGATTCATGATTGGTAGTTGCCCAAGAAAATACTTCTGAAATGTTAATGGTGTTAATGGGAGAAAGTCATTTTTCACTTATACTAACTTAGTAGCTAAGATACCGTTGCTATAATGCCATAACATTTTGTTATGGCTTATGTAGATTTTACAGCTTTTTTAAAATGTAAACAGTATATGAAAGATGGAAAAACCTATGTGCTGTTGAGTGCTGAGAAGACTGGGTCAGTGACCCTCTGGCCACTCTGTGTTGGAAAAGGCATTGTGGAAAGCCTAAGATGTGTAGCAGTAGTGTGATTGACTCACATCTGTCTCTCTTAGTGAGAAGTAGCATGCTGAATTAAACAAAATTTCCTCCTGTTAGTGTTCATGGTTATCATAGTTGTTATAGTATAGACAGTGGCCTAATGCAGACAAAAGCATCATTTACCTTTGTAAGGTCCATTTCATCTTTGCTCACAAATTACTACAATGAGTTTCTCTTTGGGCATATCTAAAATCACAAATTACAAAACAGTAAATTTTTCTCATCGTTTCCTTGCAAAGTGCTGGTGAGCCTATGTTAGCTGATAGCCAAAACAATATCCAAGCAGTAACTCCTTGAATCGGACTAGAAAATCATTACAGTTTTTAATCATGTGAACATCCAGAATTTATGGAAAGAGAATTTCTCCCATATTATGATTTACCACATTTGCTTTGATTTATTTTCCCGTATGTGAACTACAAAGCTTATCCTTTATTCTTCATATAAATACAAAGTTCTTGGTAGAGTATATGGTAATTTGTAACTACTAAGTATCTTTATTTTTTGTTGCTCTGAAAAACTTTAATTTCTCATGGAACATTGGCCATGTTCCTGGAAAAAGCTCTACTAACGTCAACATTATGGATATTTCAGGAGTCTTACAATTAGTTCCTTCATTCTATTTCATTCTATATTACAGTAGATAATTCTGTGTGTGTGTTGATGATTTTTTTTGTACGAATGGAACCTTGAAAATATAATCCACTGCTCCTTTTAAGATGTCTAACTGAAGTAGATGACATTGGGAAACTGCTTATCTCTAAGTATTATATCTTAGCTTTGTTAACCTAAGCTGCTTCTTATACTGACATACAGATAAATGAGGAACCTTTAATAGAAGAAGAAGATGAAGAAGAAGTCTTGAATTACAGAGGTAAAGGATTAATTTCTTTGGCAACTCTACTCAAAGTATTTCATAACAAAGGAAATAGAGATGAAGATAAACATAGATTTCATAGTCTGCAGATGGAGGGCAGCTATAATATGGTAAGTTAGTTGATGTACAGAACACTCTGTACTTTACATTATATGTTACAGAAATGTCTGCTGTAAGTTTTGCTGTCTCTCGGTATTTTTAAATACTTCTTTAATGAATTAAATGAGTATTGTTTTTTTTCTTAAAGCATTTCATGAATATATACAGACAGATAGGCAGTGAAGATCTGAAACCCATTCCAGTTGCACTCCTTTTGAAGCATCCTTTTATTCAAGACTTGATCAACAATTATCAAGAATACAAACTTCCTGTAAGTACTGCTTTCTGGGTAGCAAACATTTATAAGTAAACATATTTACTATATCCCAGGAATGTAAATGTCATTAATTGAAATACTGTAAAGTTGCAGTTAATAATGTATAGAACAAAGCAGGTTGTAGATCAATTAAAATTTCATCCATGGAAACATGCTTTGCTTTCTGACCCATATTTTTATACCTGTCTTGTCAGCTTATGGCATCCTACAAGCCCTCTAGTGCCTTGTCACATGTGGCATTGCCTTTCCCTCCAACCGCATAAATGAGCCTGGCTGACTTCTTCTCCCCATTAGTAACAAGAGGTAACTTCAGATCACTTTGGGATATGTGATAGAGCATGTTCCATGCTAGGGCAACAAGACTGCAGAAGAAGGCATGCGCAGAGGTATTGCAGGTTCAGACGTCTTTCCCTGCCACTCAGGAGCTTCCTTGTTGCCTGCACCTAAATGTGAATGTGCGTATAGCAGTTTGCACATTAAGCATGTTTGGGCAAGTTTGTTAAATCACACACTGGATTTCATAATTTGAACATATTTTCAATTTCACTCAATTCTTTGTAGATCGCAGCATTTCTTAAGCTAGCTTTGTGTTAGATTCATGGTCTGTTTCAAGAAGCATTCCTGTACAAATACTGTCCTGTCTTTATAACATTCAACGTACTACAAGCTCCCCGTGAAAGACAGATATGTTGCAACCAAAGGTAGCACTGAGCTAAATTGGGTAATGCCATGTAAATACATTCTGCTGTTCTCAAGAAGGGGGACTTCTTTTGAAAACCTTGCCACACTAACCAACAGCTGAGTATCAAGAGCACAGGATATATTCTTAATCAAAATTTCTAATCTTTTAGCACTCTTTTGGGCAGAAACTGTTTCACAGAACTGAAAAAGTAGATTGTACACATTTAAAGATTTATTAGCTGCTATAGAGAATTTAGCTTCGATGTATAAACTGCCTGTGTTATTTGTGGCTGAGGGGGATACATTCAAGGCAACATTATTATCAAAATTTTCACAGCTTTTCTGTGAAAGATATATACATATCTTGTAACATATTTTTTCTACTGATCTGGCAGATTGATTTGATGCCTGTATCTTCCTACCTTGTTAGTTATGGGTGCAGAACTTCTTTAGTTTTTATTTATTATCCTTAGGCTTTCCCCTTGAGAAAGTTTATACTGACATATCTCAAATTCAGTGGTTTCCATGCTTAAAGAAGAAATGTTTGTATTCCTTGACTATACTGGTAAATAGAGACTGATGTTTTATGTATGAAATCAACACTTCACAATCTTATTTTAAAATTCTTATTAAGTGATGAAGAGTTCAGATTGCAAATTCTTAGTTAACTTTAGACCAATTATTATATACACCATCAAACAACCACAGAAACCCAGTGGTCACATTTTATGTTTTAAGTGGTCTACATTTTTTGTAGAATTTTGGTCAGAAACATATCTGGCCCAGAAATATGGTTTTCTTCAGAGAGCTCTTCAAAGAATTGTATTTGATGAACAGGTAAAAAATTTGCTTTCCAAATTAAGTAACAACATTTCCAAATTAAGTAACAATAATTTTAGCATCAGTTGTGTTTTTGAACTCCTCCTGTGACTACAAAAATCTCCATAAAAATGAAATTCAACCACCCTGATGTTATTTTGAGATCTTTTATGAGATAAATATAGGAAGGTAGGGTGTGGTTTCTCAGGTTAAATTGCTTCTATTACTGCTGGCATAAACAGTGGAAAATAAAATGTTTTGCTGAAAACTAAGGATAAAATATCTTACTTAGTGGATTGTGTTTCTTTGGCCTCTTGATGACTCCCTTCAATTTTAATTAATAGATTCTGTGATAAGGAAATAATTATCTGCTGATGGGATATACGGTGACCTTTTGAAGGAAGTTTGCTGTCTAGTTTATAGACCAGTGGGTTGGCAACCACCTACATGATAATAACTTTTTTGTTAGCTTCAGTCTCAGTCCAAATGCCAACAAATAAATAAGAATGGAAAGTTTATTTATTTATTTATTTTTCTGGCCTTTGGTGTTAGAAGTCTTTCCAGTCCTGATGATTAGAACTTTCAAGACATTTCTTCAAGTCACAGATGAAATTCTCCTTTAGAATAGCTAGCATTCACTATTTACTAAATAAACGCTTACTAGTAAGCAAGGCAATTATTACAAAATTTGTCTCTATTAACAGCAGTCATTGAATATTACACAACAGAATGTGATTTCAGAACTCCATGTGTCGTTAACAGAGCAAAATAATATTTCTATTCAGTTTGGATTGTGAGGAGCATAGTCAATATTATATACTTATATATACCATATATGTAATATCTTGGGCAAAAAGCATTTTTGAATCACTGTCTACTAGAAGGCAGTAGCTGTGATACTTATGAAACCTGAGAAACCTTTTTGATGTGGTGTTTTAAATGTCCCCTTGTGCAAGGGAAGGAGAACTTAAGTCAGTGCTTGAAAGGGCATTTAAATACCTACGCTAAAATAGACATCTATGTTTGACTGCTTTTTATCATACATTCCATCCAGAAAAGCATAAGAAATGAAATCAGACATGAAAAATAGTGTACTTCTGATACTGAAAATAATAAAAATATTTCTTCATGTAACAGGAATATTAAGTTTGCTGCATCAGATAGAAATAGTAAATCCTTAGGGAGGCTATTTTTTCAACCTTAAGGAACTGAAAAAAAAAATCAGATGATTTTTTCAGCCTCCTAGTCCTTAGGAAAACTATTTTGAAGTTATTTATCATTTTGGTTTCCTTTGTAAAACTAGTAATACATGAATTAAATCTGTCCATTTCTTTCTCGCCACATTCTTAAATGCTCTTCTGTCACTCTGTTGCATCAAATCATGATTTTAGATCACACGATTCCTACTTGTAGGCTGGTACGTAACCTACACATCTGCAGTATTGTTAGAACATAAATTTTCCACTTCCCACTCTCATGAACATAATGACACTACTGGACATATCACTACACATCGTTTGCTCCATAATGATCTCCACTGGTTTCCTTAAAATTCTTATATTTTACAAGAATATATACTTGCACTTTATATTTAAATATTTCATAATAAAATTCACATGCCAAAAGTGCTACAGTTTACTGAGATCACCATCTGCCTCATGTGGCATTGATAAGTACTGATAAGGAATTTGCTGAAGGTTCCATTTGCTAACATTTGCTTTTGTTGAACCGGAATTGAAACTTTTTTTTTCTGACTCAATGTTCTGAAAGAGGCCTCCTTTTAAAGTCAAAGATGTTAACACAACATTTTAAAATAAAGAACTGGCAAAATTAATCTTTTAACCTATGTCTTCGGCATTCACTGAAATGCTAGTCTACAAGTCACGTGTGCCGCTTATGATTCTGAAATTTCTTTAAAATATGCATAAAATACACATGGGAATATGTGTTTGAACTTAAACTCATTTATTTTATAAAGTTTTTGAATGTACTCCAGAATCTTCAAAAAAAAATTCTTTCCTAGGGGAAAAAATGTGATTAATAACTTTTTAACATAATAATGGTCAATAATCACACTTTTTCCCCCATGAAAGAATTTTTTATCTTTGTAAAAAATACCACACCATTGTTTCTTAAAACACAAATTCCTTATTCATCCTATACAAAATGGATAGTATTGCTGAAGTTAGAAACAAAGACTGTTATTTAAAATTACTAAAAATTCGTAGATGGATCTGGCTTCAGCCTGAAACTATGTTTAACTGTCTTTTCATTTTCTTTCTTATAGGATTTTAAAGTCCTTCTCTACAGAGCTGAACGAGCACAATCAGTTGATGGAGAAACCACAGCATATAAAGACATCAAAGAATAAAAAATCGTGGTTGGTGAATATTAAGATTTTTTTTTTAAGTGTCTCATTCCATGAGAAAGGATTATTCATTTATGGTTGCAAGAATCAAATCCTGCAGCATTTACACATTTTTTGTTACTTTGAAAGGAAGGGAAAAAAAAGAAAAAAATAGAAAGAATATGATTTATTAAGATTTAATAAACAGATATTTCTAAAAAGAATGAAACTGCCTTCTGAATTTTAAATAGAGCTGATTGATAGTGTGTTCATTCATAATTTGCATAGAATTATGTCCTGTTCCTGTAGGTAAAATAACATATTTGGTCATTTTTATTAATGTTCATATATATGATAGAATTTTTTTTTTTTTAATGTTACAGTTAACATTGTAAGGAAATGAAAATGAAAATGAAAGGAAAAGAAAATTTTCTCTAAAATCAGGATTACATGCCAAAAGGACATGATCTACCTGAAAATGTAATACTTATTAATAGCAGAGATGATGAATCTTTGCTATCCAACCGTTCAGTTTCTAGGTTTCCATTTACACCCCTGCTACCACCCACGAAAAATCTGCAGTGCCTTTCTCCAGTGCAGCCCCACGTGCAGCTCTAATGTGTGGCTGTCATGGGGCTCTGCTTCCAGCAGCTGCCCAGCTCATGGTGCTGCACAGAGCAGGCCCCAGAACAGCAGTGAGATTGGGGCTACATAGTCTGGAAATCCAGCAACAATTCTGCCCATAATATTGGTGAACATTAGGCCTTACAGTAATGCTTCTCTTTTCAGTTATCTTTACTAAAGGTCATTTTTGAATCAACATAGCATATCAAAAGAAATATTAAGACAGAAATTGGGGGGGAGGCCTACATATAATAGGTATTTATCTAAAAATCTCTATGACACATAATGACACCAAGCGCCCGTTGAGTTCCTTGGCAGGTTATGGGGGTCTTGGTGAAAAAATCTCCTTCTTTACTCCTGCAAGAGTCTTTGCCTCCTTTGCTTCATACAGTTCGGCCATTATTGACTCTGCTGCTGTTGTTTTGAAATAGTTTTCATAGACATTTTCTTCATAATTGGAAGTTTGTATCTTGTACTTTTATTCAACATTTTTATTCACTTGTAGCTAATAATAGTAACTATGACATGGAATGAATTATATACAGGAAGTTCCACCTCCATATGAGGAAGAGCTTCTTTACTGTGAGAGTGACAGAGCCCTGGCACAGGCTGTCCAGAGAGGCTGTGGAGTCTATTTCTCTGGAGATCTTCCAAACCTGCCTGGATGACACTCTGTGCCACGTGCTCTGGGTGCCCCTGCAGAGCAGGGTTGGGCTAGGTGATCTCTAGAGGTCCCTTCCAACCTTGAGCACTCTGTCATTCTGTGATATATACTTTTTTTCTGACGGGGCAGGGAGGAGAGGACTCTTTTTAACGTAAATTTTAGACCACCATTTCTAATCAATTACTCTAAAATTCATCATTGAGAAGTCTAATAACTGCCTAGATTTTAGTGTATCAGTCTTCTCATCTGTGACTTCAACTATACTAAAGATTGGACATAGCAAATAGGTAGTTGTGATTATTTGTACTCAGTGTATCATCTAATTTGAAATCTAGCGAATGTCCACATTATCAAATATTGTGTTTTCAACATTGTCTTAGAAGTGTAATTAATGAGTAAATACTTCTGTGATGTTCTGTGATGTTTACCCATACCCATACCTGCACCTCTGTCATTTTGGGACAATTTTTCTGCATTTGGCAGTACCCTGGTAACAGTTACTTGAGGCTTCTAAAGCTTTCCCTTCTCAGGGATGATTTATCAAAGTACTCAGCAGTATGGCCCTCTCGTACAATTAGTCTCACTGAAGTCAGCTCACTCATGGGGAGCCTCAGACGTTTGCCCTTTCTTAGGAAATGCACAGAATGCTTTTTCATTTTTTAGTATATCTTTGCTAATTTTTTGCCAACTCTGCAAACTCTACTTCCATAGTGTTCAGTAATGGTGCTTAATGGGGTTTCTAAATAACCTATATCAAAAAAGTAGAAATAGCATTTGACAAAGGGACACTGGCCTAGATACAGTCAGACAATGAGTAGTGGGGAGGTGACAGAGCACCGGAGCAGCTTGCCCAGAGAGGGCAACTTCCTCCTATCACTAATGACAGTTTTGCTTCTTTGCTGATTTCAGACATCAAATTTTGAAAGGAAAGTTGATAGTCAAGCACATGAAAGCATCTGTGATATGTAACATATGTGACATGCATACTACACTAAGCTTTTCACTTCAGGCAAATAACACATTTCTTCACTCTACATATTTTGTGCTAACCACATCGGCATATTGTAGCTACGTACTGACTTAGAAACAGATGTAACCTTGTTGTGCCCCCGCAAACCATGATAAAACCTCAACATCCTTGTTTTACTTATGACAACAGACTTTATGATGCATACAAATTAATCTGCCTTGTTAACAGAATCATTTCTTCTTTTAGCATGGTACAACTCAGTCAAAATTTCATTTTATTCCATTCAATGTTTTTGAACATTCCATATTATTTCTTCAAGACTGCCTTTTTCTTCTAAGAATATTATTTTGATTTAGAAATCAACAGAGTTCTGTATCTTTTGCATTTTTTGAGTCTTTATATTTTTGTTCTGTATCTTGCTTCTTTCATAAAAGCCAGCTTTAATTACTGTTAAATTTGAATTTTATTTCTAACTTTACATACTGAAGTTCTCCAAATGAAAATATAAATGTCTTATTTTCAGAAAGAAATATTTATACTCTGCAAATCCCAATGAGGTAAAAGGGTGCTTCAGCTGTTGGAAATCATTAGTTGCCTTTCCAAGTGAGGTTCTTCAGGATTACCTCTTAGTCTTATACTTTGGTCAATAGTCTGGAGTAGAAGATAAAATCATTACTGATATAGTCTAAAAATAAGCACAGCTTCTGGAGGAATGATAAGTAAAAAAGAGTGAAGTGGATTGCATGGCAAAGGGTCAAAAGAGTGAGCATGAAAAACTGTACAAATCTCTATACTATCAAAGTAAAAACACAAGTTAAAGTCTAAAATATGACGGTGCTGACAATAACAACTTATTCTGAGTAACAGTTACTGCTTGATTGTAGTCAAATATCACAGTGGATATTAATGTTGAATTGCCAGCCTAATGCTGGGGCCAAGAGCAATGAAGAGATCCTTGTATTTATGAGAGGTGGAATGCTGAGTAGCTTTGCAGCCATATTTGATTTCAGCTGATTTACAGCCATATGGTATTTAGTTTTGATATCTACACTTCCAGCAGGAAGTAGAAAACTGAAAAGTGTTCAGAGAAGAACCACAAAAATGAAGGGAAATCATATCTTGTACAAGAAAATTCAAAGGAGTCAGCCCTTTTACTTGATCATAAAAGTTAAGAGGGTTCAAAATTCATTCTACAAAAATCTGTGTAAGACATTTTCATTCTAGTAGACTAAGACATGGTAAGATTCAATAACTGGAAACTTAGGCTTCAAAGTAAGATGCGTATTTTCAGTACGGGGGGTGATTAACCGTTTGATCAACTTGCCAAATGTTGTGTCAAATTCTTCATCAGATAGTCTTGTAAAAGATAGATAATTTTCTAAATGCTGTCTGCTATGTGTTAGAGCTGAGACAAGAAATAACTGCACTTTTGGAATTAAAATACATATTTGAAAACAAAAACTGAAAAATTAGGTCAGCTTTCATGTCATTGTATTCAATGTGTTTGATCCTGTTTTCACAGCTTATTGTCTTTTAGTTTTCTGTTTCCTGTATTCCTTAATTTTATTTTCTTCAAGTATTCTTTTGTATACTGTATAGAAAATGCCTTAGAAAAAGAGAAAGAACACTAATATTTTCATCTATGTTCTTGTCATAATCAAAATAATATGTATTCCAATCCTGAGAAAATGTCATTTGAAAAAAACCCCAGCAAACCAAAGCATACTGCTGAATTAGGGAGTCTCCCACTCTTTCATTGACTCATGCAGACATTTCTATGCCTAAATTTGGTTCACCATTTCATTCTGTAAATAGTCCATGTTGCATACTAGCCTATTTCAGGGCTGTGTTGCATTTCTTTACGTAGGACAAACCCCTCCAGGTGCATCCCTTATGAACAGTCTGGTAAAGGAGGTTTCAATACTCTTTAGAACTAGAACATTTTTAAAACAGTATTTTTCTCTTCATTTTATAAAGTGATTACATGATATCACATTGTTGCCATAATAGCAAGAAAGGTTCCTCAATCCGCTCTGTGGTCCATACCTCAAAAATTCCAGTGAGCATGAGGTTCAACCATGGTTTCTTTTTAAATTGTGCTCAAATGAAGCAAACCATTTGTAAAAAGCATCTTAGCTATGCTGAATTTCCTTAATGTGGAGACTGACAATGGGATGGTCTCTAAAGCATTCAGAGGAATACATGATTGTAGCTAAAATCTGAAAATTAAGCTTGGTGCACAAAATTAATTCCACAGAAAATATGTAGAAAGTACATGTACACAAGTAAAAAGGTGATTTTATTTCATTCCTGATTTTACAAATTTCCTTGTCATTGTGAAATAAAATATTCTACATTTATCTTTAATTATTACCTTTAATGAAGATTGTGCAGACTGGTATCTCATCTAGACACATTTCTGCAAATGCAGCAAGGACAAATGTAAAGTGCAAAGCACTGACTACATCTAAATCTCTAAAGCTCTGCTGCAAAAGACCTGGGGATCTTGGCGGAGAGCAAGCTGAACATGAGCTACCAGTGTGCCCTAAAAGCCAAGAAGGCCAAAAGCATTTTCAATTTTATTGACAGGAACATAATGAGTATATTGAGGGAAGGGCTTATACTCATCATCCAGCATTATTAGACCTCATCTAAAATACTGTCTCCATTTTAGGGCCTCCCAACACAAGGAAGACATGGACAGACTGGACTAAGTTCAGTGGAGAGCTGCTAAGATGGTCAGGGACTTGAACTCTTGCCAGGAGAGAAGATGCTGAAGGAATTGGGCATGTTCAGCTCTCCAGAAGAGCAGATGTTGAGGAATGCTAAAAGTAGCATTGCAATGACTGTAAAAATGTTATCAAGAAGATGGAGCTAGGTGCTTTACTAGGACAAGAGACAAACAAGGATCTGACCATACATATGGAAAAAAAATCCCCATGATGACAGTCTAGCAGTGGAACAAGCTGCCCAGGGTAATTGTGCAGTTTTGACCCTTGGAGGTTTTCAAGACCTGGTTGCTTTAAAGCCCCGAGCAATTTGGTCTGACCTCCTACTGACACTGCTTGAGCAGGACTGCTTCCACAAAGGGAAGTACAAAATATTCCTAGGGGGACATAACCTCATGCACCAGTACAGGCTAGGAGCCAGATGAAGAGTGGTTTTACAAGCTCTGGTGGACAGCAGTTGAATACAGGCCAATAATGCACACTTGTAGCAAAGGCAGTCAACAGCATCCTAGGCTGTGTTAGGAAAAGCTTTAACACCAGTTAATGAATGTGATCCTTCCTTTCTGCTCAGCACTGGTGAGACCACATCTGGAGTGTGGGTCCACTTCTGAGTTCCCCAGTACAAGGAAGACATGGATATACTGCATGGATATACTGCAGCAAGCCCAGCGAAGGGCCGCAAAGATGATTAAGGGTGTGGACCATGTCTCACATGATGAAAGGCAGAGAGAAACAGGACTGTTAAGACTGGAGAAGACTTAGAGGGGATCTTATTGTTATTTATAAATACCTGATGGGAGGTTGTAGAGAAGACAGAGTCTGACACTTCCTAGTGATGCTCAATGACAGGACAAAAGGGCAGAGACTTGCCAGCATGATGTCCATCTACAAGAAGGGCTGGATAGACAATCTGGGGAACTACAGACCTGTCAGCCTGACCTCGGTATCAGGGAAAGTTAGGGAGAAGATCATCTTGAGGGTGATCACACAGCATGTGTGTGACAACCAGGGGATCAGGCCCAGCCAACACGGGTTCATGAAAGGCAGGTCCTGACTCACTAATGTGGTCACCTTCTGTACCAGATGACTTGCCTAGTGGATGAGGGAAAGGCTGTGGACATGGTCTATTTAGACTTCAGGAAGGCCTTTGACACAGGCTCCCGCTGCCTTCTCCTGGAGGAGCTGGCAGCTCATGGCGTAGGCAGGTGTGCTCTTCGATGGCTGAAGAACTGGCTGGACGGCTGGCCCCAGAGAGTGGTGGTGAATGAAGTTAAATACAGGTGGTGACCAGTCGTGAGCAGTGTTCACCAGGGGTCAGTGTTGAGGCTGATCCTCTTTAATATCTTTATTGATGATCTGGATGAGGGGATTGAGTTCACCCTCAGCAAATTTGCAGGGGGCCAAGCAGGCCAGTGGCATCCTGGCATGTATCAGGGACAGTGTAGCCAGCAGGACCAGGGAAGTGATCCTTCCCCTGCACTTGGCACTGGTGAGGCTGCACCCCGAGTACTATGTTCAGTTTTTGGGCCTATAAGAAGGACATGGAGGTGCTGGAACGTGTCCAAAATAGGCAATGAAGCTGGTGAAGGGGCTGGAGCATAGACCTTATGAGGAATAGCTGAGGGGGCTTGGGTTATTTATTCTGGAGAACAGGAGGTTCAGGAGAGACCTTATCTCTCTCTACTCCCTCTTCCCACTCTCTCCAACTACCTGAAAGGAGGCTGTAGTAAGGCAGGGATCAATCTCTTCTCCAGAATAACTACAGATGGAACAAAAGGAAATGGCCTCAAATTGCACTGGCAGGAGGTTCAGCTTAGACATTAACAAGAATTTCTGCATGGAAAGAGTAGTGAAGCATTGGAATGGGCTGCCAAGGGAAGTGGTGGAGGCACAGTCCTCAAGAAACATGTTGACGAGACATTTAGGGACATGGTTTAGCAGGCATGGTGTTGAAGGGTTTACGATGGGACTCGATGATCTTGAAATCATAACAATTCATAACAATTCCATGATTCTATGATTCTACATGTTGCAACTGGCTTTAGAATCATGTTTTTCTTTTCAGCCTCATAATAATTAACAGTGACACAATGAATATAAGCATTTCTTAATAAGGCGTGTCATTCACATTTTCTCTGGGAGAAAACCTGAAAGGAAAGAAAGATGGTCTTGTGGTTAGGGTTCTGCAGTAGGGATAAGTCTACTTTGCTAAGCAAAAGGCTATGTTGAGGTGTGGATACTGAATATAAACAGGCTAATAGTTGGTTTAGGCACTGGAAGCTGTCTTGCTGCACTAAACAAGAGGGTAGTTTACTACAGTGCCATGGCTAAATTTACAACAGCTGAACTTCATAATAAACTGTACTAGGGACACATTTTTAGGAGACAAAACCAGTTCTCTGAAAAATCTTTCTGATCTTTTCTATTCTGCCTTTGGCATAGGGCATGGTAATAAAAGATTTTGGCTTAGTTCAGTGTCAATGAACTTGTAGAAAACTTTTTCCTCATTTTTTGAAATAAGCATTTATCTGTCTGTTTTCTGCTTAATGATTTTTGCAGCAAATACCTTTTACTTTAAAAGAAATATCTTTTCAGTTGGCCTATTTGGCTTTTTTTTCTTCCTCACCACTTCCTTTAAAATTTGTTGAATTAGAGGAGCCCTCTGAAGCTTAGCCCATGGCTTATTTTCACCTCTCACAATGAATTACATAGGCTACTTGATATCACTATAGCCTTCTCTTATTCCCAGGCAACATATTCTTGCTGGAATTAATCTCCCCTCAACTAGTGGGAGACAATCTTTCTGTTCCTCATTGTTTCCTGTTCTGTGCTCAATTGTAAGCCCAAGTGGTTAAAATGCAGGACTCCTTAAAGGATCCAAAACTGAGCAAAGGGCGGGCTAGGGTGGCTTCTCAGAAACAGATGAATTAAAAGTAAGAAACAAGTTTCCTCTTCTCTACCACCGCCCACATCTGAACATTCAAACAACAAAAACAATGGTAAGGTAAGGAACAAAATGAGGACAAACTCAAGAAGAAAAGAAAAGAAAAAAAAGTTGGTATTCAGATAAAATCAAAGATTGTTTCTTACCACCAGTTTGTTTTGGAGCACTTGTAGAGTGGATTTTTGTCTCTACTAAAATCAATGGATATTTTGTTACAGAGTGCCAAGTTTTCATCAATAGATTTTACTTTATGAATGCAGAAGACTTTCTCTTAAAGTTCCCAGCAAAACACTCAGTAATTCTGCTTGATGGTTGCTAGTGTCTGTTTATGACTGCAAGAGGAGAAAGAGTTCAGAATATCACATACCAATTTATTCTAAAGGTCAATAACCTTTATGAAAATATGCACATCTTCTTCAGACTGAGTTCTAACTTCAGATTCCAAGGCCTGGGTTATATTTTGTTCATTTGTTTGTTTGTTTGTTTAAATTTAAAAGCCTTATTTCTTTGGGAAGGTGGAGGTAATGACCAAATATTTTCTTAATTTTTTAGTTAGAAATAAAATACATTGTGGTTCTGATGCCTCTCCTCATACTTCTCCATGGGCATTTCTTTAAATTACTGTGCTGCGGTTCTTGGATCAGGTATTTCGTCATACTTTACTTTTTACTTTAAGCTTTTCTAAAAGTTAAGTATGATTTTAATATTCACAATTCTTCTCCCATCTTTTCATTACCCAGTAACAAAGCTTTCTGACATGTTTTTAAAGAGGACATCAAATACAAAGAAATATATTTCAAGTTTTTAAAATGTAAGATGACATTAGAAAATTAATGAGCCCATATTACTGAAGAACATGGATACAGTTTTCCATAAAAAGTGCTATTGACATCAACCTTCCTTGGGTTTCATGTATATTTTGGGGATGTTCTGTTTTCTAGCAGTTTAAGTTATTGCCTGTGAGAAACAGAACTGATCTTCAGTATATATCTCTGAACTCTTGTGAGATTAGTTATGAAACACTGAGCTCAGTTCAGTGTTGGAGACTTTTGCTTATGCACATAAGTGGTCAAAGCACTCTTGGAGTTAGAGAACAGGGTAAGCTGCCAGGTAGATTTAGGCTTCATAAATCAAATTTTCAGATCTACATTATTTACTGTTTTTTTTCAACTTCTGTAGACAAGCGTTAATTGTAGAACTGGACAAAGTTACACAGCTATTTTGAAGTTAGAAGTGCAAACTGGAACACTTACACAAAATTTAAGGTGAAGACAGTGAAATTCGTATTTTGTTTTTTTACTATGCAAGCAGAGAATAAGTTAAAGACTGCGCTTGATGACCTCCGTATGGCTAATCAGCCAGAACTACATTGGAAATAAACAGGTAAATGCTTGGGAGAAAATTAAAATAATATTGAAAGAGGAGATATATAATAATATTGGAGTAAGGCATAAAAATAATATTCCATTGTCTAAGGAAAGATAAGTTACCACTGCATTTTCTCACTTCCATTTCTAAGGACCCGGCTGAAATACTTTGTGTAAGTAGTTACACAAAGTATCTCAGCCGGGTCCTTAGAAATGATTTAAAACAGGCAGGGAATATTCCAAATCATTCTGGCCTTCTCAGTTAATGTTTTTATGTTTCTGTTTCCCTGGTCTAGAGCTATATCTCAATAAGCAAGACACTCCAGCCTGGCCTGATTTCATCTGAAGAGGTTATGCTTCTACCACTCTCCCAAATACAAACTGACCTAATTTAGATCATGCATTACTGTGACTAAATAGTCCTTGCATCAAATCAATTGTCATGCTCATATAAAAGTAAAGGACTTCTTCAGAAAAGCAGAAAACTTCTGAAAACTTTTCAGAAAGCCAGAACATCAAATGCCTCAATAATTGCTGTAGCAGCAGTGATTCAGATATAATCATTTACATATCTGAACACAATGTGCTTCAAACACTTTATTTCTCTGTTTTTTCAATCAACACTTGAAACACTCTTAGGAGATTCCATATCAGTTCATGTTTTTTCCTGTGTTTTGAGAAAATGACAAGAGTGTCCTTTTTCAGACCATTTCAGTGATGTACAACATTTCTTCCATCTTTCACAAGCAGCTTTGAAATGCGGAATTGGCAGCATTAGTTAGAAACTGGTTTCTTCCTGCATAGCTTCTTACTTCCATGCAGTGGGTAATTTTTAAGTTCTCTCTCTCCTTCTTCAGTGGGCCCATAACTTACTCTGGAAGGCTAGAATGAAGTTAGGTCCCGTGTATCTCTTTTGTTGAAAAGGTTATTTTATAAGTGATACTGTTCTTATAAAAGAGTACTGTGATTTTTTTTCTCCTCAACTCTGTCATTCAGTGTCTTATTTTTCAGCTAACATGTGGGATAAAAGGAATGAGTAGTGTTCCCAAGGGGCAGCACCAGACAGGAAAGTGGTTAGAACAGAGGGGGAATCCAGCAAAACCAAGAGGAAATGGTGGGATATAGGCAGATATGGTGGGATATAGGAAGGAAGGAGATCACTGACAACATCATTTAAGCAAATTTGGTATGCCCTGATACCTACTCTTGTCAGTAGAAAGACTCTTCAGGCTATTTTATGTCACTAAATAAAGAACACTGACTTCAGGCTCTTGCTTGGGAAATTGATCAGTTTTGAAGGATCCATTGAAGTTTTCTGTGTATTCTTTTTAAGAAAACACAAGAGTATTGAATTTTCGTGTGTGGAAACTTTTAAGAAAAAGCACTGATGGCCTTCTTCAAATGTAGGACTAACTGGATTAGATAAATTCATACACTACTCAAGCTGCCATTTTTCAGCATTGTTTAGAAGATTTATGAGACATAAATTCAGGACTGAGAAAAGTATAAAATAAATTAAGAAATTGCGTTGAATTTTACATCTTTTAACTGAGGTCAATATTCCAGACATTTTTAAATACTAGACAAATAGTTTGCAACTATTGTCATTTCTTAGAAATTTAAAACCAACTAATTTTATCCTGATGCCAGATTTTCCTGTTTCTTTTTGTCTTGTAGGCACTTGTACAGTTACTATTATTTATTTGGAGATATACAAAGATGCTTGATAAATAAGGAATTTGATAAAATAAGATGATTCTTCTGGTCAGAATGGTGGTGTTCTCATCAGTTTCAAATCAGCTTAAGAATGGCCCAAGTTTGTATCCAGAGACTGAAAGTAGAATCCAAGGGTTCCAGTTCAGAAACCTGACAGTTTTCTTTCATTTGCACTGTATATCCTAAAGATAAAACAAAAGCATTTAAACTATTTAAAAACTGAAAATACTGAGGAGAATCCTTTCCCTTCCTTCCCTTTCCCTTTTTTCCCTTCCTTTTGCTTTCTTTTCTTTCCCTTCCCTTTGACTTTGCACCTTGCCAAGCATGAACTTTTTCCATTTTCACCCATGACAAATGAAATTTCTTCAAAAGACAGAGATTTCTCTTTTTATGCAACACAGTAACTGTAGAGTGCTGATCTATGAAGAACATGCAGACCAAAACCATTCATTCCCAACATGTGCCACTGGCAGCAGGTCGCCTGTGTGCTGGTGGCTCATTAGACAAAGCAGTTTTAACACATAAACCACAGGCAAAAGTGTCACGTCACACCCTCACCTTTGTGAACCACTTGTACCTCTATAGGGGAGCCAAAAATCTACACTGGTCAATGTTTTTTCAAATGTGCCTTCGTTTATTTTTACACAACAAAACAGTCAGCTGATGATCTTAAAAGAACTGGAATAAAACATGCTCATGCATCTCTTTGAAGATGGGAAACTCTGTATAAGAGATGTTAAGTTTTAACTGAGGTAATGAACTGGAGCTTGTCACCTGAAATAACTGTTGCAGACTCTTTTCAGATGTAGTAAATTCCTGCAGCTCATTTCAAGAGATTAGAGTTTTGTGGTTTTAGAGCAGATGAAAGGCTTGCAGAATAAACTGCCTGATAAACATCATTACCAAGGCTCTTAAATCCACCAGTATATATGTAGTTATTGAATTTGTTTTTGCAGATGAAATATCAAGCAAATTTAGCACTGTTCATCTTTGCCAGTGAAGCACAAACTGACCTGTCTATATTAGAAGTTAAAATGGAAGGAAGATAAGTAACAGGATTCTGGTTCATATATCAATAGTCCTCTTCACATCCAAAACCAGATATTTGTAGCAACAAAACTAAAAAGCAATTTTCAAACTCTTGTTCAAACCAGCTATTACTCCTACAACTATTTCTATATAAAATATAGATGGAAAACTAAATGGAACACCTGCTAAAAGCTGGCTTTGGCTCCCTGAATCTAAGATGAGTTGCCACTGGTGCAAGCAGCAACCTGAGATATTCAAGTAGCTCTAAATGTAAGAAGCGACATTTCTGTACCTAATAATCACTAATAATCACTAATAATCACTTCGATCACTAGTATCAAAACTGCTTCTGTCTCCAAAATCTCTGCTCTGAGACTTTCTAGCTTAGCTGAAAAACTGCTTCGATAGTCTGTGCTGATATGCACAGTTCCAGTTCCTCTCCTTTATCAGCTGAGTATTCTTATCTTGAAACAGAGAGTTTCAGGTATGCAGAGTAAATTATCCATATATATCTTTTGTTTCAGTAAGAGTTTTTAAATTCTATTGAGAACTATAATAAACTTTTCAAACTTTAAGTACTGACTCCACTATGTAAACAGGAAACACTTTTTTGATGGCTTCCTAGTTGAATACCATTTTCTTTTTTGTATGTGCATGTGAGTAAATTGCCAGGAAACCTTAAAATTCTGCATATGTTTGTTAAAATACCACTTCTGTGGCAGTGTAAACCACTGTTCGAGAGCAAACATGCTTGGGATGGGTTCAACATACTACACAGGACCAAAAGCTACATATTTGTGGCAAAGGCAGAAAGTGCACGTGTCCTGCTCAGATGCACAGTAAGTTTCCCACGGTGCATCCCTTGCTGCTGTGCACCACTCCATAGCTAAAATACAGATTCTGCATCATTGTTTGAAAAGAGCAAACAATATTACAACAAATAAAATGAAGCTGAGATAAAAATACAAAGAAGATTTCTTGGAGATTAAGGAAGAAATCACATTTTTGCTACAAGCTTTCTGTGATTTCAGCAAGGAGCAAAATTGATTTTTTTCATTTGTTTTTGTAGCTATAACTAATTATAAAATCATGCTCCGTGATGTACTAATTATGGAAGAATAGATGGATAAAATCCAGGCTTTTTCAAAATCAGTTTTATAACTCCCGTTACTTCTCTTAGAGAGGTTCACTGATCTAGTGTTTTCAGCCACCAGCTACTGCTAAGAGGTTGTCCTCACTGCGTCTCCTGTACGGCCCAAGTACAAACACTCCAAACCACGCATGACCGTGCATGCAGTGCTGGTCAATAGTTGGTACTCTCCCCATTCTGCTTTCCTAACTGGTGATGTTCAGTGTCAATCAAATCCTCTTACAAAATTCTGATCCTTTTTTAGGTTTTCCTATATATATTTGATGATTTACTGATTTGTAGTGATTTTGTCTGCTACAAGGAAGAGGAAACGAAAGGTCAGGATGGAGGATTCCTGGCAGAATTCATAGTTCACATTGCTGAGGAAGTTTCTTCTCTGGGAAATGAAGCTAATATTTACTTATCATAAAAATTAAGATTTATGGATTATATTATTAGACCAAACTGAATGTGAAGTAAAAGGCATGGTTCAATTAACCTTCTCATGCTAAGTGTATTTGTGATGGTATCTACATCTTTGCTGTGAGGTTTAAGGTAACTGCAGTAGAGAACCTGTGCAGCCAAACTCCACTGGAAAGGGAGTTCCTTTTTAACCATTTCTGCTAATGCAGTATGACTGCAGCGTCCTTGTACTCTGTATGCCACCAAACCCACCCTTACCAATTTCATCATTTAAAATGACTGTCCATTTTACTGTCTATCCCTTCTGACTTCGTTGTGGAATGAAATCAGTACCTCCAAGCCCTGAATGAGTCCTCATAAAATCACTCCCAATTCTGAGCATTACCCTAGAATATTATACATAGAGTTTCCTGTAATTGCTACATGACAATCTCCAGTAATCAGTAGAATAGCCACATATATTCAAATAGTTAAGCAAAAGGGGTGAAAAATAGGAGGAATTTTATCTCGAGTAAAAGCCTTGTAGATAGTATTTTGTGCTATCTAAACTATAGGCACTTTTTTTCCAACATAGTCCCTCACAATGAGGGCTAAAATTACACTTTTAGGTACCCAAATATCTAGTCATACATTTAGAAGTTTTGACCACCCTCTAACAGATCAAAGCAGGTTGTTGAACAGCTGTGAAAATTAAGCCAATTTGTTATGTAACAAAAGGGTTGTGGTGCAATTTTCAGAAGTTTTCCAGGGATGGGGAGTACAAACATCATTGAAGTTAGCATTTTCCTCCTTGTTTGCTTTAGGACTTTCGAAGGTGTTTTCCTAGAGTGGAAGCTAAATTAGGTGATTCCATTTTGAGAAATTCTGGTCTACGATAAGCTGAAAGTTGAAAAATCTAAAACTTATACTAAGGAAGTGTAAAGTTATGATTCCAGTAATATTTGTAATGTTCTTGTCTGTGCAAGGCTCTCTTTGCATCTATAAAAAAAAATGCTGCATGGTTTAGCATGCAAAAAGATGTTAGCAAAGAATAAAATAAAGCACTGGCAAGCACACAAAGAAAAAAGATGTTATGAATGTGATTACATCTGCATACAGAATTATAATGCTACACTGTACATATTATCATAAACATCCTGCTCTACTAAGCAGTATATCTGTGACTGTGGAGAATTTGCTCTTTTCCACTGCTGAATGCGGCGTGTGGAATGGCCTGTTCTCTCTGTGCCACTGCATCTCACTTCAATCCCTGCCTCTTCTCATTCTTCATAGGCAGAAGAACCTGCTGCCCTTCGAGTCCTGCAAGATGCAGACTGTTTCTCTTGTGACACAGGCTCAACTCATCTTGCCAGGTGGTGGAAGTCCCAAACCTTCAAGTCTGCCCCGTTAATCATTGCTGTCTTCTTGAGAAAAGATGCAGGAACTTCATAGACTCTCCTTTCTACCTGGTAATTCGCTAGCGACAAATATTTGGATGCTACCTACCCGATACCATCATCCCATCCAGGTGTCCCTGGTAAGAGCCACCCCATTTGGTTCCCACTGCGCTTGCACTTAATTTCTTTCCTGGAAACTTTTCTGGCTGAATTTCAGGTTGCAACAAAAGTGCATTTCAGCAACTAGTTCTGTTGTATTTTAGTTTTTATTTTCTCTGTCTTTGGCTCTTCAAGTTAAATATTGGAGGTTTTTTCCCTCTTTCTTTCTTGTTTTTTTTTTTTTTCTTTTTTTTTCTCTTTTCCTTTTTCTCTTTTTTTCTTTTCAAGTCAAGGTGATGGAGGGCAGGTTTACAGAACCTTCTGGCTGTGAATATAAACACTTTGAAACCAGTGGCTCCTACAGCAGCCCTACCTGAGCTGTGCTCAATCTTGGCTTGCAGTGTTTGACTTGAAAAATGAAAGCTTTAAAAAGTGTTTGTAACAAACTCCACCTCAGGCCAAAGCCACTGAAAGGCTGGCCAGCCTCCATAACCTGTAGGCTATCCTATGCTTATTATTTTTCATGAATGTTTCTCCTGGCACAAATTCATACAACTGAGACTGATTTATGGCTTGGCTTTGTTTTTCCTCCTTCATTTAGACTGTTAAAGCAACACACTCTGTGTAAACCCAACATGGAGAAAAAAAAAAACACAATAAAAATTGTCCCTTAAATAGGAAACCCACTGATATCCCAGGAATTCCAGGCAATACTGTGTACCGTTATCCACACACATGATATTAAGGGGCAGCATAAGCTTAAATTTTCTGCATGTGTTTTAGAGGAGAGAAATCAGTTCTGCCTAAGAGCAAAGATCCTTGTGCTGGGGAGAGAGCAGGAAGGGAGCTAAAAAAAAAAAAAAAAAAAAAAGGATAAAAAAGAAGGAAAACAGCAGGCTGAATGGCAGGTAGTCAGCTCCTCTGGTAGAGGATGCGGACACGCTGAGGGCAAAGAGCTTCTGCATGTGGAGCATGTATGTTCTGCAGGGTGAGCTGCAAAACAAGAGATCCTTGTTTGCACCTACAGCGAGGAAAAAGCCTTGTAAGCCTATAGGTAGAGTCACAAGAAGAAATAACTTCAGGGTAGCAAGTCATATGCAAAGGTCAAAACCACTGAGTCCTTCTGCCTTTTTCCTGTGGGACAGTGGTTCTTGTTTATTTGATGCTCACATTGCACAGAATCTGGCAATTTCCTCCCAGAGAGCTGTGTTGGTCTTTCAAGAGGGTATAAGAAAGATGAGCCCTCTCTGTGCAGGTGGCCTTTCCTACCTTTCCTACCTCTGCAGGCACAGAGCTGCCTCTCCCCTTTAGCTCCTGTAATTTCCCATCCTTCTTTTGCTTTTGCTGTTCTACTCCCTCCATTTTGGGTAGCATGTGTGTGAAACCATAGTCTCAAATCAAAAAAAAAGCCTTCAGCAGAAGTCTCCATGGAGTTATGTAGAGCAGAGTAATGACCCTTACTTTGTGCATCAAAAACACTTCAGTTAATATATTCTGTAATGACATCTTTTATATATATATATATATATATGTTTATTCAGCCCGGGGCTCTCCCCAGGAATGGCAGCATTTGCCCAAGTCACACATACCAAGAACAATAGGGCTTTGTGTAACAGCCCTGTTAGATTAAGCAAACAGAGTCTCACAGGGACATGACGGGAATAGGTGTGCTCGTAGCAGCCTTCGATTCCCAGAAGCCAGTCTTTTATATATCATCTGGACAGGGCCTGTGATCGTCCCATTTACTGGATAAAAGTCTGGGCTGAGGAAAGCAAAGACTCCAAATCTCAGTTAGGACTTATTTCAACAAGCGATAGCAGTGGATGCAGCAGTTGAAGCGACCATTATGAAGCAGAAAGTTTAAGCATGAGAATATGGAGAACTGCACCTGATGATAATATCTCTGCATGCAGAGATTAGTGAGGGTGTTAGGAGTCGATTGTGTCTGGTTTTGAGCACTTTAGAGAAAAAGCTGAAGGAAAATGTGATGTCAGGGGGACCTGCCTTACTGAAAGAATCTTAAATGCATTGATTTACCTTACTTTGTCCAAAAGATGATAAACGGATCATTTTATAGTGGACTGTAATTATTTGCATGGGAAAGAATATCTGATAGTATTCAGATCCTCTTTTTCTATAAACAAAAACAGACAAGATCTGCTCACTGGAATTTGAATTTTTTTGCATTTTCACATATAACTTGATCAATGAGAATGGCTAACATTTAGGGGCACAGTATTTTCTCCACCAGTTAAAGTATTTAGAAGACCAAATGTCTTCTTTGATGCCTGTCACTCAGGCAACAAATAAAGCCTGATAAAGGGATTACAGGGTGATGTTTTTCAGAGATGTCGTGTCGCAGGGCAGACCACATTGGTGTAACAGTCTGGTCTGCCTTAAAAAAGTCTTCAGTTATATCTACTGTGCACAGTGCAGAGCAGGTTAGAGAGACTTCAGCTCAAGCTGAAGGATGTAATGTGAACAGCAATGGTGATACAGTTGTGCTGACACAGAGCTTCACCTGAGCTCACTACGGCTTCGTATTGGACTGCACACTCAGAGTATGGCTGGGCCAGAAGATTCAGCTCTTCTATTAAATCCCAGGTCAAGAGCCTATTTGAGAGCAATTTCCTCCCCATTTCATCTAGAATGAAATTCTCACTGAATCTGATTATTCTCTTTCTTCTATCTGTATTGCTGTGATATATTTCTCTTTATTTAATTAATCTTTTTGCTTGTTTACCTCGATGTAAAGGAGAGATGAACTGGATGGGCCGGTTAATCTCATACACTTAAACATTAGGAGCTACACAGCTAAAACTATCCTTTAAAAAGAATCACAATGGAAAGAAAGTGGTGTCCAGCATTCTTCTATTGTGCCCTGTGGTCCGATTCTGCCTTTCACTTGCAGCTTCTTAGTGAGTAGCTGACATGTTCTGGATTTCAGCTCTGTCACCTGTCCTCACAGCCTGGTTCTAGTGGCATCATCCAGGGAGACTGTGCTGAGCATGGCCAAAGGGAAACTCCCGAAGCACGACGTGAGGCAGGGATTGAGGAACGGCAGAAATGAGAGAGTGAGCAAGTGAATGGGGAATAGGCTAGAAGAACCCCTTAAAGTGAGCATGAATAGCAGCAGACCTTTGTGGGGAAGAAAAGAAGGGAACATTTCTGGGGACTGTAGGGTGGATGGCAGATCCATGGAAGGTTGCTGGCTAAGATCAAGTCTGGAAGAAGGGTCTTGTGTTATCCTGGAGAATGCTTGATATTTGAGGGAGTTTCTCCACTTCAGAATCTGAAACGTAACCACATGTAGGTGATTTTAAAATGCTGCTGTAATGAAAAGAGAACAACAAATTCACCTTAAGAAATCTGCCAATTGATCACAAATTACTCATGTTCCTCTGCAATTAGTCTATATCTGCACATTTATATCTCTAAGGAGGCAAACTGAATGAAGAGAAAAAGTTCAATTATTTTTCCCTGATAGAGATTTCCCCACCCCTACCCTAATATTTACTGTGGAGGATAATCTCTCAGGTTAATCATGCATATTTTCCTGTGGTTTCCTGACATGCAGTGTCTAAATTTAATAATATCTCAGACACGACTACTATTTCAATTATTGAGCTGACATAGATGTAATTTATTTTGAAGAGATAAACATCTCAGAGCATAGAATTCGTGCCAAACCAAGTCACATCTGGGTTACTTAAAGCATACAATTTTTTGTCACCTTTCATTATGTCTGTTTAGAATATATTCTGTTGTGTTGCAATTTTATTTTCCTGTCTGTCTTTCTCAGTTTAGTTTGGCTTTGCTCCAAGAAAACCTTTTTTAAAACCTACTTAAATTTTGATGAATTTAAATAATTTATTACTCTATTCTGTAACTTTTTTTTATCTAATGTTTATCTAGACCTCATTTGCTTAAACATTTTACGTAGTTCTTTTAAATTATTTCTCAACAAACATTTAAAAGTGTTCAGCTTGATTAACCTGTGCTCAGCGATGCTCATTTTAAACAATAAAATTTGTTGCTCCTATGACTAAAAATCAGCATGGCTGCATTTGGCTTTTAATGCTCCTCATTAATCCACCAGGAGACTGGTATGTACCAGAATCTGCAACTGTAAGGAGAAGGAACTGCAACATTGCAGGTTGCCTTTGGCCAGCTCCATCCTCTGGAGCTGCCACCTGCACCCTCCCGAGCTGCGTGCGTCTCTGGGGCTAATTTCAGGACCTGACTTCTATGCGTCAGATAAGGCCTCTGAATCTACCTGTATGACGGAAGCCAGACAGAGCATCAGTCAGGGCAGAAAGAGAAAGGCAGAAATGCCCCCACATTTAATCTTCTTAAAAGGTTTGTGTTGTGAATGTATCTTCATCTGTCTCTCACCTGCCTTGTAAGTGATAGGTCTTTGCTCATAACCTTCACATTCTGACTTATCAGAACTGTCTTAGGGCCTTGGGTGCCCGGGCCCCTGCTGCACGCTGATTTTTCAGGGCCTGTTGTCACCTCTCTTTTTTCCCTCTGTCGAAGTTCCAACTTCCACTTTTGTCCACTTTCAGAATTGCTATAGCTATTCAAAAATAGCAAGTACTGATAGTACTTGCACACAGTGAATGGCCAGGCAGATGTGGAGCTTGGCAAAGCCCCATAACCGAGGGCAGCTGCATCCAGCCAGGTCAGCCAACACCCAGCAGAATTATGGAATACAAGAAATACAGATCAGGTTTCTCACACCTTATCCCAGCATGATATCCCACCATGAGACAATTGTCTCAGGGTGACTATTCCAACAGGAGTTTTTCCTTCAAATTTACATTTCAGAGAGTCAAGTGTTTATGTGGTTTTTATTCTCTTCTTGCCTTTGACCTGTTTGCTGAACTCTAGTGCTCCCTTTTCATCTAGGACTCAGAAAAAAAGTCCAGCTCAGGGTCACAAATTAATCACACGTCAGATATGGAGCTTCTTTCATCCTCTTGGATTTTATTTTTGGAGTGGGGTCAGCATGACAGGAACCCCATGACTAAACATCTCAAAGCAATCACATCTATTCTTAGAGAATTCATTCCACCTAGATCAAATCTTTTTATTTGTTGACAGTTTAGGTTTCTAAACTAGAGATAAAGGAAAATTTAAAAATAAATAAACTAAAAAGAATGAAAAATCATTCACATTTAATTTAAATTAATTAAATTTAGAATCAATTTAAACAGTAAATTAAAAACCTGTGGGGGATGTCAAATTAAAATATTTTTGCAGAAATAAAATGCATTCAAAATGCATTCAAAAATAATTAAAAAGAACAAAAAATCACATTTAATTTAAATTAATTAAATTTAGAATTAATTTAAACAGTGAATTAAAAACTAGTGGGGGATGTCAAATTAAACTGGTTTTGCAGAAATAAAATTCAATCACAAAATATTTCCCTGTCCAAAGTGCTGCTTTTTGACAACCTTTGTGTTTGAAAACCCTTGAAGGGTATAAGGCAAATAACCGGTGCCCAAAATTATTAGTATGGCTGGTTTTGGCATTGTTACTGTTGCTTAATCAGTAATTTGAAATAAAATCATTTGGCTAGTCCTACTGTCTCAGGATAGGTCTCCTAATAGTTAAATGTCTGAGCAAGTTTTGCACTAAACCCTCCTGTTTCACCCCAGAAATGCTTTTCTGAGTTTTATTATTTATTATGTTCTTGACTAATAAAGGCTTTGGGATCACTCTGAACTGGCACACTTAAGGGGAGTGTAGCAGATAGAAGGATGTAATCTACCCATTTCATCTTCCTAAACTGGTGGCAGAGTTGATTCTAGATCTTGTACAGAAGCCTTTTACATTTTGGATCTCCAAAGGAATCAACCATGACTCTTGTGTGCTCAGGGAGACAAGAAGCGGGTGGACAAAGGAACTGTAGGAAGCAAATAGATCTGCTAACTTGTAAATTACTTTCTTGATTACTTGTTAACATCTGAAATGTGACTGAATTTGTGGAGGTGATGGGTCCTGTGGAGTGATCATCAGGAAGCGCTATGGAACCTGAAGGTATCACGTGCACTCGAGAAACGAGGGCTACGTAAAATCCTGCTTTCCCAGCTGTAGTGTTGGTAATCCAGACATTGTTCATGGCCAAAAATATAACAGTGCAGAGAACAAGTCAGAGCCTCCGAGCAGAGTTTTGGAACCCAAAGCTAATGAGGTCCAGCAGACCAAGGGAGCACTTCTATCTTTTTGCTGGACCTTCTAAACTCTTCCCTCCTTCAACTGTCTTAAAGAGGCGAGAGAGTTTTTAGCGTTCCTAAGGCAGCCCCAAGTGATTGGCAGAACCACATCCCTCTGCTCACCTTACAGACCCAATTCAGGGAAGTTTCTTTTGGCACTCCAGAAATAGCAGACAGATATAGAGCAACTTCATAGCAAAAAAATAAAAAGAGTAATCCAGGCACCTTTCGACCTCTCCTGGATACCAACACTTCAGCTAACCTAAGATTTAAACTCACAAATTGAAAATCTGATCTGCAGGACATTAGAGGGAAGCAGCAAGGGGAGACTGATAGACCCAAATATTTCTTAGAGAACAAGAAGTTTCTGAAGTAGAGCCCCAGAAGTAAAACAAAATGTACTCTTGCTATAGAGTTTTTCTTGATACATTTTTTTTTCTTTTCATTGTGGTCCCTTGTTTCCCCACCCAGACAAAATACAACTATGACAACATGGAAATCCCCTGGGCGACGCTGTTCTGATAATAAGATTGTTCAATGTTCGACCAAAATATTATGTCAAAAAGTCTATTATTTTTAAGGTTGCTTCAGCTGAAACAGGAAAAAAGAAAAAAATGATCAAGTCATAGCCCACTCAATTATAAACAAGACAAAATTAAAGGGAGACGATGTCGTTTCTGGCTACTGATCACTCAGCTGAGCAGAGCCATCCTATATTGATATTTCTAGCTGAAAATAAGGGTTTCCAGAATGATATTATATTGAATATTACTAATCCAGGTGCCTAGATTCTCAAGTAGACTTTCCTCGTATTTATTTAAGCTGACGAAGAGGGTCAGCCTTAGGTTAAGTCATCACCCGCCAGCCTGTTTGATTCCAGTCTGGCCTTGGTGAGCTTGAGGTGAAGCACAGGACGCTGCGGAGGGAGAGGTCCCTCTGGAAGTCCCGCCAGCCCCTCTGAGGCTCTCTGAGGGAGAGCGTACAGGTGGCTGCTGTGCCCCAAGTAATTCTGTCGGTGAAGGCAAGACTGAAGTGGGGCTGTGCTGATGCTGCTGTCTCCAGCGGGGAGCTGAGGAGAAGTTGACAGGGTCTCGCCCCAGCCTAATGCCCGCTTTCCTCGGGCTGCCACGGCCTGACAGGCCTCTCCTGCCCCTCTTGGTGGGATCTACCATGGAGGTCTGCAAGGGAGACATCTACTCCTTGGGCTCGTCTTGAAGAGAGTTACACATATTTAAGGGTTAAATGTCATCCTTTAAATGTCTATTTCTGGATGGGATGAATCAGACTTTAAACGAAACAGCCGCTCTCCCCTGGCAGTGAGGGAGGAGTGAAGCACAAGAGGCTCTGACGTAGGTGCGTGCACGGTTAATACTGACGATGAATCCAACCCCGTTTCTCAGTGTCTGTGTGGGCTCAGCTGGTCTTCAGGGATCTCCCTCCCTCGGCAAGGACCCTCAAGGTCTGATCACAAGGAGGGATCTCACAGACGTGTGAGAGCTACCAGTACCCTGGCAGACCCCCGGAGCTGCCACACGAAGGGAACCTCGTCTTGACATGAAAGCCCGGTGGAAGATGACGGGATCGCAGAAGCACCCCGTGCCTGGGCAGCTGGGCTGCCTGCTCCCTCTCCTCAGGACAGAAGCGACACCAGCGGAGGCCCAGCCTGACAAGGAGGACGCTTTCCTAGATGTGAGGGCCGAGCATTCATCATTTTGGTGCTTGGTTTACATTCTTTCCTTGCAGATTAAAAAGGTGCTGTGGCTTGTGGAGTAATGTCATCATTTCTCTGTTTGCTCAGGCCCCATTAACAGCGTTACCCTCTGTTTCCTTTACGCCCCCAACATAAAGCTTTTTTGGTGCATGCTGTGCTGTGCCAGCGGTGGCTCCAGCTCTTGCACTCACTCGCTGCCAGCCACATCAGTCAGCAGCGAGCCGAGCCCTGCGTTGCCCGCTGCTGTGCACTGGTGTCGTGAGCTGCAGAGAGCGCACAGAGGAAATATTTAACACCTCCTCACTATCTTCCTCTTTTTGCCTCTTTTTTTATCCAAAACTTGAAAAACTGCAAAGTGTGTCGCTGTTCTCAGGAGTAGAGTTTTGCAGGATTTGTCTCCCAGACCGCCACTTGTCAGAGCCGTCATTGCCTTGCTTGGGACTTGCACAATGCCAGTGCTGAAAGCGTAAGCATGGGAATTCACAACTCGTAATATTTCCCTTTTGGACCTGTGTATCTCCACTAAGAGAAAAGAGGATGTGAGGAAAGAATTGAAACTGAAGGTAGAATTAAGTGCTCTCTTTTTTGAAGTAAACTGCGTAACATAAGGACTGAATCATGATCCCAGGGAAATTCGTAGCAGATATGCCACTGGGAAAGCTAGAAGCATAAGCCAAGAAATTTGTGTCTGACTCACTGGACTTGACCAAATTTTGCCCAGTGAGTCCAATGGCCCTAAAGAACCAGGCCCTTAGTTTTGAAGTGGGAAGCATGTTTCAAAGTAAAAGCTCTGCTAATATCTTCACGCTGGCTTCCTGCTCTCTGCCACTAGTCATCCTTGTCGGCATGTTTACATTTCCCCCTGCCTGCGGTCTCTTTATCAGGCGATGGGTTTGTTCTCTCCTCTAGTATAAAGTAACCGAGCGAGAGTTTTGTGCGCGCACGTACTGCACACATGCAGCTGGCTCAGGATGACACGGACAGGTACCGCATTGAGCATTTTCTTCTTGTTTCTTCGTATGACTTCTGGGGAAAGTTGTTGCACCTCAGCAGATGGTGACGGTGAGTAATTTCATGTTCAACTCTCCATTTGTGCATGATCTTGAAAACCTGGGTTAAGGCTGCGAGATATATCTGTTGGTAAAAGGTGTTATTATTTTGGTGTTTGGGTTGTTTCTGTTAGTGCCAGTGCCTTAGATAAATCCGGAGCTGCAGGATTATCTACTGATGCCCAGGTTTGCTTTCCTTGTAATGTCCAAATTTTAATAAAATCACAGATAGCTGTAAGCAGAGGGCATGCAAGATCAGACTAGTTTAGCCTTTCTCAATGTATTTACTTTTATGTGATGAATTACTCTTGTTGGTAGGGAACATTTAATTCTTTCATAGGCTGTAATTACCATGAGCTGCTGTCAGAAAAGGGTGAGGTTCTGACTTTTCTTGTACTTGACAGTTTCTTCCAGTGAAAATGTTTCAATGTAATTCAACTGTGGTCCAACCTGTTCCATTTCAAAATTCAAATTTTTTCTTCAAAAGGTTATCTAAATAATATATGAGGGCAGTGCCATTCTCCATAATAGTGTGGCTGAGGCAGTAGTTCCACCAGCAGCTTTTCAACAGTCCATCACTAATGAACACCCACCACTTTTACACCAAAAATTATAAATTAATTCAGCAATTTAAATTCAGGCTTACTGCAGATTTCATTTGGACAGACAAAAATTCTTCAGAAGAATAATTATCCAAATTAAAAGGCAAATTATAAAGAACAATAATAAAACCACCCTTTCAACCTCCTCTTTTCTCAAAAAGGAGACAGAAACATGGATTTTCAGATTCAACTTCAGGTATTTTAAACGTTTACTTGATGACAGTATTCCTTCATACAAATAGTATTGACAAAGTTTGTTGTATTGTGATGAAGGACATGAACAATCGTTCAGTTGCCAGAAAGTTTGGGTTTCCAGAACTTCACTGTTTAGAAGCAACTAAGTTATTTTTTCTTAATGAAAAAATGATGGGGTGCATATGCTACCTTGCAGATTTAAGCATGAGGATCTCTTTTTCCACTTTTGTGTCATGTATTATATATATGTGTAGGTATCTGCACATATACATCTAGGGCTATACAAATATTTAGATAGGATGTGCAGAAAACAGAGAACAGTTTAAGTCTGACTAACAAACTCCTTTTTTGTTTTGTTTTGTTTTGTTGTTTGTTTGTTTGTTTTCTATTGTCTTTCATTTACACACTTTGTTAGAAACATTTGTTTAGGACAGTGCAAGCAGTTATTGTGGTGAGTGGTCAACACTACTGATTTACAACTGAAGTCACTGAAGCCTTTTCATCAGCTTCCAGTAAATCAGGACCAATCCTTTGCTTAGAAGTAAACAGATCTGGAGAATCCCTATTGAGCAATTAGCAGCTTTTATGCTCTCTTTATGAGCCGGGTGACTTCGGTCAGCAAGTTAAACAGCTCTGGGTAAATCACTGGGGATGGATGTTTGAGCCTTCCATGTCTCGCTTCATCCTCGCCCAGTTGAAGCCCCAGTGAACTCTTACCAGCCAGTAGGCATCATTTTGCCTGCTTCTTAGGAGCAGGGGAGGGAAGTTCACTAATGCTCTTGCCTTCACCTTGTTTTACAAAGTCCAGACTGACCCCCAGCAATGTTCCCTCTCTTCCAACCACCCACAGCCTGGTGGAGGGGGATGGAGATCCCCCAAAGCCATAAGAGAGCTACAAAGCCATGTGGAGAAGAAGCAACATCTTGCCAGGTGTCAGCAGGCAGGGCTGAGGTGGTCCTCCTCCGCAGACCTGCATGGTTTGTCCAACCCACATCAAAACTGCTCTGTTATTATACTGATGAGATTATACCCCTGAATGAGATTAATCCTAAATCTGTCAATATTCTGTCCAATGCCATAGGGCAGCTCACAAGACTATGTCTGGGAAAACTTTATCTACATGAGCAATTCAGTCGCTGATCCTGCAAGCATTTACCGGTATCTTTTGTTTCAGGCACTCCAGTTAGTCCCAGTAGCTTCAGAGCATCAAGTTTAAGCATGTTCATGGACATATGCACGTGGGCTCTGCTCTTGGTACTCTTCTGTTGGTACAGGCACAAATTCGGACCATTTGCCTAGGTGTTGTCCAAACCCGAGTCAACCCCTTTGGTGAAGGATGTGCCATGCTGGTAGAATATAGGGCTATTTTTTCTCCCACTGGAACCTCCCATATGTTGCTCCCTTTCTTGGTTTCACCAGAGCCAGGCTCAGAGATCTCAGAGATGTGCTCTGGTCTGATCAAGGGAAAAGAAAATCATAATAATATGTAAACCTTACATTGTATAAAGGACCCTTACCAGTACGAGTTCTAGTGGAGTCACCAAAACCATGTACATAACGAACACATTTGTGCGTTGTTTTTGAGGTTTAGGGTAGTGTAACTGGGACTACATACATATTGGTGTCTGCTAAAAGCAAAACTACTGTTAGTCTGTGGAGGAAGAGTAACAGAAGAGGGTTTTCAAACTGCATACTTAATATCAGTCATGAGGTTTATTTACCATATATTCTCTGATTACAATGTGATTTCCATGAATAAGGAACCACATAATCACAATGTGAAAGTGTAGTATGTGAGAGGTAAAGTCCTGCCCAAGGGTGAGTTATGCTAGTTAAACATTAAGCAACTATTTGAACTGCAAGACCAATATTTTTTCTTTCTTTTTATTTTGCAGTTAGATTCATAGTAAATGATTTAAAATTTCCATCACTTTTCAGCACAGCAGTATCAAACTGCTGAAAGATTTTTACTGATATGATACTTTTGTTAGTATGATGCTTATCACTTCTGTCTGTTTATACAATATATAGGGTTTTTTAATGCAATATATATTTTTTTTTCACAAAAAGCATCAAGCAATCTGTATCTCTGATAAAAATTAAATCATCCTAATTCCAAAATTTTAATGCTATCTTTTGGTAACTGTAAGCATAAATAAACCAAGCTCTCAAAATTTGTATCTGAGGTCTTAGCAATGCTTCAAAAGTGACATATCTGTGTGTAATTTTGAGTGTATCTACCTAGTTATCTAAAATATTTGCTATGCAGATTAATTTCAACTCACTTGTCTATTTCTTATTTTTGAATATATGTATATGTATATACACATTTATCCACAGGGCAGTAATTACATGTAATACACATTTTGTATATATTACAAGATGGCTCAGGACTGTGGTGATCAAGATCTCCTCCTGTGTGAACCTACTGCTGTGCTCATTCTAAAGCAGTGCTTAACTTCTGTTTTTCTCTCCTAAATGCTAGTGGTCAAGCAGATTAGTGCAGTACATTCTTTTTTTGTGTGCCTATGCTGGACAGAGTATCCCCACAAACTGACAACGATGGTAAAAGATGCCACATTTCCTCATCCATTCGGGAGAGCGGGGTTCACCTCGGAAAGTTGTTTCGTAGCTACTTAGCATCAGTCACTCGTGCTAGCCACAAAAGCCCCCTCAGGCTCGTCTCGCAGGGCAGCTCCGAGCCCCTCAAGGCAGCAGGCTGCAGGTTCTGCAGTGATGCAGCCAGACGCGCCTCCAGGTCCTGCAGTGATGCACTTAGACGCTGCCCTCGCTCCCGCTCCCGCCACGGATGCTCCTGCGTCACCGCTGCCTTCCTCCTGCCCCCGTTGGCGCCGCATTTGCATTTTCGCTGCCGTTCTGAACTACTTCACGTACCCCCATGCCAGATGCAGTTCAGCTTTGACCTCATCAGCAACACGGGCTGATGGGCACACTGATGGCTGCTTTTCCTTATTTACATTTTAAAGTAATCAAAAAACTAACCCTTAGTTTCCTTTTGTTGTTAAATCCTGACCATTTGGAAACCACAGTTGCTTTCCCATTCAGGGCAAAATCCTGTATGCTGGCAGCATTTGCCAGGAATCACAGGACATACAGTAGCTACAGGAATATACAGACCTGTCACTGGTATGACTGTCAATCACAGTACCCAAGTAGCCAGCCGTGCTCAGTAGTTTGAATTTACCTGGACATCAGCGACAATCACCATGTTCTCTCAGAGGGACTTTCCATGGAATTTGTTTCCACAGGCATTTCCCGGCATGGACAGTTATGTGAGTCGCTGTCCTGATGGGAATTTTCTCTGTGATACCACCTGGGGTGGTCACATCTGAGAGAAATGTGTAGGAGGAACATGTGTGAGATAATCAAAGGTGAGGGTGGATCAGGAATAATTCTTAGACATTCCCAGGCTGTGGGTTATACATCATCACAGAGATCCTTAGCCATGGGTAGAGGAGCAGAGGTGTTTCTCCCACCAAAAGGATGATCTTGAGGGCACCTCGCAGAGACCCTTTCATTGACCATTCAGTATGAAGCCCCACTGAATTGGAAGCTTCTGTCAGAGAGGGCTCCTCTCTAAAGCATCAGTTTTTGTTTTGCTGACTTCATATATACCAAATGCAGGACCAGTCATATGCTCTTAGTCAAATTGCAATTGTTTTATGAGTCATCAAGACAAATTTGCAGGAAACTATGTGTTCTGGCAGAAAATTTGAGCTTTCCCTCCTGAGCCCAAATTTTATGACATTTCAGAGAACACTGCAATGCAGTCAGAATGTGCTATGGGACTCAAATGCTTCGTGACAGCAAAATACTCCTGTTTTTCTAAAAGTACCCAAATCATTTTCCAGTCTCCTCAGGAATGTTCAGCCTGGCCACAGTCTCACAGCACAACGTGGGCAGGGGCAGGAAGATGCTGCACTGATGCTCTCGGATGTCTGCAGGGCAGCTGGTCCTTCCGTAGGTGCTGCAAGGGGACCTGCTCTTCTTGCCTCCTCTAGGGTAGATCTACTACTTCAGCGTTACAAGGTGTTTGAGGTGCTGCAGGCTCTCCTGATCTGAAATCCCCATAGGAAAAAAACTCCTGCAGAGATCAGCCCTTACCCTTGAGAAGGCATTAGCCTTGAGCATCAGCCCCAAACACCTCTGGCAGGAATCATGCTGAGCATATCTCACAGGGTGCATTTCTATTCTGTTCCTTTTTGAGACTTTTTTGTTCTCTGACATAAATGTTCTGCTTTCCACTGGGGCTCCTGAGCGTGTCTTGCTCCTCTTTGCATGACAGGGGCTAGTTGTGGTCTGTGGTTTCTGATAGGAAAACCTGTCTGAGAAAGTTCTGAGGGAACTCTCAAATGGACTAGATCCTACTTTTTTCTTGGTCTAAACTTCCTCTGTAACTTTTAAAATTAGCATGTCCCTGTCCTTGGCTAGAACAGCTGCATCCGTTACAAGACATTAAATTCCACAGAGAACAATTTATTTTCTCCACTTTGCACGGTACCCTGGGACCTTTTCACATAGACAGATTCCAAGATGCCTTCAGCACCCTTCTTTAACCATGACTAACAGAACAAGCCAGACGCATGTGTCTTGTCTCATCGAGCCATCTGCTACACAGCGTTATTTAATAGTTCACAAAAAACGATCCTGTGGAGTGAACCTTCATGCTTTCTCAGCAGGGGAGTTCAGTCACATACTGAGAACAAACTTGAAAGGTGTAAGTGACTTTTCCTTTCATTTTGAGCAAACTTTCTTCTCCTCTTATAAAACTTATAGGTTTATAGCCAACAACTTAAAGAAACAAGCTATTTTACAATAGATCTGTAAAACAAAGTAAGCTTTAAGACTGTCTGGAAACAGACTTGAGAATTTTATAGTCATCAGCATTGGAAAGCAGCCTCAGGGTAACTATGAGCATTTGCAATTGATTAAAGAGAATGCAATTCTTTTATGAATCTTTATCAAGCTTACATTAAAAATTAAGATAATCAGAAATGTTATGGTTCCAAGCACATTTCTGTGAATGGTCATCTGAGATTTATTTCTGGAAAATATTTGTGCAGGAACCACCCCACAATGTCATTTCCATTACCATGCCCACCTCTGCATCACACCTGCTATTTGTAGTACTACATTATTATCCTTCTTTGGAGATATTCTAGACCTACCTGGATACGATCCCATGCAACGTGCTCAACGTGACCCTGCTTGAGCAGGCGGGTTGAACGAGACGATCTCTAGAGGTCCCTTCTAACCTCAACCATTCTGTGTTTCTGTAATTAGTTTCCTTCATTGGATTGCTGTAATTTCTCCTTAGGGACCTTTGGAGATGATGAACCAGATAATTTGGACATCAGCTGCTTCAGTCAGCTGGAATTTAAGGATTCCTACAGCAGCCTGACTTGCAATTTCACGGAGCTGCCTCCTCCCAACACTAACTACAGTCTAGCTGTGTGGTAAGTGGTGTCACTGCCCATCCTTTGGTAAAGCTTCTGGGAAGCCTCAATGCTAAGAACCTGCAAATAACCTCAACATATTCTGTGAAAGTGGATTGGAAAAAACAGACAAAGCTTCTAATTCACTTGGCATTCCAAATTTCCGATACCAAGTTTGACTATTATATTCAGCAAAGGATAAGAGTTTATTGAAGCACAATCTAGCCCTCCAAATAAGACAAAGAATTAGCCAAAAAGATCTCTAATGTACATTACAACATCTGTAATATTCCTGATCTTTATTCTGCTGCTGTGGACCATATGTTCTACTGTGTAGCTGAGCATGCACAAAGATTTTCCTGCAATTAATTAATCTTTCCTGAAATCCTACAGTTTTTCCTTTTAAATTAGATATCAGTCAAATCAGTCAAATAAAGGCAGGAACATTCTTGTAGAAGCAGATCTTTTCCTCACAAAATTCTTTCGTGTGAAGGTGTGAAGCTTTCCACTGAGGGAAAAATGTCATTATATGTCCAAGACAAAAATTAAGTAATTGTCTTCTCACATACCGATATAAAAAAATAAACCCGAGAATGAGTACACAAACACCCAAACATCTACCAAACACATCAATCATCTCCACTTTTACTTGAGGCCATGAAATTCTTTTCTACCTTGTTTTTGTCACTGATGCACCTAGCTGAAGAAGGTCTTTTTTTGCATACTTTTGCTTTTCCCTTTGCCTGTTTTTCCTGAAACTGAAAGTATTACGGCAGCCAGCAAAAGTGATTTTATTTTTATCTCACTATTCTAATCATTATTTATTTCCAAATAGCTTGTTTGTTAGAATTTTTCTATTTTCAAGGACTTAATTCTCAGGTTTGCCTGAAATTTTGTGACAATCCTCGATCAGGGAATCACATAGATGAAAGAACACAGACATATTTCGACCCATGAAAATGTGCCATTAATTTCCTCATGGCTTGGCTGAGTGTTGATCCTATATTTGCTTCCATTGCAGTCAGTGAGAAATTTCTCACTACATTCAGTAAGCATCCAAACATACTGCTCTGTGTTTACAAATGGCAGCAGAAACATCATATTTAAAATACATTTTTTTTGAACAAATATATATCCAAATAAGTAATGGCTTTTTTTTTCCTTGGAGATCTCCAGGGCTCCTACTGTGATTTGCACCACTTGATCATTACACACACAGACAGTGACTAAAAACAATATGAATCTTTTAATATGTTTGTTTGTGTGGTACAGTTTCTTATTTCTTATTCATAGGGAATCTCTCTTCAGTTAATGTGAAATGAATGATCAGAATTTGTCCCTAACTATTTTATAGTAAGACTGAAAGGAAACTAACATTGTGTCATTTTGGTCAACAGTACCAAGGAAGACAGCAGTTATATATGTTCCACTATGGAGAAACACGAAGATGAGTATTTCTCACAATTTACTGATATCCTCTCAAAAAGATACGTTTGCATGGACTCTGAGATGAAAAGAAAGATCTGCAAGAGCCTGGTATTAACTGAAATTGGTAAGACATCTAACATTTTGCTCATTACGGAGATATATAAACTACTAGGAAAGAAGCAGTCCAACATAAGTCTTAAGGGTCAATCCAAAGGAGGAAGAGGCAATATTAAATAGCATCCTAGGAGAGGTTCAGTGGTAGGTTGTGCTGGATTTTAGCTTATAGTGGAGTGTAATGTTCCCCTTGCTTCAAAACAGAGTGTGGTCTGTTGAAAAAGTGCAGCTGAATTCTCGCTTGTTATTACACAGTCTGCCCAGACCTAGGCCTAGATCCAATTATATGGGTGAGTGAAACAGCTCTTTTGGTGACTTGCTAAAATGTCAAGCAGAGACATTTTGTTCATCTCCTACTAGGACTTCTGCAGTTCCAGGGCTGACAATGTAATGTCTATCGTGAGCTCAGCAGGCAGTCCAGTCCCACACAGGGCTTAGGAGGCTGCAAGACTTTACTTCATGCCTTGTTTCGTGGTGGAATCCACAGTGTGAAGCCGATGTTCATGATCCCCACAGCACAGAAAGGATGCTGAGGAACATACAGACACTGACATCCTTTTCTTACAAAGCATTTCTGTCCTCAGAAAGATGATTCAGTAATCATCTTAGGCTTCATCTCAGTTTGCAGGCCAGCCTGGACCCGCTTTCTGTGCCATGAAACGTCCCATTACAGAGCCCCTCTCCAGCTGCTTAGCGGTTTGCCAATACATCATAACACGACTGAAATGCCAACGCTGCCTTTCTAGCAGCGTCCACATCACAGTTACAGCTCTTAGTGTTGAAGGCTCAACCATGGCAACTGGCAGGTTACTTGTTAAATATAATTTAGTAATCAGAACTGAAGGCAGAAGTCTCAGAGCCCTGCTTAGAGGGACTGACCCAGCGCAGGGGCATAGGATGCTTTGCCATTATTTCCGAAGGGCTCAGTGTCACAGCCCAGGGCAGTGCTGTCCCTGCTGCTTCTCTGCTACAGCAAGTTGAACTCCCGCCCGACTTGGGATGAGGGTAAAATTTAAAAGTGGATCTTGTCATAATGCTCAGTTAGGCCAGGCCAGCCCTGTACTGTTCCCTACATCAAGATAGGTCACTCACAAGGGAGTCAAAATTGGAATGGTCTTTTCCAGTCCTGTTTATTTTGGAGTAACATTAATCTGATCTTGTCATATCCTGTTTTGTTGTCATTTGCAGTTAAGCCAGAAATACCTTTTGATATAAACGTCACATACCAAAAGGAGGCAAATGAATATCTTATTCATTATAGTACACCACACTCGTGGAAGAAATACTTAAAGGACAAATTAATACACCAAATAGACTATCGCCAGAAAGAAGGGATTTGGAAGGTAAGTGGCAATGTAGGTATGTTTTCCTTAATTTCTGAAATTAACATTACCAGAAATGCCAGTATCAGATTAAAACAAGAAAGTCAAATCTGCGCTTTTAGAATTCTCCAGTCGAAAACCTAGAAAGATGCAATAGACGATATTAAATATTTTATTAATTGAGGCAGTTCCAGACTGACAACAACTGTGGCAACTAGATACTTTCCTGGACTTCATTTGAGTTTGTGCCTTGCCATGAAAATAAAAAAAAAAAAAGAAACAGAACCATCTTGAATATTATTACTACTGAGGTTTTCTATGATGGCCTCGCCCTTATTTTCTGTGGCTACCGGTTAGTAGATGGTTTGATGTCTGGTGTTACAGACTGTTGACATGGCCTTTCTTTCTACAGCAGTAGGTTTTCCTGTCTCTTTCTCTTCACAGCCTCCCTGGCCTGGGGATCGTGCGGCATCAGCTCTGCAGTGAGCACTCCTGCAGCTCTCCCTGTGCTGTATTTCTGGCTGCAATTTTGTAGGAACCAGTTGCTCTTCAGAAGTTGTCTTTTTATGCACCATAATTTTCTTTATTTTTTCTTCTCCCTTCTGAGGCTTCCAAGTTAGTGTATATTGCCCATTACCTCACCAGAACTAGCATAGTATCCTTCTTGCCCAGGCGGCTCTTACTGCCATTTCATGCTCTTTCTGCTACTCTCCTGACTGTCCTTTCTGATGCTGTCCTGGTATGGAGCCAGGCTGACGCTGTGAGGGTAACCTCTGCAACAAGCAGACACACAGAGCAAAGAGAAAAGGACTGCAAGGATGCATCTGTATTTATGCATAGCTGAAAGCTTAGAATTTAAAAAAAAACATTTTCCTGTGCGATGTCTCTCCTTCAGATGTAGCTATAGACTTTTTTTTGTCTTTTGTAAATAAATTAATGATTTTTTTGTGTTTCTGTGTTTAGACAATAAAGACTCCATACCTGCAGATAAAATTACTAGGGAAAAACCTTGAAAAAGACGCATCATATGAGGTGAGAGTTCGTTCAGAGCCCAATGGAGATTATTTTAGGGGCACGTGGAGTGAATGGAGCTCTTCCAAGAGCTTCAGAACGAGCGGAGAAGACTCCCTGGAGAAAGGTAAGGGGAAAAATACTTTCTTTTGTTTGTGAGAAAAAGCTCAGCCTGAGCAGTTGGAGTTGGGGCCCTCAGGCTGCCATCAGTGATGCGCTGACACATGGGTGCTGCTGTGCCCTGTGGCAACTGAGCCCCCGGGATCCTGATGTTTGCCATTAATTTCTAATTTGTTGTCTGAAGCTACATTACAGTTACACTGGCTAAGTAAGGCATTTAGATGCAATAGCAGATGCTTTTTTTCCTTTTTTTTTAGACACTGTCATGGTCATGATGATACTCTCCATACTGGGATTCATTTTGTCAGTTGTCATGATTGTCCTGATCCTAACTTTTTGGGAAAACAGGTAATCTAAGTCTCTTCATATCAGAAAGAGTTGGAAGCCAATCCTATTCTGACAGTCTTATTACTTTCCCTGTTATATTTATGAACTGTTCTCTTTCCACCTCTATATCAAGCCAAAGGTAGGCAAAGAGTGAAGAAATGGCAACAGAGATTGTTGGTAGGTAGAAGACAAACTCTTATCCTCTACCATTTCCAGAGAAGACCGCAGTCTTGGGCTTGAAACATTGGGACTTTTGGGGAGCTGAAGCTAACACAAAACACAGCATTAGGGTCTCACTGAAGGCATATTTGACTTGTGAATATCGGTTTTAATGAAATATCAAGAGCTTTGAGAACTGTTTAGTGGAGAGATTGTCTCTTTTGCTTTCATATTGTGAGTTAGCAGGATGTCCACACTTTAACCCTTTCAAAAGCAACATAGTTTGCAGAGCAACATAGCCAGGAATTTGTGGGAAGAGGTCTTGGTGTCATCAATCACAAGCCCATCCTGCTGAAGATCACATTTGGTGTGCCAAATCCTATCTCTACCTCCCCCTCCAAAGTGATCAAGGAAGAAATGGAATGGAGGCTGTATCTCAGAGGCAGTCCTTTTTGTAGGTCTTTTTTTTTCATTTATTATCTACAGAGCAATAGATAGGTATCTGTAAATATAGAAAATATCATTTAAAAGTATGCAAACATGGCCACACATAAGCTGCTTGCTGAGGATGCTCCTTGAGCTGTGCCAGTTCCTGAATGCATGTGGGGTTTACTGGAGATTCCCTGGCCAGCTCTGCTCAAACCATGATAAGGACCCTTCTAATAATTAAGCAGTATGTCTGAGTTGTCTGCCAGGAAACGCTCCCTGGTGCTGCTTAATTTACTAACATAGATTTAACTTGAAATTTCCATACCATGCTTTTCAGTGTTCGTGAGCACCTTCAATTCTCCTAACTCTGCTAAAAGCTCTGCATATATAAAATCTCTAGAAAACATTTTTTAGACAGTGAGGCCCTTTGAGACCAGAGGTCCCCTTTTTAAACATGAGAAGGTTTTAACATGTATGTATGCAAAAACACGTATAAATATGGGTTCATATGCATCTATATCTATATTATCGATACCACTGCAACACTAAGTGTCAATTGGGCAATATCTTCTAGCTATAGCACGGCTGAAGGTCTTGAGTTGCACAGCAAGAGAACTAATTAAGGCAATAAGATGACACTTATTGGATTAGGACACAACACAGATGTCTGAAGAACAGATAGTTGGCCAGGGAGTGGAACAGTGTGCAATTCTTTGTTTAATAGAGGCTATTCCATGTGCAAATTTGCACTTTAACCACAGCAGCTTGTTCCACTTGCAGAAGTTGTATTCACCACACAAAAGGCAGCTAAAAGAGCCATATTCAAATGAGACCTTTGCCAGCACAATTTGCTGCTTTTTCAGCAGTGGGTAAGTGTCTTCCTTTAACCATGACAATCTGTGCATTCCGAAGAACAATGACTATTGGGTGACCTTTTATCTCTTCTTCCTCCTGTATTTGTTTTATTGTGAGTCTTCAGTTCATTCTGAATCATGCAAACCACCTCTAAAACTGCAAGGATTAGTACAAGCAGTGCAGTATGAACCTCATATATCACAGCATGTCTCTCACTACTCCTGTTGAGCACCTTTTTATCTATCATTATTGTTTCAGGATCAAGCCTGCTGTGTGGCCAAAACTTCCTGACCATAAAAAAACTCTGGAGCAACTGTGCAAGAAGCCAAAAAATGTATGTACTTCTGTTGTTCTTATGCATGCGTATAAGTCATGGAGAACATAACTATTGCCCATGACAGGATGCACATTTGCTAGGGACTAGGTCATCTGCCAAAAATGACTTCAAAGTTTTATTAAAGGGAGGTAGCATTTGCTGAGGCAGGTGATGTTGGAGGGTGTGAGTGGAAGACAGTTCATCTGCCTGCCTGATCTGATTTGCACACAACACACACACAAAAGTAGAGTGTTGGAGAACTTGATATATGATGGAAGGTTATAGGTTTTGTTCAGTCTCAAAAAGAAAAAGACTCAGAGGGAATCTAATCACACCCTGCTAATATCCAAAAGGTAACTATAAATATAGTGTATAGAAAAGATGGAGATGGCATCTGCATACACACTGGTGACAGGACAAGAGGCAATGGTCACAAGCAGCCTCAGGAGAAATTTGTCCAGTTATAAGAAAAAAAAAAATCTTCACTGTGAGAAAAATTAAACATTGTGCAAATTGCCTGGAAAAAAAGGTAGAAACTCCTTCTGTAGAAATATTCAAGATTTAGCTTGAAAAGAATCCTGGATAATCTAATCTAAGACTCTGCTTCTGGCAGAAGGTTGGACCAGATGGACCAGAATCAACCAGAGGTTCCTTCGAACAGAGACTTTCCTGTAACTTTGTGTTCAGGAGTATGGAGAGGGGGGTCCTCTGCAAGTGTGCATGGTAATGCTCAGGTGATTCTCATCTGCCCTTATAAACCCACAGAACTGCTCATGTCCCATAAAACAAATAAACTGTTTTTTTGTTCTTGTTGTTTTTTTTCCTCAGACAAAGGCCTATTGTACAGACCATGAGGTCTGTACCATTTTTTTTGTTTAACCAGTTGGCTTACAACTACGTCTAGTATGTTTTTTCACTTAGAAACTCATCAGTGCTGTTATGCCAAATGAACAGCTGCCTTTGCTTAGCGCATTACTAGCAAACAATTAATTCTCAAAACTCTAAAACAGTTCTTTAATCTCTTGTGTTCTCCAGTGCAGGGGTCCCTAATATATTTCAGGAAGTCTTGATAGACATTTCCTTCCCACATTGCTAAATTAGGAACAGAAAACTGAAAGGAACTATGTGGGTCGACACATTCATTCCTATGAAATGGCAGGTGTGTGGTAGATAGCTGGCTCAGAAGAATCTGTAAAACAGTACTAACATGCTGCACCGACCGCAAAACCCGCTCCGGTGCCACTGTCTAGAAGAAACCACTAGACAGATTCAAATTAATATGGGAAAGGAATTTGAGACAGGTCACAGCTAATTCTCTGGTAGTCTGTTGGGCTGCTGCTCAAGGGTATTTATAGATTTAAAGAAAGAAATATTGTTCTAAGATCACAGCACATTGCACAGGATGACATCCAGGCAAGTTTTGAGTATCTCCAGAGAAGGAGACTTCACAGTCTCCCTGGGCACTCGGTTCCAGTGCTTGGTCTCCCTCAACATAAAGTGTTTCTCTGATGTTCAGATGGAGCTTGCTGTGTTCCAGTTGGGTCCATTGTCCTTCTACTATCACTAGGCAATACTCCATTCTCTTAACAAATATCTCTTTACATATTTGTATACGTTGATAAGATCCCCCTTCATTTTTCTTGGTCTGAACAGTCCCAGTTCTCTCAGCCTTTCCTCATAGGAGAGATGCTCCAGTCCCTTCATCACTTCAGTAGTCTCCAGTGGACTCTTTCCAGTAGCTCCATGATCCTCTTGTCTTGGGGATCCCAGTGCTGGACCCTCTCCAGATGTGCCCTCACCAGGGCTGAGTAAGGGGGCAGGATCATCTCCCTCGACCTGCTGGCAATGTTCTTAAAAATGCATCCCAGGAGACTATTGGCCTTCTTGGACACAAGAGTGTGTTGTTGGCTCATGCTAAACTTGTCCACCAGGACTACCAGGTCCTTGTTTGCAGAGCTGCTCTCCACCAGGTCATTATCAAAGTATCTTTACTGTTAAGTCAACGCCCACTGTTAACTGACCACAATGTTCTCTTTGCCATGCAGAACTTTGACATAAGCTTTAACCCTGAGAGTTTCGGTTATGTTCATATCCATAAAGTGGATGGCATTCAAGCAAGAGCTGAAATGGAAAGTTTTCTACAGATGGAAGCTGCTTTGCGGGCAAATATTCCAGAAAAAGATAGGAGCGGATCAAGCCTGAAGATAATCCCTACTAGGATAAACAAAAGCAACTTAAACTTGCCTGTGACTTATGGAGAAATCTGGCCAGATGAAGCTTTGAATGGGTCCTTTGGTAAGAGCCAGTTTCTGACCACTGAAGAGTTTAGCAGCTCCAGCACATACGAAGTCTGCAACAGCAACGTGGCCCTGTGCAACGATGGTCCCGGCCTCCACTGCCCTCCTCCTTTGTACCCCTCAGGCCAAACCCAACCAGAGTCGGTATCACATACACAGGCAAACGGCGAAATTAGGTCAGCAAGTAATGAAGATGAATATGTCACGATGTCCAGCTTTTACAAAACTCAGTAAGTCTCGAGAAAACAACAGAATATTGTTTTTCTGTGCCACAAGCAGGATACTTCCTCCTTGCCCTCCTGTGCCCTACGTCAGTGAGTAGCACCCCTCTGCGGTACACCTTTAACACCGCGCAAAGCTACGCTTAGGAGCAAGAGGATTCATCTACATTTCAGCATCTGGCAGCCCAGTCTTCTTTCTCAGTATGCCAGTAGCAATCTCCACTGTGACAGAAATGGATTTGATTTGCTCCGACTTTAATTTCCAGATCTGATTAACCAAGGAATTGCAGTGTCTCTCTTAAATGTTGGTGAACTCTTCTGTAGACCTCTTGGTTGCAGAGCTAAGCTCATATTAGCGCTTAAGCAAGAAGCACAGCAACAAATCAACACAAATTGAATACCATTTCTTTTAAGATGGAATAGGTCCAGAGTAACTCTACTGCAGTTGCAGGAGCACCAGGGGGTTGTAAAACCCCAGTAAATGAGAGTTTTTGTGAAGCATTAGTTGTCTGGGAATTTAGGAGCTTGATCACTGTAAAGGGAGATTGCTGAGAAATCACTTCACAAAGACATTTTCTCAGACTGATTTTTTTTCAGAGAGATGAGAACAAAGCAAAACCCCACATACAACCACTTTTTGCTATTGGTGATCTGCCCTGGAGGCGATTCTAGGAACTTGTGACAGATCTTAAAGATATTCAGTATTTCATTTCACTATCCTTTCTTAATTGAAAAGCTAGGCAAATGAAACAAAATCAATGAAAAGCAGAGTCCCAGCTCTTCCTGCAAACTGTATTGGACCTGTAAAGTGCATGACACCGTCTTTCTCTGCAGCCCTTGTACAAGCATTAGTGCAGTGAGCGGGTTCTTTCCGGGACAGAAAGATGGAGCTGGCCCCTTTCTTCACTAGCATTATTCCCAATGACTAAGGTTGCAGGAGAACACACTGAACTTGGCCAGATATTTCTGTCATGCAAAATCTGACCTTGGAAGAGCAATGAAGCTTTATGGATACTGACATGGATTGGAGGAGCTATATTAAAAAGAAAAAAAAAAAAGAAAAAAGAAAGAAAAAGAAAGAAAGAAAAAAAACAAGTATCATGTAAAGATAATGCAAAAGAAAATCTTTAATGTTATTACTGAGGAAAGCATCTGCCCCTCCCCACCCACCCTCTTCAGGACTCTGTACCGGCTCCCCGGGGCTTCACCACATGCTGCCGCTCGGGAGCCGGGGTCACTTCACAGCCGGCCCAGGAGGCCACGTGCCGCGAAGCGCTTGGAGATGAAGCTGCTACAGCCACAGGGCTTCCTGACAGCAGAAAGGAGTGTGGACACGGGGAATGCAAGTCGCTTTGCTATGCTCTGGAACTGGGGTTCACCTCCCTGTGACAGATCAGTCCTTATAGCTGCTTTAAATTACCCTTTATCGAAACATATGCATGTTCCCTCAGTCAGTCGGGGTAAAAGGAGACCTCACATCCTCAGAGCTGCTCTAACTTGTTCTGACTGGTAATAACAACTAAGAAGTCATTGTATGTGGCACAAATTCCTTTAGAAAAACATCGCTCCCAAGATGATACTTTCTCCAGATCCACCAGATGTTATGGGAACCTTCAAGAGCCAACTTGATGGTCTCTGTGTGTAAAGGAGCCGGGGATTTGACTCATGATTTTCCAAGGACATTTTACTGAACTGTTTTTATTAGTTTCTCACAAAATGGCACACTGATTAATGCAACAGAAAAAAAAAACAAGAGCCTTGGATATTCATTTGCTTTGTAATGCTTGTATTTAATTTTTAAAAAATAGCTGCTCATAATGCTTGTACTATGAAGACTTGCACAGTGGAATCGTAGATGCAGATAGATTATGTTGGAAATGTATCCTGTTCTCATAACCCAATGACAGATAGCAAGGAAAGGGAGGAAAAAGGTGCATCAGAAGAATCCTATACAGTATGTGCTATGCTTATTTTGAAATCAGGTATACATTTTAAAATGTTAAAGGGGACATCATGGGCATATATTTGCACTATTTAAACAGAAAGGTACCTGTAAGTAGTAGTCCTTCTGTTTCTCTGGAAAAGCATGCAGTTCTTTGATACAGGAAGAATGTTATAAACCGCCTACGTGGTAGCCATATTTTTGCATAGCTGCTAATGTTTAAACATTTATTATATTTCCTACATGTTATTTAATCAGATAAAATGTAGCCTTGGTTTAATAGCATTTTACATTATTAAAAGGACATGGCTGTTTGCATAATGTATTTACGGCGTTCTGATTCAGCCTTCTTATGCTCATCTGTCAGGACCCTCTTACTGAAATGCCACTGCCACTGAAATGAGGATGATGTGGAGGGCTCTTGATGGTGGTCACAAGGCCACAGTGTCTCTGACGGCAGGATGTACCACGGATATGAGTTTGGCTGCTTTAGGGCAGTCAAAACCCTCTTGCCCTGTTGGGAAGGAGACTCATACACGCCTTCAAGCTGCACCAGGTCTTATGCACTGTCCCCAGCAACAGCCAGACAGTACAAAACTCATTCTAACTCCTCTTTCCTGCCCACCCCTTGGTACCCAGGTTATTATTAGGAGATAACTGAACTCTGGAAATGGGCTAGTGGAGGTTTGCACCTGTAGCCTGTATCCTCTAAATGCCCCATGCTTGCTCAGGAGAGCTAGGAATAGGCCTCCACGTGCAGAAGTGAATCCACACCAGGTTAAACCCTCAGGCCATTAACCCTCAGGTTTGCAAGAGCATAAATACACTTATAAATATGATGCAAATTCATATACAGGTCGTATCCTCAGAAAGAGATCCTCATTAATATGTTACTGAATGCTGACAAATATATAACTAATAGAGAATAAAGAAGCCTCCAGTGTAGTATGTTATATTCTAACTCTCAGAAATTGTCAAGAAACCAGCTAATTGAATCACATCCAGCTACTATTACGTCATTGCCAGTCTGAATTTTCACAGGTGCTAAGGTCCTACCAAGATAATCCTGCTTGAGGATTATCTTTTTCTGAAGCATGGAGAGACTTGCACATTTCCCTCCACCTTAGCTGCCTCGCCTGAAACACAGGAGCTGCAGCTTTCGTGAAAGTGGTTACTGACTACATTTCAGGTGCTGAGGTTCCCATGGTCCCAAGCTTCAGCCTTCCTGAACTTCATATGTGATCATATCTATGACACATATTTGATAGGCATGCATAGGTACAAAACTGCATAATGGACAATTTCCATTTTCCTTTAAAAAGAAAAAATCCAAATACGTATCTAAACAAGCCTTTTTGGGCCACTGCCAGCTTTTAAGAACATAATACAGCCATGTCTATGTCTTGATAACCCTGCACTTAGGTCACCCCTGAGGCATTTTCTTAACCTCCAAGAGAGAATTTCCCCTACGGCAAAACCCAACCTTGAGTCTGACTCACTGCCTGCATCCTGGTCTCGCTCTGTTTCCGTGTACCGTAAGCACTTTATTTTCTTCACTGTAACCTTCAAATTCACCCTTCTCACCTCCAGTGCTGCATACTCAACCGTATGTGCACAGGCTGCTCTGCCATTTGAGCGGAGCTTGGCTACCCACCCACCTCCTGCAAATACCTGGGTGCAAATACTCAGCTCAGCCCTGCTCCATCTGCAGCTCATCTGCATCAGGCAAACATCCCCCTCGAGGCACACAGATACTCATGTGTGAAATTAGAGAGGCTTTCATCAGCCATGTCAAGCTATGGCCTAATTTTAATGATGCTGAAAAACGTTAATTGCCTCCCAAGGTGGTACTTGTCCCCTGCTGGCATTACTGGCTTGTTTACCACAACTCCTCCTCTTGTGCATGCCCACTGGAAATGCTCCCCAACCTTCCTGCTGGTATTGGTAGGGTGGCATGTGAGACCCGGGGATCTGGCCCACCTCTGCCCAAGGAGTGGAAAAGTTTCAGTGGAGGTGTAAGGCCTGGGTGGTGAAATAAGTGGTGAGTCAAAGACACCTTCAATGCAGCCACAGCTCAGAAAGGCCACATCTCCTCGGGGTGCGTTCGAGGTGGCCGCGGAGCCCCTGAGGCAGCTTTTCTGCCCACGGGGAAACGCGAGAGCGTCTCCCTGCCCTGCGATGAGGTGCGAGGCCTTGGCACTGGTGCTGGCGAGCCCGCGGCCCAAAGCGGTGCAGAGCAGAGCTCCCGGAGCTTGCCCAAAGCTGCTTGGGGCCTGCTGGTCTTACTGGGCTCGCGCGCTCCAGAGGCAGCAGCCGACCGCAGCGCTGTCCTCTCTGGCACTGATGGGGGCTGCCAGGGCTGGCAGGGCGTTTCCGCAGGGTAGAGGTTTACCTGCTTCTAGGCTTCTCGGCAGAAGGTTTTATTGACTTGAAGGCCTGTATTTATCCAGTAATATTGAAGCCCCACAGCACTGGGGCGAATAAGGGAAAGTTTGTATTTAATACATAATGTAATATGTAATGTGTATGGTTGAACTGGATGATGAAGGTATTTTCCAAACATAATGATCCTGTGATTCTGCGATAACAGAGACTTGAGCTGCTAAGAACCGTTTTAGGGTCAAATAGTTCCTTATTGCTGCGACCACGAAGCACCCCAAATGAGCACTTCCGTGTAAGTCAGGACACTGGCAAAGCAAATCTCCCATTCAGGCCCACAGGAAAACAACTAATGATGCCGGCGAGGCGGCTGCTGACGCAAGCCGGCTGCCACCCACTTTGCTCCCACAGCAACACACGTCGCAGGAAGGACACCGTTTCCTGGCTTTTAAGCGCCATCTGTTGAACATATGAAGCCCCACGCAAGCGTCCAGCGCTGGGACACTGTCCCAGCCATCAAACGTCAAACCCCTCGTCTCTGAAAAGGTTAAAAACAAACAAACAAACAAAGAACATGCCGGTCCGAATAGCATTTTTTATATCTTTGTAGTCTCTGATATCAAAGAGAGAGGGCCAAACAGAAACAAAAGTCAGAGTTTCCAGGATTTCTTCATCATTAAAATGAAGTAGGCATCACTATCCACAGAAGCACTAACTCCAGCGTAGTAGTTCAAAAACTCATCTTTTGTGACCTAAGGATGAGAAAAACAGATTTTAAAATTCGCTATGGCTCTATACAGTAGCCCAAAATGTCTATGTAAACGTGCCCAGATTTTGAAAATAATTCTTCCAAGTCTTTCAGAGAAGTCTCATTTTTATGTCAGATTGTCAACTACTCTGACATTAGGATCCAGCCAGCTCTCGCACTGGATTTGATCCATGACACTGACATCATGGAATAAGCTTCTTGCATTTGAGACAGAGCAGTTCCTACATCCTGAAAAAAAATGAATATAAGAAAGTTATTCTAATTTTTGATGAATATTAACAGTGCAGCTTAGATGCGAAAAGAAAATCAAATTAGTCCAACATCAGCACCATCACCAGAAGAATATTAAAAAATAAAGGTTAGTCAAGCAATAAAAAAAGAGAAACAGAAAAAGAAATATATTTTGGAAATGTCTGGGAAAAAAACCTCAGTGTGCTCAGCTCTGGGATAACGAAGTTCTGCTCTGCTTACTCGCTTGCAAATTTTTGAGTCATTACTATGCAACAGCTACTATGTAAAAGCAACTTAGCTTTTATTTATCGATATGCACACTTGTTTCCAGCTGCAAAAACCTCACCTGCCTGCACCTGCCCCTGCCAAGACAGTTCAGTGACAGGAGACCAACAAAATTACTCAGCTCAGTGAACATATCTTGTGGTCTAATTGCAAGATATTTATGCTGCAGGACAAACCAAACTGCAATTTTGATCATATAAAGTCAAATGTTTCTCTCTGGGCACAGAAATACAAAGACAAAAGCCCCACAGTGCCACACAACATGCAAAGCCGCCCTACAGTGAAAGATGTTGCTGAGGCCATCGGGTGCTGCACGCGGTCCCTCCAAAAGCACAGGGCAAGTGCGGGGCACCCCGAGTGCACCTCGAGGCTCCTGCCTCTCTGCCGCCCACGTCCTGTGCCTGCTCGGCTGGGAGTGCTCACAGAGGTGGTTTCTGATGCCTCAGGCAGGCCTCTTTCAGGAAGAAGGAGGCTGGGGAAGGTTTTCCTTCTCTGGGTGACCACAGGTGACCCAGTGCTTTGGGCCAGGGCAGCTGTGCCTGCTGGGCCTGCTGGGCAGCCCTCAGCCCGCACAAATGTCCCCGCTGCAGGGCAGCCTGGAGCTCGTGACACAGCAGCAAGCAAAACATTCGCTTCTTGAGTGTCCTACGGTTTGTGTCATCCTGTTTAACCTCTGCTGCACAGTCAGAAACAAGAAACAGTGTTAGAATACAAGCAAGATCTTACGATCTTGATTCTGGTGCCAGATATGGTGGCATGCATTGGCACCTATCTCCCTGTATCTGCCGTGTGCACGGTACAACCACGAGCACGGCAGGACGCTCTGTACTGCTTCAGCTATCTACAGCATCTTCTGGGTCTATACCCAGTCCAAAGCAACCTGCAGCTCGGTGCAGGCTCTTGAACCTCATTTTCAGCAATCTGGGTGCGCCGTGCAACATCCCTGGCAGAGCAGGATGGCGCCCACAGGTAGCTATAAGGACCTGCCTTGATGAGCCGTGATGCCTGGGCACTCCAGCTTGCCTTTATGCTCTGCAAAGGGCTTCCTCTGAAGCTCCCACATGTGTGCCCACTGCGGGATTATGCCTGCACATGTCCCAGTAAGGATGTTCCTACTTAGCAGTCAATACAATGCCTGTGTTTCTTCCAAGATTTTTTGCAAACACATTAATCAAATGACATGCCTGGCAGCACAGGCTGCAGTTTGTATTCTAGTGCATTTGTTTACAAGTAAAAAGCATTGCATGTTCATCTTTCTCAGATTGTTTCTTTTTCCTAAGAGCAATATACTTTCCTGCAGTTATCTTTTTTTTTTATTATTATTTTCTCCAGGTTGCTCAGGAGCAATTCTACCCCCACAGAAGTGAAAGGAAACTTTGCCACAGACTTCAACGGAACCTGAAGCAGCTCTTGGAAATGTGCTTTGTGACCATTTTCAAAATCACATAATTACAAAAAATGGCCTCCTAAATGCACTTGGAAATGTGTCCAGTGAGTCATGAGATCTAAATTTAGTGAGGACTTGCTCTGAGAGAGGTCAGCAGTGCCCCGCACAGTCTGCATTGCGAGGGGAGGGCAGAGCCCTTGTTCGAGGACCAGGCAGTCTCCGACCTCTCCTCATTCACATCTTTCAGGTTCTGCTGCAAAACCCCATTAGTGAAGCTCAGTGCAGACAAGGAAGGAAATGCTACCCTGAAGCACCGAGCTGTCATCAGCCATTAGAGGCTTCATCCAAGAGATGCAGAGGTGACAGACAACGCTGCTGTCAATTTAAGAAGGTGGTGTTGGCTCTGGTACCACATTTGACCAGAGTGATGCTCCTCCTTCCACAAAATGCTTCTGAAAAGGTGTATTGTATTTAGGATTGCATAAAATTGGCAAGGGTTAGTACAGAACAAACAAACTGGTCAAGAGTTAGATTAAATTTTGCACAGTGCATAGCACAATAGATCATTGTGGAGTATGAAACATTTAACCAAGGAATGTCATTGGGAAATCATTTCTCCATTTCTCCATGATTTCCGCAGTTACATTACTTTCTTCTTATCTGAAAGATACTAAATAGAAAACATGACAGCCTGCTGTGGAGCTAGTGAAAAAATGAGAAAGAAAAAGGTCCATAAGGAGCCGGTATGTGTAAAACTTCTCATAGGAAGTTTCCTTGTGCATATAAGGCACACAGATACTTCAGCAGCATCACAGTAGGTAGACACCTCTCATGACTGATGACAAACATCAGAAAGACACTTTCCACCAGTGTTAACCAGTGTAAAAGTTTCTACAGCCTTTTGGATCAAAGGGAACATTGATCTTACACAGTTCTTGCTAAGAACTTGCAGGTACTTGTTGCTTGTACTGAAAGGTCATGTTTGAACAAAACGGAAAGCAGGAGATCAAGTATTCACAGCTTGCTCATAAGTCAGCATAAATATAAAAAGCAGCAGTACTAACTTTGCGATAGCTGTGTACTGAGAGCAGTCACCACACTGGTAAATGCTCTAGGATCAGTGAGAAGAAAAGGCTGTAGCACAGGTATGCCCTTTTGAAGAGAAAATGTTAGTGAGGTGAGCTTAGAGTACAGGAAAATAGGAACCAAAGGAAAAGACGGGACATAATCAGGTCTGCAGAGATTTGGGCTGAGGCACATGCACAAAAATGCTGACCCATCCGTAAGAAGCAAAGAAAAAAGTTTTCATAGAGTCCATGGCATTTATATCGATTCCTGTCTCCCATCTCCATTTGTTTCCTCCTCCAGCTTCCCAGCGCTGGGAACTCTCATGTTCCCAGCATGGAGCTGAACCCTTAGGCAGTTGCTCTGTCCCACACGTGAGGCAGAAGAAGCTGAGCAAAACAGCGGTGATAGAGGGGAGAGGGGTGTGCAACCCTCCGTGCCTGCAGCTGGGCACTGCAGCGGCTGCTCGCCCTGCGACAGACCTTCTCACACCTATACAGGCTTCCAGAACACTTCTTCTCTTAACCCGCCCTGTCAAGCGCAGGTGTAGCCGGCAGCAGAAGCGGGGATGCAGCCAGGAACCTCCCGCAGATGTCTGAGAGGAAATGAAGGGCTGGTCTCAGAGGAAAAAGGACAGGTCAGCAGTACAGAAAGCAAAGGGCTGCCGAGCGGTGAGCGGGTGCTCAGAGGGTGAACCCGCCAACGCACGGCCTCTGACTAGCACCTCTGCAGCTGGGCTTTAATCTGCACCGAGACTGGAAGCTGTGGTAATGGAAAACCAGCATGGTGTTGTGCATACACTTAATCATGTGGACCTACAGAAAGTGGAAATAAAGTCTTATTCCTTTAATCGTACAATTAGAGCTTCCAAGCGTTTTTCATCATGACGATAAAATAGACATCAGTGTCTATGGAAGCGCTGACTCCTGCATAGTAGTTCATGAATTCTTCTGTTGTGACCTGAGACAGAAGGATTTAAAATAGGAAAATGAACCTTTATTTTCTTCATGTTGTAATAAAAACTACACATTGAGAAAAACTCTAAATTAAACCTTAATATTGGTTATTTCACATTATTGTTAGAAAATAAACCCAGCAGGAAGAATGAAGGCAGTGAAAATCTACAGAAGTTAATTTCTTCCCTACTAGAAATAGAGCTTTTGTCCTCCAGGTACAATTAAACTTATCTTACCAGGAAACAAAGTTAAGACCAGTGATGCTGAAGAAGATAAATACTGTTACGCAGTTTTTACAGGGATGTTCTCATCCTTGCAGTATCATTAATGAAAATGATTTCTGGTGCAACCCAGATATAGCTAGGAGCTACATATGCATTCACCAGAGAGAAAATATCAGTTTGTTTCACATAAGTCTCATTCAAAGAAACAAAAATGCTTTCAAATCCCAAAGAGTTTTGAATATTTTTGATACACATTTTGGAATCAAAGTAAACAAAATTAAACTAAATACATTTTTAAAATTTGATTTAACATATACTACAATACTATTCTTAATTTTTGAAACATATAGGCCATTCTTTGAATAAGATAGCTCATATAAAATTATTTTCCCCCCACAGTGCTTTGCATTCTGCATTTGAGAGCTAGTAAAATATTCGACAGTCAGGAGAACATTTTGCCCCATCCTACCATTGCAAACCAGTTACGAGCATCTCTGATCCTGTCTGTTTCAGGGATACCCTGGAAGGCTATTGGGAAGAGGTCCTTTCTACATCTCTAGCATCTACATAGCCAAGAGGCATTTGAAAAAACATTTTAAGTTGTCTCACTTGGCCAGCTATCTTCTTCTGGACTTCTGTAGGAAAGATTTAAAACTGTTTGTCAGCAAAACCCAGGCCAAGTTAAGTTTTCAGTGCTGAATCCAGCAAATGTAGCTCCACTTCAACTAGAAGTCACATGTGGACAACTACATTCCAAGAAACATAAAAACTTTCATGGCTTCACATTAGATATTTCACTTACCTTCCCATCCTTGTCATAGGGTGAATCAAAATTATCTAGAAAGGCCCTAAACACTTGATCTTCTGTCCAGTCTCCATTCTGGTATTTAGGATGATGCTTTGCATTATAAACCCCCCGTAAATCTTCAATTGTTATGATACCATCTCCAGTTTTATCTAACTTCCTAAATGCCTGCATGATTATCTCTTTCCTGGCATTCGACATGGGAGGCTGTAAAGAAATATTAACAGATTTATTTCATTTCTGCCAAGTACTTGCCCAGTTCCAAATTCTTCAGTTGTTAACAGTAACTCCAGCTCATGCACTGCGGAGAGCAAACTACTGATTATTTAAATAGCCAATGAGATAGAAAGTACAATATATTACCAAAAAGCAATGCAATAGAGTTTATCCAGTGTCAATCAATAGGCTAATAAATAGACAAAAGAGAGAAAAAATGTTTCCTGGAATACTTTTCTCTACTAACAATTTTAAATATTTTAACAATAAACACCAAATATTTTCTCTTTCTTAGCTGTTTAAATACCAGCAGAGACCAAAGAGTCCCCAATCAAAGTCAGTCGTCCTATGTTTAATCAGAGAAAATCCCTACTGTATTAGCTCATATTATAAAGAAATATGTTATAAGACAAAGGATGGGGAAGTGAGATTAATGGACAGAACCACATAGCTATCTGAACTGTAATATAGGTGGAATTTAGGCACCTAAATCAAGATACCAATTTGTGATACTATATATATATATATATGTACATATACACTTACTAGGAACCCTCAATTACGTCAATTAATTACAGAGACATGTTTAAGTTTTGGGCTTTCTTATCCACAAAAAGTTAATTTTGGCATTTTTTCAATTTAGTACACACATTAGCATATGGAAATGGAATAATTTAACTTCTTAAGAGTTACTGATTTTAAATAGAAATCTAGATTTTGCTGATTACTCATATGAATATCAGTATTGTATTTAGCTAGTACTGATTGTGTTCAGCTGAAATAGGGCTTTTTCCCACCTAATGCAATAATACCATAAATTCCCAGACTTACTCTTAGTGTAACAAGAAACTCATCAAAGTCAATTGTCCCACTGCCATCTTTATCAAATATCTGGAAAATCTGTTGTGCTTCTTCCTTGTCTATCATCATAGCATAATCATTTAATCCTTTCACAAATTCTTTGAAATCAAGGGTCCTGCTGTTGTCATCATCCATAATCCGAAATACCCTGTGGAAAATGTGTATTTTTAAATTAATATAACAGAAAACTTAGGGAACACTTTATCACAAAGCCAATGCATAGGGCCGCCTGACTGAAATAACATTTCCCTCTTCTGCAGTCTTCTAAGGGACAAAAAGGAAAAACAAAACAAAACAAAACAACCTTTTGACAGCAGAGATGACTTGCTTAGACTGGGTGCCTGAATTTTACAGAGATGAAGTTAAATGAGATGGAATCTGCTCTAGCTGAAGAAGTCATCCTATGCATTATGTATTAAGCCACCCAAAGGTTGGCCATGTGATTTAAGTTTAACACTACTATTCCCTGCAGAAAAGGGATGTTGCTTTCCTTACACTATTTTCCTTTGTTAGGACTCTGGCACTGCTGATCGCTGCAGTGCTCACACTGTTACTATTAGGCTGAATGTTGAATTTGACTTCTTAGACTCACCTGCCAAGTCCCTTAATGCCTGCAGATCCCCTTGCTAAACACTGCAGACGAAGTCTTTCTACCGGGTCCGTGGTTTTAGACAGGTTTCTTTTGGCCTGGATTGCCATCTCCCGGTCGTGCCTTGCTGTGCCCGGCATCTGGAAGACCAAACCTCCCGAATAGCCTGGGTTCACATAGACAATACACAGCAATGAAAGTTCATAATAGGGTATTGAGCATCCTAAACTCTTAGCTTGCAAGGGCATTACCTTCTACTGAGAAATGCTTGATGCCCTGTCCTGCAAACGTTTACGTATTCCCTTACTTTCTCAGAGTTTGGGCTTGAGCTTCGATTTATCAGTGCGTTTTGTTTTGATACTCGACATCAGTTGTAACTGAAGTATTAGCTTAGACACTGCTTAGAGCTACAGGAATGACTTGGATCTGTGTATTTGCTTGCTTTCCTAATGCAAACCACATACAGGGACTATTGAGCTCTGCTTTGGATTTGGCAAGATTAAAGAGTTGTAGAGAAGAGCTCCGGAAAGGCTTCTCCAACACACCTGGAAGCCTAAGGACATTTCCAAAAAGAGAGAAACAAAGTTGGCAGCCCTTGTGAAAGGCCCTCAGGACAGAGAGGGCAGCTCCCACCCAAGTCCTCCGTGCAGTAAGTGCTCTGGATGCACCCAGAGCTGCAAGGAGAGGCCTGGTGATTGAGTCCAACACACGAATAATCAGGGCATTCGGTTCCAGCAACTCTCACACGAGGATGGGTTTTGACCCTCTTCTATTTCCTTTTGCTTATATCCTTTTCTCAGAAGGGGAAACTGTCAGAGGAACTGAACTTTTTTTTTCCACCAAGTGAAAATAATTGCTTTGATCTGAACTACGTGGGTCATCAAACCTGAGAGGAGTGCTCGGAAAACCAGCCTATGACCTTAACCCAGCAAGTAATAAAGCGTGGTGATGACTTTGTTCTCCCTTTGGGGGAAAACCGCGCTGGAGGGCAGGTCAGCGCAGAGGGCCGAGCAGCTGCCTCCCGTGCCCCCCTCGGCCCCTCTCTGCCGCGCCAGGAGGAACCGGCACAGCCTGAACTGTGGCTTGCCCAGGTCTCGGGGACGCTCCTTCTCGCACAGCTTGTGCCACTTGCTAAGAACAGCAGCAGGGTGTTCTGGGGACACGTCAAACCCTGACCCCCGGCACACGCAAGCTTTTGTGCAGCAGCAGGTCGCAGTTCCCCGTACCGACTTCAGGTGGTTTGAGGGGAGGATCTGAAACCCCTGTGGGCAGTGATGACAAATACAAACCGCGTTCCCATCCTTCTCTGGGAGGTAAAAATAAATAAATAAAAAATAAGGAGACCATTTCAGCCCTTGCTTCACCCAAAGTGAGCAAATTTTTCAAGGGAACTCATTAATGAATGACCAAAAAGACCTCAGCGCTATGTGAGATCAGCAGTCAAAAATGTTTCCACAAACAATGACCTGTCCTTAAGTGGGAATTTTAACTTGGCAAGTAGCGAGTTTACAAAAATAATGTGCAAATTCTACTTATGTTATGTAATTACAAAATATAGCATTTTATAGACTTAATGTTTTTACATATCTATGTATATTGTGCATATAGTGTGCAATGTATACATATATATATATAGTGCACAGCATTATATGTAGCATATCTCTATGCTCCTTAAATCTTTAGAGCTATAAATACCATGCAAGCATGATATGAGACAAATGGTGATGTAACTTGTATCCACTGAGAGAGGCAAATATCTACAGAAACACGTGCCATGGTAAGATTATCCCCTCGTCTCCAGTTTGTGAAGTAATTTCTAGTACCCTGCAGCGAACTTCATATAGCCATTACAGTGAGATTTGTGAACTGGGGCTAGGGAGACGTCATCTAATCTGATGCACATTATAGTCTCCTGGACAAAAAAAGAAAAAGAAACACTAAAATGTGTCAATTATCAATTATCTCTGCATTAAATATACAATTTACATCTATATCTAGATATATTTCTAGCTGAAAACCCGCCATCTCTCATTTACATCCAGTAATTAATCATTTTCATTTAAAATAACTGCTTTTTTTCTAGTTGAATTTTTCCCCATCTTTAGATGCTCTTATAGTTTTTTCTACTAGATTAGATAGCTATCTGTTCAAAATTTGTCCACATGGAAACACTTGAAGGCCCCTCTCCAACCTCTTTTAGCTAACTGATTAAACTGAGTTTATAACTCTTGCTACAAAGTCATTTTCCAGATGTTAAACGATCCTTTTGTTCTTCTTGAACTTTCCCAAATTTTCCAGTATTCTTGGAGGGGGACAGAGCACCCTAATAATCTCGCTTAAGCTACAGACAGAGATAATATCCCATCTCTAAGGTGTCTTAAATATGACCTGAACTGATACGCCATGGAAGAATACATCTTTGAGAATCTTTACTATACATTCATGAATACAGAAAACCAAAAGAAACAGAAACCCCAATATATTTGAGCCTGTACATTAACTGTACATCAGTTGCTGGCTTAGGCCAAAGATAAACTGTTCCACAGCTGTTGAAAGACAACTTCGTACTTTAAGAAAATAGATTCTGAATCCTTTCAAGAATGGAGTAGCCACAGAATTTCATGTGCTCTTTACTCTCCCTTCATTGTGCTTTCTATATACATTGCTTTTCCCAGGTCTACACAGACTGAGCTATGAAATATGGAGCAGATGAAATACCTAACCTTCCTGTGTTTGAAATTAGTAGCAAAATGGTCCTGGTTTGTGGTGAGAGCAGGATCTGATTTCAGATTTTGAAAGGACGTGAGTTGCAGAGCCAACAGACAATAAAGTAAGATATGACCTTGAAAAAATGTTGAATGCTGGTTATTAATGCAGATTCCCCAGCCATTTACAATGAATGTCGTATGAATTTTACTAAGAAAAAAATCTGTTAAGAAACAAACAAAAACCCTTTGGGCAACATAACAGCAATATGCTTCAGCGTGACAGACATCTATATCCTAAGAGACCATCCAGCAAGAAATACCAGTGCCTTCAACTGGAACCTCTCCAGAAATACGAGAAATTTCTTCTGAGTAATTATGACCCCCCTCTGAGGGATCTTCCTCACACTCTGAAAGCAGGTTCAAGACGGCTCCTTTTTGTGCCTCCATCCCACACATTTCCGCATAGTGACAGGGCAGAGCAGAGGTGATGTCCGCCGGAGACACATCCAAAGGAACATCTGCCTCTCTGTGCTATGCTCCTTCACCCTCTGCCAGAGGGGAGGTAAAAGGAGCATCCAGGTTTCAATAATCTTCTCTCAGACCTTTGGAAAACCTGGTCAGAGCTCCAATAGTACCATTAGGTAAAAAAAAAAAAAGGTTCAAAACTGGGGTATTGATCTGCTGTCAGATCAATAGCAGAAACAAAGCTGGTCGTGAGCTGTCACAGACGACCTTCAGATTGACTTGCCGTGAGGGACTGCATGCAAAACTGTAAGTCAGGGTGCCAAGCAGGTGCCTCAGCGGGAACTTCTCTAGAGAGGATGAAGGCTTGTCCTAATCCCTTGTCTTCTGTTTCCTCTGTGTTTACCATCTCTACGCAGCTATTCCTGCAAACTGAGGGCTGGTGGTAAAGCACCCAGCACTCCTAAGCATTGAATAAGGGAATGAATGTGCACGGCACGGAGCGGGGCAGTGAACACACATCTGAAAGATCACCACTGCAAGATCTACTTTTTCAGGACCGAAGCCCCTTTTTGAATCTAGCACGAAGCAGTTACAGACACAGACATAACTAGTATAATGCAACAATATTTCTGTATTGTTAGGTATAACAATTTGGTGTGTACCCAGTAGCCGAGCCCCAAGCCCTGCAGATTGTTTGTTTCCACTGGCAATGTCGTGTCACGCAGGCTGGACAGAAATGGTTGTCTTGCTTCTTACCGAAAAATGAAACCTGAAATTTCATGCTGGGTGCTCCAGGGCGCCTGGGGCTGTCACCACCCGATGCCCTTCAGTCCCTTCAGGCCTGAGGGCTGAAGCAGGAGGTGCGGCCCGCGGTTGGCGCCCTGCTCCGCACTGTAGGGCCGGCACTGCCGGCCGCGGAGCCTCCCGTGCGCATCCAGGCCCTGCCTTCCCGGAGAGCGGCCGTGTGCCAGGTGCCGCTCCATGGCCCTCCGGGTTGTGCAAGCCCCAGCGCGGCTCGGCCGCGCAGACCCCAAGCTGCTTCCTCATGTAAGACGCCAGTGTCGCTGGAGAGCCCCGGCGGCGCGGACCAGCTCCACGTATCCGTGCTGCCCCGCTCTTGGCACCACTAACCCCCTGCGAGCGCGCGCTGCCCGGGCGCTTCCCTGCGTGGCCTCCCCGCCGGAGCCATGGCGACCGGCTGCGCTCCGCACTCCCGCGCGAGCCCCGGCCTCCCCGCGGGGCGCCGCCGCCAGCCAGGGAGGGAAACCTTGACCTGCGCCGTCCGGGCCGCCCCGGCGCGGGGGAGGCTGCCCGAGTGCGCAGCTGTCAGCGGCGCCCCCGCCGCGGGCCACCGGCCCGGCCTCCTCGCCCCGGCGGGCTGCGTGCGCGGCCGGGACCTCCCGCTGCCTCCGCATGGAGGGGGCCCGGGCCCTGAGTCCCCTCTCTGCCCGGGCAGTGCGCGGAGCCGCGGCGGGCGCAGATGGGGGGAAGGCAGCGGCTGCCCCCTCTGCCAGGCGCCTCGGGCCGCGTTGTGCTTAATAACGGTCTGCCTTAGCGGTGGTTAAGAGGCGTGTGAGTGCCGGGCGGGTACGCCAAGCAAGTTGTTTTCCTTTTTTTTCATTATTTTTTCCTCCTTCAATAATGCTGTGTTTCGTCGGAAATAACTTCCGTTCTTGCATCAGGGCGCTAGTGATCCGGCCCGCGGTGTCACCTGGAAGGGCAGTTCCAGTGCGGAGCAAAGCAGGTTGGGTGAGCACTGGAGCCGCTGCTCGGCCCCGCTGCCACCTTGAGTCACCCTGGGGCTCCCGAGGAGGTTTAAGGCACCTCAGAGGAGTGTGAAGTTTCCTAAGAGTGAAACGCTGCCAGCAGCACGGGGAACCCTTGCTTCCTGAGGCCTGGTGGCCTCTAGTGACTTCTCGTGAGCTTGAGTTGGGTGAAGAAGATGAGGAGAAGGAAAAGGTGATGTTGCCATTCAGCAGTGTCCGGCTGGAGCTATTGCTCTTCTGCCGTTTCACTGTGACCCCTTTTTTTGCAAGTGTGTTTGCAGTCAAGTTACTCTTTAAGCTGTGGCTGTGTGGACATTTGTGGTGCCTTTATGATAGTATGATATTGCAGCAACAGAGGCAAACACCTTGCTTCCTCCCCCACCAGCAGCAGTGCTAATGTATTGTTGACAGTAGTTGAACAAGTTTAGTGTGATCCTCCAGATCTGCTAGTTATTTGCTGCTACTGTTTTTTATTTTTTTTCTTGTCCATGCAATGCATTTCTGTGGCTCTTATTGAACCTCCCACGAAGTTTTGACTAAACTTATCAGATTGAATGGTTTTAATCAAATTTTGCCAATCTGCTATGAGCACACCCTCTTGTCTTTTACAATTACATATGAGAGCGTGCTTAACGTTCCCCCTTCCTTTCCTCCCCTTTTAAACAAGCATAGCCATGAATGAATGCTTGGGGATTTATTTATGTAAGTAAGGAGGATTTGTAGTACTTAATCCCATATCCTTTAGCCCTGCTTTGGAGTTTGGGGTTTGTGCCTGGCTTGTGACCTTTGTGTTTGAGTCTGTATGACAGCTTTTTATTGGAAAAAATGATCTGATCTCTCCTCCTTGTATGATTAAGATGCTGTAGTTAATTAATGCTGTGGTTCTGCTTACATGGCAATTATAATCCGCTGTGCTCTTTATATTAGTGAATCCTTGAGGAGTGTTTAATTTTTAACTACATGTTACCTGCTGTTGCTCATGTCCCCTCTACACTGTAATATAGTTGCTATCTGTTAGAGCTTAGTGGGGATGGAGGTGGTCACCTGTGCTTTTCAGGGCATTGACCAAAAAGTTATAATGAGTAAAATGTGCATGTGCTTTAATGATGCTTTAGTACTTAGAGATATGGTATATATTGTTTTTTTTCTCAAGACCTCATATGAGACAGAACAGTAAATCAGACTTTTAAGGTGTTTGGGTCAAGAAAGTTCCTGCTTGGACACAGTGCCTTGGACTTCCATAATAAGAATAACTAAAGTTTAATTTTGTAAGTAACCCCACAAAGTTATTTATCTAGTGCCTAGTCTGATGATAAGTAGGTTCTTAATCCTCTGGGGATGCACCTTTCTAGGTAGCAGAGCTATAGATCAGATGGTCTTTTTTTTTTTTTTTCTTAAATGTCTAACATCGTCTTTGCTTGAAATTGATTCTTTTTTTCCTACTATCAGTGAATCATTGTTTGTTTTCAGAAGAGTCTTGTAGCTGTGTCCTCCATTTTAGTCATCTGTTCTCATACGAAGAAGACTGCTTACCAAGTGGGTCGTGCTTCCCCTGCGTCTCCAGGTCCTCCTCGCTTTTGTCAGGACTCCTGAACTGCAGTTTTGTGGCAGTTTGAGGCATCTAACTGCAGCTGTCAGTACGGTTGGCTCTTTCTTGCTCCCATAGCAAGTGAAGTGACTCACAAAGGCTCTAATTGGCAGAGATTTTTTTTTTTTCTCTTGAAGTGGGGGTATTTTTTCTTCTGGTTTAGTGTTGCCAGCAGGCAGTAGTCAGATGAGCACTGAAGCCAATGGGAGCCAGAGGGTGGAACTGTAACAGCCTAGCAAGTAGGTTGGCGTAAGCTGCAGTGAAACCTCAGCCTTATTTTGGCTACATTCTCTTGAAATATGTTGTGCAAAACTTGACGCTGTTGATGTTGAGTAGAGATGATGTGTTTTGGATTTTTTATTCTGCAGTCTTTACTTATGTGTAACAGCACCACTTTATGCTTCCTTCAGTGTAACACCACACTTATCTGTGCAGTTTCTGTCAGTGCTCAATATTTTTCCTTTCATATTTGTGCATTCAACTACTTCTGTCCTGATGTAATACTCTGCACTTGTCCAAAATCAAACATCAGTGTTCAGGGGAGAGCACTCGTGTTGTCGTATGATGATCTTGTGTTAGCAACGCTAGAGAATGCCATTCACAAGTTACATTGCCAACGATCCGTCTTTCTAAACGATGGTTGAAAGTATTGCATATACCCTGAAGCAGAATGGATTCCCATTGATCAACTATTTAAAAAAACAAAAAAAACCCTCTTCTGATTTTGCTGGAGACACAGCTACTCTTTGAGACCATGTTTGCAAGAGTTTGAGCTGTTGTATGGTTTCTTGTAGACTGTATTAGCTTGCTGAAAGAATGTAAAGCAAAGCATGACCTAAAACCTTACAGAAATCAAGATGAAAAACGTGCATCTTCCTCTTCAGTGGTTTGGTTATCTTATCAAGAGGAACTGAGATTCTTTTATTCTGAATAAATGCATGCTGGCTGATGGTTTCTTCATTAGCTTCAAAATCAGGGCTGCTGCAATAATCTGTCCTGATCCAGATACACACCTTGATGAAAACTTGGAATCTTGACTGGATTTGAACCGCCCCTGGTGTTACTGTGTGTGATATCAAACATCCTGTGACTTTTTACTGCCTTGTGCAGTTATTGCAGCCGGAGAGGGCCTTTCCTAATCTGGACTGTTGAGGGAAAGGAATATGAAAATAATCAGGCCTTAAATGCTGGAAGGCAGTCTCAGTAGTTGATTGATAAATTATTCCCATGTCCTTTTGTCCCTCAAAGTTTATGTGAACCTTCATACTGTGACTGAACAGATCTGCTAGCGGCTTCTTGAAGGGTTAATTGTTGATGAAACCATCTGTGCTTGTCTGGCCCCTTCACAAGCAGTTCATCCTGTTCACTGAAGCAAAAGAAAATTTAGTAAAACTGGCTCACTGAGAGGTCAAACAAGCTCCAAAACAAGGTGATGGTGTGGGAGGAGGGAACAGAACTAATGATTTCAGTAGTAAAAAGCTGCTTTAATAGGTTAGCTTTACTGTAGAACCTCATTCTTAGGTGTTTGATTAAAAGCATCTAAGGTGTGTTTGCCTGACTTCAGTCTTCCTAGATCTTGCTTTTCTCCAAAAGATCTCGAGCACTTGCTTCTAATGGTTTGGTAATTACTCTGGCTGGTTCTTCCAGTAAGTTTGGATCAATTTCAACATGTGCTGCTGACTTGAATACAGTTAACTTGTGTAAATATTTTGTACTTTTCTATTCTTGCCTATAATTCTGAATCATGTTAATTGCCATAAATAGTTTGTCCTAAAGGCCTTTATTATGAACACTAAAGCAAGTAAGATGTTTAGTTTTGCTGTTGTCAGTAGCTCCCATCTCTCCTGCTGAAGTGGAGTTAGTGTCACTTTTTTCAGTTATTTGAGTATTTATGGTCTTTTTTCATGTTTTTATATGTTAAATTTGTGATATTACAATAACAGTATTACAGATGAGCAGGTTTAGGAATCTGCTACTGGAAACCTGTGTTGAGGGAGTTAGGTAATCCCATTATAATTACTTTTTTCTTTAATGGACCAAAGGAGACCTAAGTCTGAAAAATCTCACAATGATCAACATTCTGTCTTTCCACTCCAAAAAAAAAAAAAACCAAAATCTTTTTTCTTGACATCCTTAAGAGCAGAAAATGACTGTTAAACCATGATAAGCCTGTTTCTGGTTTTAATTACATTTTGGTAAAACTTTTATTTAACTTTAGAAGTCTGTTTTCCATAATTTGGTACACTGCCATTCATTTTCCTCTGCTTCAAATATATATTTTTGTGTGTATTGGTTTAGAAGTTCATAGTATTTGATTGGTAGCATTGTGCACACACTTGCACACTTCCCTATGTTTAGAATGAGAAAACGGCAACCTAGGCTGTTCCGTGCTAACAAGTCTGCAAATGAAGAGCTGCCTGCTCAGGTGCCTTGGCTTTCGGTGTGTCTTGTAGATGGAGTTAAACCTCCTCATAATTCACCATTCTAGTCATTATCCCAGGTAGGATCCAGAGGCAGGTGAATCCATCTGTGCCTCTGACTCTTTCATTAGAGACTCTATGAGTCCTTTTTCATTTGAACTTCTAAATGCTGGATAGTTTAGTAACTTCTTGCCATGCTTACAGGAAAATAAGAGCTTTAATCTTTGTGGGTTTTTTTGCCTATTGTGTACCGTTGTAAGAAAATACCTTAGCTTATCCTTATACCAGATACAGTATTATAACTTCTTTTTTTTTCAAATAATTGCCCAGCACCAAATTATGCATTTTTTCAAAAAAAAAAAAAAAAAAGCAGCTTTTTGGTTGTTGGTATTTTGGTATTTTTGTCCTCTTTTTCGGCCTACTCTGCAGAGCAATAACAACTCAGTGAACACCTTTGTCCTTCTCTCTTTCAAGCAATAGACACTTTTTCTATTCTTCTGTGCAAAAAGAAAAGAAACCAATGTTTCTAAAAACATGGAGACCGTAAGTAATGTGTATGAGTGTTTATACAGATATTGCGCAGTTATCCTAAGAATATGCCCTGTAATCTCAGAAGTAACCAATTAAATAGATTTTAGGCTCTATTTATGGAGAGACTTCTTGGTTTCCATTTATATTTGTAGTTAGTGCTACCTAAAATGGGTTAAGCAAGAGCAGTGAGTTTGCCTGATATCCGCTCCTGACAGTGCTAGGAGAGGGCTGTGAGACTGGTGGGGAGCAGCGAGGGCATTTTTGCAGGCTCTGTGGCTCGTCACTGCAGAGGCAAAATGAAGAGAAGCCTCAGGGCTGCTTTTATTTCATTCTTGGGACTTAAGATTAATCTTAATGTAAGGACAGAAGGCTGTTTTAGTTGGAAGTTAACTAAGAATATAAGGTAGGAAAGAAAGCATATTAAATAGCTATGAGAAATGCTACTCAGGTACCAAAAGCAGCATCGTTACAAGAATTAATCATGCTTTCATTTGAGGCCCTTGTATTTCTTCACTAGATTTTTTTTTTTTTTTTTTAATATTTCGTCTCTGCAGGCCTGAGAACTGCGTGTGTCCCTTTTTCCCTGGTGGCATCTGCTGGTGGAAAAAGCACTGGCCATTTTTACCAATGTTTCCTGAGCTGCGTGTTTTGCTAGAAAGCCTGAGTAGATCTGACACTCCTAAGGATTACGTCATTGAAAATCCTGGTGCAGATAGGCTGCAGTTCTGTTATTTAGGCCTTATTTTATTTTATTTTATTTTATTTTATTTTATTTTATTTTATTTTATTTTCACAGACTGATCTACTGGTATTCATTAGGAGAAATTGTTTTAGTTATGTATTACAAGAGAGGGGTGTGAAATGCTGAAAATGAAAATGCTGCAGTTTGTTTTTGTCTGTGCTCTTCTCTTGTGCTTGGCATTTATCTGTTTGACCTCAGCCTTTCAAAAAATAGAGTGCAAGACTTTACTTGCTTTATTGCTTGTGCTATTTGAAAACAAAATAATTTTGTCTGCCATATTTGTACTGTTACAATGGTGTTTTGTTTTTGCTTTTTTCTTTCCCCAAAAGGTTATTTCAAAACCTTATTTAACCTGCAAAACAACTGACAGGATTAGACAGAGGAAAAGGGGACACAGGGAGTAAGATAGACCACAGCATTTGAAAGCTTTGAATTTTCTTAAGAGTTATATCACGGTCTAGACTAAATCATGTCTTGCTTTTCACACTATTATTTTGGGTTGAGCTGTAGCCAAGAAAAGCACTGGTGTGGAGAACCTGTATAACTTTTCTGATCTATTGGCTTCAGATGTCTGTACAGCTGGAGTATGGAGTAGTTTAGCTAATTCTGTGAGTACTGAGCTCATGTAGCTCTGTATAAAAAATAAGTTGGGGAAGGGGTAGCACTGGGAGTAATTCTTCTTGCTAGGCTATCTCCCTACTGAAGTTTTTGCTTGGGGACTCTGCAAACTGAACTTGTCATTGCAGGTTCCTGAGGAAGACCATGCATGGGATTGAGTGCAGCTGTGGGTGGTGAGTGAAGGGCGACTTCTGTGCTTGCCCTGCTGGCCAGATGAAAAACAAATGCCCCAAAAGCCTGAGTTATTAAGGGATCAGTAAACTGAGTGGGTTCCTCTTGCATCTGCGTGTTTGTTGGAACATAACAAAGGAAAGTGACAGGGCAGCAGAGCAGGGGCAGGTCCTGCTGCTTCTGTCCCCCCGCCCGCCAGTGCACAGCGGGTTAAGTACGATGGGAAACCGGCCCTCCTTGTGATGTTGACATTGGGACACCTCATTATGATCTTTGTCCCTTCATTTTCCAGCTCATAAAGTTGTGATAAATGGTCCTTAATATCTCCACAGAGTCTAAATTCCTGTAGTTTGAGTTTTAGTGCTGTTGCATGTGAGAAGTGATAGCACCTAAGATACAATGAAGAGTGAAAATTTCTGCTTCACCAGTAATGCCAGTGTCAGTTCCCCCTTTTTTTTTCTAGTCACTTTTTTGTTTTAAAAAAATACACTTTCTTTTTTTTGAAACTGGAATGGATTTCCAGATGAAAAATGACAAGATTTGTTTTATAAGTATTTTTAAGAAGTTTTAAAAGTGACTAAGCAGGTATTGCTTACTATATTTCACCTCTATTAGCAATCAGCTGCCCATATAGTTCTTAAGCACAGCAGTTATATGTGGAAATAAGACTATACTGGAATGGCCTGTTCAAAATGCTAAAATGGCAATATATGAAAAGGGGGGGGAGGAGAGGAAACTCTACCTTTATTATTGTTGTTATTTGATTCCAGGATGAATTTTCATGGTAATGGCTGTTTAGTAGCTTTAGGTGGGAGACCCTTCATATGAAATAAAGCATTTTATGAAATTCTGTTCAGTTTTCACTTGCTTTGAAATTTGTAAAATTTTTGGACAGAGTAGGAAAGCAATTTGCCCTTCCCATCTCTCTTCCCTGATATTTTTGTTTATTTTCTCGGCTTGCAGTGAGAGATACTTGTAACTGGGAGAGTTAGCATGCAGCCCAGGCTTTGCTTCCGGAGGTGCTAATCTGATAAGAGGAGCTTGTTTACCCTTTCTTTCATTTCTTCCTGTTTGCTTCTTCCCCCTGCCAGTTAATAGTGTTCTTGGATAATTTAAAGAAAGAATTAAATTCCCTCCACTCATTAAACATGTTTTTGGAATAGATATTAGGAAATAATTATTTGTATTTACTCACTGTAAAATTAATCTCATGCAAATGTTAAGTATTTTTTATAGGAAGGTATATTTTCCCCTATTAAAACATGTGTCAAGTGCTTTCAAAAGCAAACCAAATACTGTTTTGTATTCAGTGACTCAATTGCGTGGAATCAGAGCACTCTTAAGCTTTCTTAATTATTCACAGCGTCCATCTATTGTGCCTAGGAATGCCCTCATCGAGCAGAAATGTTTTTTAATGAAAGCAAGGCCTAAAACCACAAAGCAGATGTAGGAGTTGGAGGCAGAATTACCTTCAGCTGAGTATCATGAATGTGAAGCACTGTTTAAAAACAAATCTTCCCAAATATTGCTAATCTTCCCAGTATTTTCTCACTTATTCTTGAAGCAAAAAAATGAAATAATAACTTACAGTAAGGAACACAGTATGCCTTGTCTGGATATAGACCTTCCTCTTGCCTACATTAATGACTTGCCTACATTAATGACTTGCACTCCAGTGGAGTTAAGCCATTCTATCTAAAACAGGTATATAATTGCCTGAGGTACAAAGACTTTTATATATATGTACTTTCTCAAGTGTAATTTTCATTAATTGAATAACTTGAGATTTAGAAAGTGATGCTTGTCAAGTGATTTATTAATTCAGATTTACCATCCTTCCCTGCAAAGGAAAGATGAATTCCGTGATTGTGAATCTGTGATAGTAAGCTTCTAAGACTTACCTCTTAACACTAGTTTACAGATTCTACTTCGCATTGCTGAAAACAGCATTTCCATTTTGTTAATTTCAGCCTCATTTTTAAGTGTACTGTAAACCTCCAAACATGACTAGTTTGGTATGATGAGTTTTAATTTTTTTTTGTCATTTTGCTGTCCAGAATAGCCTTGGTAAATGTAGTGGCTGTTTTTTTACAGTGCTACTGGCACCTAGAATTAGCAAACTCTCTCTCTCCTTCCTCCTCTCCCCCCAGATTATGTGAAACAAAGTTAACTTGCTAGATCTTTAAAAAATAAATACTGAATTTAGTAGCTGGTGGCTACTTCTAGGGTATGTTTGCATCCAACAGAGGCTTCCAAAGTGGATAGGACAGAACTTGCAATGTGATTGACCTTCTGATGTTTGGACTACTCCCTTAGGACTTTTTCTCTTTGTGGTGTGTTTTCTAAGCTGGTCTGAATGCCAAACACAACTGGTGGCACTATTGGGTCCATGTGCAGCTTATAAAACACACAGCTGCATACAGGTAGCATCTCCAGAAAGTCCCCGGGCATCTCTAATACCTGTAGCTGTAATAATCAGTTTACAGTGCTGCATGTTCTAAGTCTGCTTAGGGATCATGCTCTTGTACTATGCTTTGTATTTTTAACTGATTGTCAGATATTTTTAAGCCACTTCCTCAGAGCTCACTATTCCCTTAGCATTCTATGTCTCCCTTCAGCAAGGTTTGCTTTTCTACCCTGTTGAACTTATGTGCTTGATGTCCTTGTGTAGAGCTGCTGAAAAATGGAGTTTAAGGGTAGAGCAGCTGCTGTCAGTTTAATAGCCCTAGTCTCCCATTATAAGACTTCATCAGTTCCAGTAATGAAATTACAGACCTGACCGATTGACTGTGTTGCTAGGCTACCTGTCCTCTGATAAGCTAGTTTTCCTCAGTTTCAGCTGACCTTTTTAATATACAAGCTGCTGATTAAAGTACAGTCATTCAGCTTTAGTATCACTTCCATACTTCTTTAGGTCTGCCGGAAGCCTCAAGAAGGGATGGATATACAAGCATATCATAGAATCATTATGGTTGGAAAAGACCTTCACGATCATCAAGTCCAACTCTAAACCCATTGCCACCATATCATTTCAGGTTACAATATCTTCTATAATATTGCCCAACTGGACACACAGACAGACCCTTTGCTTATTGCAAGTTTGATGACAACAGTAAGGAGATACTGAAGAAGGTTTTGAATCCCAGAAAGAGTTTGAGTCAGGAGCATGAGAAGATGTTATTTTGCTTCAGAACCAAATTTCTGTGACTTTACCCACCAATAAATTAAGATACTTCTTTCTAACCTTCCTGTTAAAAATGTTGGCAACTTCATTTCTTTTTTTTATATCAACCAAAATATGATCAGCTATTTGGGAGCAAAAAGTATATTTGGAACTGACTTCAGGCATTATGCATCTGCTTTATGGATGGAGTGAACAATTTTGAGATGATCCTTAATCAAGAGAAGTGCTACACTAGAAAACAAACTTCGCCATCACTGAAACCTAAAGATTAGGGGAGCGTTCTGGAAAAATACTTCTCCAACTGTTTTCCCGTGCTTATGTTCCAAGCTGGACATCTTCTATTTTTCAAGGTGGAAACTAGTTTCATCTAGTATAGGTACTCTGTATATTGCATTCTCTGAACTAGTATAGAAAGGAAATTAGGGGCCAATTTCATTTTCTGTTTGTGGTATGTATGTAACAGAGCATGCCTCTAATGCAAACACAATATGTCGTAAACAAATTCAAATTTATTCTGGCCTGTCACCATTTTTAAAAAATATACTAGAGGGGAAAAAAAAAAACCCTTAGCTTTTACTGAGCCTCAATTCAGATAGACGATAGGGCAAAGTTTCCTCCTTTTCCCCCTCCCGCCCCTAGTAAATGGCAGTCGTTTTGCTCGTGTGCAAGTACAGCACGTAACATACTGTAGCTGCAGCTGCCTTGGAGTTGCATAAGCTCTTGGCTGAGGTCCAGTGTGTTGTATTTGTATTGCTAGGGTTTGCCACCAGGAAGTGATAGTGCAATGCCAGAATGAGTAAATTCTTTTATTCTTACTATTTTAGTGCCTGCTTACTTGGTGCCATTCCGCATTCCTTACTGCTGGTGTGCTCCTGAAGGTGAACTCAAGGAGCAGTGAAAGTGGGTCATTGGTAGGGACCAACATGTAGACCTGGGAAAGTGTCTAAGTCTTTTGTTAGTGGGCTGGAGAGATTACATGGATTTTCATCCGGAAATCTATCTTTCTACATCAGTTTATTTCAAGGTTTCACAAGTTTGTTTTATGTTCCTTAAATACAGCTCTTAATTTTACTGAATTTTAAAACTAATACCAAAGTTGCTCTGTTCTTTAAAGGCTAATTTTGTTTGCAGTTACTGCACCTAACTGTTTTCCTAAAGTAATATAAACATTGGTATTTGCATAATCTAGATTAACAAATGCTCATTCTTTCTTCTTCTGGAAGAAGTTACCTTAAATTTAGATACAGCAATTAGGTAAATTAAGGAAAATTTTTGTAAAAATAGAAAATTGGTTCATGTATTCCTGTGTATGTACTTGAATCCATCATGGTTATCTATTTTGCTTGATGGCTGGGTGTTTCAAAAGCATTTGTTACCTGAATTTTGATGCCTTTGAAGTGAGGTGCTTGAATTGAAAATTTATGTTCCCTCCTACTCCCTTTTTTTTCCCCGTCCCTCTTTTTAGATGGAATTTTCTGTATAAAACTGAAGTTTTTCAGCTTAATATAAGGTTATGAATCTGACTTGACTTTGAAATGATTTTCACTGTTGATTTTTTATGAGCTTTTCTTTCTTCTAGCTTTCCAAGACCAACTTCTCCAACAACAATGATTTTCGGGCTCTCCTGCAATCTCTCTATGCCACATTCAAGGAATTTAAAATGCATGAACAGATTGAAAATGAATGTATCATTGGTTTACTTCAGCAGCGTAGCCGGACAGTGTACAATGTGCACTCGGACAACAAACTCTCAGAGATGCTTAGCCTCTTTGAGAAAGGGTTAAAGAATGTAAAGGTAAGGTACCAGAAGTAGACTACAAGAAGGACTTGTGTGGCCTAAGGAAAACGCATTGTGATTAGTTTGCCTCACTTTTCTTTAATATTCTCCACAAGTAAATTATAGAAGACACTAAAATATTTGTGGTTTCTTGGTATCATAATGAAAATTTCTAGTCTAAAACACAAAATCTTCTGCCAATCATTTTAGTTGCTAAACTTCCAGTAGTAGGTCTTGTAAAGCAGAGAAGTCTATCAGCATTTTACTTAGGATATTTTGAGGAGGCAATATGGAAATTTCAAATATGAAATCAGTTCAACTAGTTGCTGAGAACAGTTTCTGACTATGGCAGTTTTGGCTCATTAATTTGTTGGGAAGCTTAGTATTTTTGCTTTGTGCCATATAGCATCATATTGTCATGAGTGGGCATGATGATGTACCTTAAAAAAGGTGCTCTTCTGTTAGCGACTCCTTACCATGACCCAGCTCAACAGTGCTGCTAATGTTTCAATCCTCAAGTAATTATAAATATTATTTCTTCAGTTGGCTTTTTTGTTACTTGAGATTGAATTTTTCTCCTGTTGCACCCTATTTGAATTTTACTGTCTTTCCCCTAGGTTAGCCAGGTCTCCCACTCTTCGCTCTTGGGACTGTAGCCCTTATAAAAATTTGTTACCTCAGATTACACTACTAGTGCAGTTGAACCATATTTTCAGATATGAAAATGTTTAACGTAGAGTTGTTGACTGGATACATTCTACTATCTAAAGTGTTTTTTGAACCAGGAAATCTGAAAATGTATTAAGTTGTTTCAGATAATCAGAAAATGGAGATTAAATAGGAGAAAAGTTAACAGTATGTTTTCGGTCATACCCATTCTAATGGCATGCCAGTGTAATTGTCATTTACATTGACTCCTTACAGAGGAATAAAACATCTAAGGGAATTTAGAAAAATATTGGAGAGAAAAAAAAGAAATATAACTTTTTTAATGTAGTTAACTTGACTTGATAAATTAAGCTTTTTTTCAGTAGTCTTAATTTCGTCTTAAAGGTTTTTAACATTGTTTCCTTTCCCATCTTTTTTTTTTTTAATGAACTATTAATAGAGTATAGGCACTGTATATAATAAATATTAATAACACTTCTTTGGATGAGCTACTGTATGGTTTGCCTTAAGAATAAAGGACATAAACTTGTCCTCAGTGACTCTTCATTTCCGGAGAACACCAAGTTGTCAGGGGTTTTGATGTAGCAGTCTGAAAAGAAGTAAACTTGCAACGTTTACTGTAAGAACTACCAGGAACTTCCACATGTTGTAATTACTGCACCGACTTCAGAACCTACTGCACAGACTTCAGAACCCACTTAGTACTAGAACAAAGAGCAAGCTTAACCTATTGATAGGTGAGGTTGGTCTAACTTGCTTGTTATCTGGCATTCAGAGGTCAGTTGCATCTTTATTTCAAAATTCTGACTGTTTCAAAGTAAATTTATATAGGAAAATATATAATTATAAATTGCATTTCCAATTATGAAACTAGAATTGCATTCAGTTAAAGTATGAAGTTCAACAGGTATATCTTAAATTAATTCTTATGCAAAATATGCAAATACTGTTTGACTACTTTGAACTTTGGGTGAGACTGTAGATTGGCAAGCCTCGCTCTTTATTACCAGGTAAAAATTTGATTAGATAAGCTATTTCATATCCGATGATAACATACATTAGAACCACCTGGAATACTTTGTTCTAGCTCATGGTAGGCCATCTTCAGATTTATATTTTAATATATTCTTACTATGAAATAAATCTGCTTCCGAGAATAAACTGTGGGCAAATGTAATGAGCTTTATTGTGAAACCCAGACGTACTGAGAAATTTGACCCTTGAGTGAATGGACTGGATTTAACAGGTAAAACCTTTGCTTTTTTTATAGAATGAATATGAACAGCTGAACTATGCGAAACAGCTGAAGGAGAGGTTGGAAGCCTTTACCAGGGATTTCCTTCCTCATATGAAAGAGGAAGAAGAGGTAGGTAATATTTTTTGCCATAGATTATGCTAATTTGGGGGGGTAGAGGGGGCGGGGGCTTTGGAATGACTGAATAGAGATGAAGGAGAGTTAGTATTTTTGTGATCATCTCTTCTTACCACTTCAAATTTGCTTTTAGGGCTGACTGTTGTGGTGTTCTATTCTCAAACTGGAAAAGTGAATAGGAAAGTGAATACATGGAAAGTATGGGAGAGGAAAAATGGCCCTTTTAAAAACTTACTATTTTGATGAAAACTTGGACTGAAAAGTTGATATTATTAACATACCATTACGATGACAGTCAAGGTCTTACATACATGTAAGGCTTACATACACAGGCTCTCTTTTACCAGGACTGGCCTTTACTGAACCCTTTAAGGGTTATGTGAATTTTGCAGAATGTCGCAGTGAATTTTAATCAAAAGGAATAAACAATGTTGCTATTAAGTCAGACATTACACTTAATTTATTGCATGAATGAGTTGTTGTATGGCCTGTTTAAGCTTGCAAAACTTAGTCTGTTCATGAAAGAAAAGATACTTTTTAAGGTGCCTGAAACTCTAAAAATTTGGGAACAAGTAATATAGTAATATAGATGGAATATTTCACTTTGATTGTAAACATTTGTGCTATCACTGTGACTCATTAGACAACTGAAAAAGATCAACTTACCAAATACCTTAGAATTACAGTAAACAATATTTTGAAGTATGCATTCTATAACTTTTGATTATAAAACAGTAGTTTTAGATGAGAAAAAGTGCAGCTGGCCAAAAGTCTGCCAAAAATGAAGGGAAAAGAGAAGTCCTATAAACCAGTGTTTCATGACTCAGTGACACTCCCAAACAGCCTCTGACCTATATTTGGAACATAAAGACTTGTACTGCCAGTCTGATGATTTATGGGTATCCAAAAACTGGGAAGCATCTTCAGGAGGTAGGAGATCTCAAGTCAGTCTGAGAAGGCTTACCTCATGTTTCTCTTCCTTGCTCTTTTGTCTTCTGTGTGAGTATCTCAATAAGTTATTTAATTTAAGCAAGTTTATTCACTTCCCTTTTTCTGTTGGAGAAAGCAGGGAAACAGTTTGCCTGAGATGATGCAGTGATCCACTGGTAAGTGGAGGAGCTGAATGCAAAGATTCCATGGTCCTGTCTTTATATTCACTTATATATGTTGTGTTTTACTCCTTGAGAATTTGAAATGGGAAATCTGTCTTGGCAATTCTGTCTTAATGGTTCTGGATAGCAGTGTCTATCTATGGCAGCATGACACTTGCTGTGTTTCAAATAACTGGAATCTCCTGCTTCAGGTTTTCCAGCCAATGTTGATGGAATACTTTACTTACGAAGAACTGAAAGATATTAAGAAGAAAGTAATTGCACAGCACTGCTCACAGAAGGAAGGTGCAGAATTCAGAGGTCTTAGCAAGTGGAATCAGGCTGAAGAGCTTCAGAAGGTCTTTAAGTATTCTGTGGATGAGAAGGCAGATCAAGGTGAAGCATCTCATTAAAGTGAAAGCAATTCTAAATGTGCAAATAATGTCTAAACACCATGTCAGTGAGATAACTAAATGTATGTATAGGCAGTTAATAGCTTTTGTAAAATGGTAATTTCTTCAAAGTAGTTTTGAATTTAGAAGAATTTTACTGTATAGTACAACCTTCTTGGCAAGTTGTATTATAGGTGCTACTTTACTATTTACTGTTCCTCTTTTCAAGTTTCTTTTCCCCTTCCCTTCCATAGTTTATATATAAATATATATAAAGGTATATGTGTGTGTGTGCGCGTGTATATATTTTTTTTTAAAGGGAAAAATTGGGAATGGTTCACACCTTGCCTTTAATTCTTGGGTTTCAGGCAGTCTCTGTAGGTTTTTGTGTTGGTGGCTTAGTAATACAGAGTAGTTAGTCAGCTTAGAGAGTTTCAGATTAAAAGCAGCTTGCCTCCCTTACTTCCACCAATGAACTTCCTAGGCCTCTTGTGAACCAGAGAAGAAGACACTCTGGTGTGATGGAAGGACCTGAATCCATAAAATGTGAGAGTAGGTCAGGTGAAATGTCTTCTGAGAGTGGGTATTTAATTTACATTCATCTGTAACTCTACCTGTCTTGATTAAATTTAGAATAAGATGGATAATTTCTGATGTGATCTTTAGAGTATTATGACTTGAAACATCCCACATCTTTCATGTTTAAAACTATCAGTATTAACTACCTAAGAATTAATATACCAAGAAAGAGAATAAATGTACCAACAGCATAATACTGGGAGAGACTGGCAAAAAGGGCAAACTCTTGTGAACTGACTATGTGAGTACATGGTATAAGATGTGCTACTATCATCAAAAAGCTTTAAAATCTATATTCTGTAATGAGATTTTTTTTCTGATGAAACTTGCAACCTTTCTAAAGTACGCTGTTCGTTTTCCACCCCCTGGGTCAAGTCTTGGAGAAATGTGGTACACGTCTTTAAGGGATTGCTTCCTGTTGTCTATAACTGGAAAAGGAGTTTTGAGACGGTAGAATTTCTTAACAGTTGTGTTCTGAACTTTGGGGAATGAAAAGAGTGTGTTCTTCATAGTTTTCTTCCATTAAAAAAAAAAATTGCCTCAGTCTTGTGAAGTACTAGCCTCATGTTAATGCAAAATTTTATGTAGGCTGAGATAACTTGCCAGGTCTCTAAATAAATATATTGATTTGTCAAGCGAAACTGTCCCTAATTGCATTTTGTTTTTGAAGTAGCAACAGGTTATTAGAGGATAATTTATTTTGCTGTGCTCGCCTTTGAAGCTTCTCTGCAAAGGGAGACAGAGACCTGATTGCTGGTGATAATCAGTGCATAAGAGCTTACATCAGTTGAAAAGCTTTCTGGGATGCCATGCATATGATTCAAACTAATAAAGCCTCTCTAAAACAGAAGCATTAACTAAAGTACTAAATTCATCATGTAATTTGCAGCTTTTAGTATTATGGTACTAAGGAAGAGTTATTGGAGATGGGTACTGATGTCCGCTGAAGTATAGACTGCAATGATTACATCTTAGCCTCTGACCAATATTGGCTGTTACCTTCTGATCTCAAAGGCTCGTCACAGCTCAGAAGTTGAAAATTAATTGTCTATACTTGCTGCTGAAGTTAGAAATAAAAATAAGAGACTTTTTGCTAGCGCCCAGTCAAGAAGTTTAGTGCTTAAATGAGTGGTCCCTGCTGTTAATATTCTGTGTACTGGTACTGTTTCCAGGGAATATGGCAAAAGCAGGAAGCAGATGTGTATACATGAACTGTGACATAAGATACCTTTTAAAGAGGTTTACTAGAGAGTTCTGCTTTCATCCTGCTGTGATTGAATAGCAGCAGTTTACTTTTGTGCAGTTTATGTTAGAGGCTTTGATGATCAGGCTTAGAAAAAAAAAGAAGCTGAAGAAAATGGCAAACAGAATTGAATTCAAATATTATTTTAAGGTGGTATTATAATGAAAGCTTTTAAAAGTCAGAGCAGTACTTACTGCCTTCTGATTTTTCTAAAAATGCTAACACTTAAGTGAAAAAATTGTTTAAAGTATTTTTCAATACACTGTAGTTTTCTACTGTACTGCTCAAAACATGAGTTTAAAGCTGTGGGATGACCCTCATTTAACACACCATTTTTTCTTGTATTTTAGAAGCTGAAGTGACAGGGTACAGTACAAATATTACTAATCTTCCTCCGGAAGTGATGCTGACCATTTTCAGTTACCTTAGCCCCCAAGAGTTATGTCAGTGTAGTCAAGTAAGCATGGAATGGTCTCAGCTGGCGAAAACTGGATCCCTCTGGAAACACCTTTATCCTGTTCGCTGGGCTAGAGGTAAGTTAAACTTCAGTTTTCTTTTGAAAGCTTTTTGGTCATGAGGATTTGTTTTAGTATCAGCAGTGATATGCACTGAACAGAGGAGGGTGCACATGTCCTAGGAAGGAGCTATGAAATGTACTTAAATGTTTTTTTTAAAAAAAAAGTATTCAAAATACCTACATCTTGTAGAGTTAAGGGATAAAACAACCCTTAATGAGTAGCTGTTATAGTCAGTGTTTGTTAGGGTTTTTTTAAAAAGTGTTTATTAGGTTTACTTAGATTTGTTTTCTTATATGAATGATAAGTGAATTCACTACTACTACGTCTTAATTATGATTTATGAATATAAGGGATTTTGGATTAAAAATGTTTCTGTGACAGTGTTCGTAAGTAGAGATAAAATGTAATTTTGTTAAAGTGCTGATCAGTATGTTTTCCTTAGAGGTCTGTCTTGTAATTCATACTGAACAATAGAATTGACGTTTAAAACAACAGAATTTTAAAACTTCCTCATAACCTATTTTTAATTGCCATCTTTGAAGCTGAGTGTAAAGGACTTATTAGCTCTATTACCAGTCCTTTGCATGTCTTACTTAAATAACTGTTATTTAATTTAAAGCCTAATTTTTTTATTGCATTTACAATAGTACTTTCCATATACTTAATTTATGTGAATATTAAAAACTTGCTGGAGTATGGTATTGCGAGCTATGCAAATACTGCCATTTCCATGATTTTGAGTAAACGAGAAATATTCTGATAGGCTATCTTTGTGCCTTTGTAAGGATTTAGGGGAGGGAAAAAAAACCCTAAAAATAATTAACTTTAGTTTCTTAGATAAATAAAAACTAAAACCTGTTCCATTTGTATCTTTGACTTCTAAAATCTGTGTAAGTTAAAGAGAAATTAAAAGTGACCGTTAGATCCTTTTTTTTTTTTTTTTTTTTGGAATAATCTAACTTCAAATATGAGAGTTGTCCCTGAGCTGCAGCAGTCTGAAAGAAGGGGTTGCAGTGTTTAAATAACTTGTAACTTTGGTTTTCATATAAAACTTAATGACCTTAACATTAAAATATGGCACCCAAAAAATACTTCGAACAATCTATTCCTAAGCCTTTTTTTACTTCCTTCTCTTAACTGACAAGATGCCATTCCCTTCACATAATGTCTGTGCTAATGCCATGTTTTATGGGGAAGTGCTCAAAACTGGGCAGAAGCTTCTCAAATAGGACTTACTGACAGAGTAAGAATGCATAAAATTTGCAGGCTTAGTTCAGTTTTTAAGTTTTCTAATACAGAGAAAGGGCTTTTAACGCTTTTTATGCATTAAGAAATGGGATAGAGAATATAAACAGAATCATAGCATCACCAATATCTTTTCCCTGAAAGCTGGTTGGCAATCAGGTAAATAGGAATTCTTATCACTTCTGTCTACTCAAATAATAAACCTTGTTCCTGTAGAGAGAGTACTCATCATGTGTGGCTCTTCAATAAAAGAGTAAGATCTTTATGTCTAGCACTGTCCATAGTAAGTGAGGCAGTATATATGTTTACATTGAGCCAAACACTGTAATATACTTGAAATTAAATAAATGAATCAGGAGTTATATCTGGGTGCATCCAGCTTTTTTGAGATGAATGTAAAACTTGTATCACCAGATTAGGTCATAATGTACTAATAATCATTTCAGTTTTCTGTTACAGTGAGAAAGGTTTCTAATCAGGGTTTTTTGTTTCCCCCCCTTGTCTGAGTAGGTGACTGGTATAGTGGTCCTGCAGCAGATCTTGAGGCAGAACCTGATGAGGAATGGGTGAAAAATAGAAAAGATGAAAGTCGTGCTTTCCAGGAATGGGATGAAGATGCTGACATAGATGAATCTGGTAGGTAAATTCTGGTTTCAGTGGGAGGTTCTGTGTATTTTTTTTTTCTCCCCTGCGGATGCACAGCTCAATTTATGGCATAAAATAGTCATTTTATTTAAAATTAATTTTAAATATCAATTTTCAGAATTGATTTTAGGATACTTAAATAATGAAAAATGCACTAGTGCTTGTGTTCCATTGGGATGAAATGTTTCCCAAGCCAAATAGTAAGGAAAAAGAACTTGAGAAGTTTTAATAAGTTGCTCCTTGGAAAAAAATCACTGCTTTTAGAAACACCATATTCATCTCATCCCAACTCCTACCTGGATGAAAAAAACAGCAACACCCCTCCCACACTTAGTAGATTACATGGGGCTAAACTCGCATACGTAGGAGAAAGCGGACACTGACTGGTGCAGGTAGAAGGGAAGAGTTAAAAGGATGTGCCTGAAATTGGGAAGGAGGTGAAAGGCAGACCCAGCCTTGCAGAAGATCTGGAATTTTGGTTAAGTCATCTTGTGAAAATTCATTGCCATGCACTGTAGACTTAATGTAAAAATTGTCTTAAACTATTATCTGGTACTTGTTATATCACAGGCAATAGCCTGTGAGATTACAGCTTTTAATTACTTACTGCAATTTCTGCTTAAAGCAAATCAGTGGAGTAACGTCCCAACCTTGTTCTGAGCAGTACATAATCTGAAGTAAATATTTCTCCAAATCACTTTATGGTCACCTGCATTTGAGACTCCTTTGCTTGCTCTTGGAATTAAACTCTTTAACTGTCAGGCAGGTATACAGATTTCAAAGATGAGGCTTTAGTAACTTGAGCTAGAATTCCACAGAAGTTTGCAGTATGTTATGAAACTTATGCCTTGTTAAGCTTTCATTAGTTTCTGGATAACTTGTTTGATGCAAGCTGATGAGAAGTTCTGAATGATTCAAAGCATGTTTTAAGTCTTTCTCTTTGGATTTTTTTTGCAGAAGAAGCAGCTGAAGATTCACTTGCCATTAATATAGCACAAATGGAAAAGCGTTTACTTCATGGCTTAATTCATAATGTCCTCCCACATGTAGGCCCTTCAGTGAAGACATTAGTACTGGCCTACAGTTCTGCAGCATCTAGCAAAATGGTATGTAATTTGAAACTAGTATTAGTAATTGTGGCTATGCAGTCTGTAATTAATAACTGACATGTTGCTGAATTTAAAGCACCCTATTGTTAAAGAAAATGAGTTGAAATTGAATATGAATGTGTGTTTTGTTTCTGACACTGTCTGCAACTTCCTTGCTTTATTATGTCTTCTTTTTATTCCTTTTCTAGGTTAGACAGATCTTGGAGCTTTGTCCCAACTTGGAATATCTAGATCTCACTCAAACTGATATATCAGACTCTGCGTTTGAAAGGTTAGCTAACTGCCATTTTTTATTTTTATTTATTTATTTTTTAGCAGTATTCAAAGCAGAGCTTTTTGAGAGGAAGTTCATTAAAACATGTCTGCAGCCCTATTTTTTACCCTAGGATAAATGAGAATTCATGCATAACCAGCAACAAAAACAGAATAACAAATCTATAAAATCCCAAGTAAAATATCTAACTTTAGTCATGCACCAAAACACCCTGACTTCACTATTGCATGCATATCGCCTTTCAACTTGTAACTATCCATAATAATTATATTTTGCTATAGTTTTAAAACCTTAAAATTGCCTATAGCTTTGGGAAGTTGTTCAGAGGTATCATGTAGCTCTTGTCCAGACATAGCTGATAGTACTTGTAGTACTGTTATTTAAGACACTGCATTCAAATGGCAGGGAAAGCTCCAGGGCTTTGGAGCTGTGTGTAATGTGACTTTCTGAGTTTTATAGAGGTCTTCAGAAATTTTCTTAACATTAATGGGATGATATCTGGATGCAGAGCTTGTACCTACTGAGTCTTAATGGGATATTGGAACTTTAGTGGCTATTTCAGGGCACAACCTTTTTGTCAGTGTAATACTCCAGATTTTTGTGTGTTGAGTTTGTATCAACATTTTTCATCTTGTTTGAACAAGAAATTCTAGTTGAAATAAAGGCTTCAGGGAATGACATTATACACAGCAGAAACTGTTTTTTCAACTATTGTGTAAGTTCTAATGTTTTCGGTCTGAAGTAGGTGGTAAATTTGGACTTTCAAGTCTTGATATAGATGGAAAAAATGCAGGATGTTATTGAATTGGTAGTTCACTACTCATTTCTGTGGACAGTTTTTCTAGGTTTATATATAGTACTTTGCAGTATCAAATTTCATGTGTAAGTCCAGGGAGATTTTGTGATTTAATTTAAGTATGTATTTTCCTTAGGAAATGTTCTTTTGTATGTTTAGCCTTAGCAGCTGTTTCTGAACACAAAATTTTTAAAGTGACTTTTTCTTCTGATTTCAGTTGGTCTTCACTTGGTTATTGTCAAAATCTTCGGCACCTTGATCTGTCTGGCTGTGAAAAAATCACAGATGTGGCAGTAGAGAGGATTTCCAGAGCTTTGGGTATCATATCAACCCACCATAACAGAGGCATTCTGAAAAGCTGCAGAAACAGAAATGCCAAGACTTTATGGAAAAATAAAGATGTTGCTCTTCAGTCCAACAGGAAGTATAATTGTTTCCATGACATCAGCAATGAGAATCTCATTGAGGGAGGAGGTAGTGAGCATCATTGGACTAAACCTGACAGCTCAGAAAGCTTCAGCGCTGCTTACGTATGGATGCTAGATGCAGATGACTTGGCAGACATCGAAGATGCTGCGGAGTGGAGACACAGAAATGTTGAAGGATTTTGTCTTGTGGAACCAACACCCAATATTAATTGTTCTGCATCTTGCTACGCTAGGGGTATTTATGGATTAAGGACTAGAGGGTGGCAGCAGCACTGTGCTTCTACTGACTTGATGTACTGCGGTCACTCGTTTTGCTGTGCTGGGACAGCACTAAGAACTATTCGAGCACTTCCTGAGTCCTCTGCACTGTGTAAAAAAACAAGGACTAAACAGTCAGAGAAAAAAGACTTGGCATACTCTGGGAGTGAAAAATCAGGTGAAGAGACTGCACGAGTTCTTCAGTTTCTCAGTCTATCTGGATGTTACCAGGTCACAGATCGTGCTCTCAGGTGAGAAGACACTTTTTGATGCTTGGCTGCAGTGGAGTTTGGCTTTTCTAATTGTAACAGTTGACTTGTTTTGGTGTGTATCTGATCTGTTTTTCTTTGAAATAATCTTACTGAGAAGCATCCTCTGAAGTACTTTTGTGCAGTTACAGTGCTAGGGAGCACTTAGGCTTTTAGATTTGGTCTTCCCTGCATGTTAGCAGGAAATTCAGTGATGGCTCACTGATTTATTAATTATGTTTTTATGGTGCCTGTCAAACTTAGGAATGCTCTTGAAACTTACTGGAGTAACATTTTTCATTTAACTTGTGCAGGTAATTACATAATTATGCATATATAAATAATGTGAGCTTATACATAAGGAGGAAGAGATAGTTGGTATAAGCATTGAGACTGAGCTTTGGAAGAGTTGTTCCTGTGTGACATTATTTGCCATTGATATTTTCTATTGTACTGAAAAAATAGTTAATGTTTCATAATAAAAACAGGACAAAACTGGAATACTTGCATTCACCTACTGAGATGTGCTGTAGCATTTACTGCTAACTGCAGAAGACTTTGTGTCTGCGTATATTGTATGTTGTAGTCAAAAGAGAGCGAGCACTGGTGCTGGGTATTCTGCTCTTCCAATATTCCACCCTCATTTGAGGGGTGAAGTGCCCTCATAGGAAGAGTTTAGTAGTGGAGGTTTCCAAGGTTTCCATCAATACTTGTTGGATAGGGAAGATATTGAAGAGTTGCAAGTGTGTGCTGCAACAAAAGTGGTAGGCTTGCATTTACCTGAATAATGTGTATCCTAATGGAAGAACTGGAAACCTCTCCTAATGGAAACATTTTTCGGTTATTTCTTCTAAACCGCTGATAGCTGGCTTGGTGGTTAGGAGTTCTGCTTTTGTCTGCTCGCAAGAGAAAGTTGGCCTTTGATGCTCTCGGCATTTCCAGTTTTATGTCCTGGCTTGATTCACGAGTGTGTCACTCGGTATCACAAGATGAGCTTGTTTGCGGCTGAAGTCTGGTTAGCTTTCCTGCGATCTCACTGAGGACCCAGCAGTGTAACTGGGGGTGATCGATCAAATTTGAGGTATCCATGAGGTGTTTTCATTGATAGCTGCACTGTCTTGCGTTTTGAGGAAAAAGAAGGGCTTTCCATTTGAATATTATGGTATATGAATATATGAATATCATGAATATTTGGCCAAGAGAGGCAGCACTAGTAGAGATTTGTCAGACTTAGGAAAACGTGGATTTGGATTCCAAAGAGGTTGACTGGAAGAAATGCATGACACAAACTTCTGAGTGCACCAGCAGACTTTGGAAAGGTCACCCTAGTTTTGTTCCCAGGGTGGGCTGAACAGCTCTCCTCACCTTGGCAGGTTCACCAGAGTGACTGGTCTGTGGGGGGAGAATGTCATGCTAGTTCGTTGAAATGCTTGGTGGTCTCTGGATTCACCCCTAAGCAAAGTGATTTCCCATTTAAGTCACCCTGTGTGAGAGGGAGGAGTTGCCTTCAGCAGAAACCAGCTGATCTCTGTCATGAGGTCTGCCAGGCGCCATTTTGAGCTGCCTACCCCACGGGGCACCACACTGCCAGGCTTCAAGCTAAACGCTTTGGCTAAACATTCCAGTTGTGTTAAAAGATGCCTAATGACTTGGGTGAGCGAGCTGGGTGGTGTCACGGGATACCGGCTAGCGCGCGTGCAGGCTCTGAGCACGTCTGCCCGTCTCTGTTCGCAGGGCGCTGACCCTGGGGGGAGGACTGCCGCACCTGGAGCACCTCAACCTCTCGGGGTGCCTCGCCGTGACCGCTGCGGGCCTGCAGGACCTGGTTGCTGCCTGCCCCTCGCTCAACGACGAACACTTCTACTACTGTGACAACATTAACGGTAACGCCTTTTTGTAGGGATGCGGGCCTGCGGAGCGGGGGTGGGGCATGGGGGTCATGTTTGCTTTAAGACTACTTTAACAAACGAGCCTTTTTTGGGTCGTGCGGTGCTGAGGTTTGTGGCCTAATCACAAAACGACAAATCTTCTCGCTTTTTCTTAGACTTCTGTACTTAAGTCTTTTCAGTACACGTCTGTGGACAGATGAATGTTACCTAGAGAAGCACTTTTCATCCACGTATCTGTTTTTTAGTGCTTGTACTAACCTAAATTATAAATTTCTACCTCTTTATGCCTATTCCCTGTAATTTTTGGGGGGATGACAACTTCAAGCAAAGAGGCTCCCATTACACTGGTACCAAAGTGATTTTGTGGTTTTTTTTTTTTTTTTTTTGGTGAGGGGTGGGGAGGAAGCAGGGGAGTACTGTAGCTTGGCATAGAGAGGATGCCATCAATCATATTGTAGGATTTTTTTTTTTCCCTACTGTCATGTGTCCTTGTACATTTGTTTTTCTCTTCTGTTGTTGCTTGACTTCACGGATGGGTCTAAAGTTGACACATTCAGATGTATAGATAAATGCATAAAATAGAGTGGAAGTCTTTCAGAGTTTGCAGCACTGGAGTTGGGTTTATTATGCCTGATGGGGAAGAATTTGTAGGATCAGAAATGCAAATGATGCTGTAGCTTGTGTTCCACGTGTGGATTGGAAACAGGTAAGTGCAACAGGCTGGGGGCGGGGAGGAAGATGTGAGTTCACAGGGATGTACCAATTAATTGCTGGAGTTCTGAATTAATGAAACTTAAAATTCTGTTCCCCGTTAGTTCAGCTCAATTTGCGTCTGTTTTGAGGCAGCCTCTTCAAGGTGTAGGAAGGCAGAGCTTTAGTTCTACACGTAAGGCTGCACTTATGTTTGATTATTGAATCCACTGCAGTAGATAAAAGATGGTGAATTGGATCCCGACAGTAGAAATGAAAGTGTTCAAAAATGAAATCGTATTTTGCTTCCATAATTCTTGCATATCTTTTTGCACTTTTTTGACACTGTTGTCTCTCTCTTTTGAGACATATTCCATCTTTGTTAATTCCTTCTGTTTTACCCAGACTACAGCTCTTAAAATCTCCTTGCATTTCAATTTGACAGTTCAAGGTTGCTTTTAAAAATCTTTTGTTGACTCTCCTTTCTGCATTATGCTGAATTTAAAGAAGTCTTCAAAGATAAATTTTAAAACCTTCTCCTTTTACATCTGTTTCCTTGCTATTTCTCCTCTGTTTTCACTTCTGTCAGTAATAGCAGAGTTGGTGATCTGATTTTTCTTTATCTATTTCTGTATTTCTCCTCTATTCTTGTCACTAAAATGTAATCTTCTTTGTACTAGTGTACAAAGCTGGTATCACTCGGAGTTTTTCACCACTTTCAGGCTTGTTGTATCGTAATCTCTTCAAAAAATTACTTGCTATTTGTATTTAACCAGAGTATTTCTTGTATGATTCTGTCAGGTTGTCCTGATTCACTTGATGTTTCTTTCTTTCTGTTCATTGCCTGCTTTAAGCTGTAAGGCTATAAGCTCTGCTCTGTGCTGTAAAGCAGATGCCTTTGGATGAACAGTTTCTGCTGATAAATGGGCAAGAGAGAATGTAAAAAATTCTCTGACTTGACTACTTTTGAGAAACTATAGCATCTCAGATGTTCTTATTTGCCACTTTTTTGTTGAAGTTGGAAGCCAACAAAAAGACATCAAAGTAAAATTCTGAAATTTTACTTTGGAAGGAATTGAATTATCTGCAGCTTTATCTAAGTGGGAAGAAAAAAAAAGTAATCTTCATTGTGGTATCGTTATAGTGTTAAACTAGTGCCGTATTCCACCCTGTGGGCAGCAGGATTTCTCTGACACCTTACTCATCTGTATCATTTGGTATTTTTAGAGTAACTGTAGGGAAAGTAACGGCTGTTTTGTTAAAATAATTCCATATCTGAAGCAGTTTGTTTCTTTAAGTGTATATATAGGTTGCATTGTGCTGTTCAAAGATTGCTGATCTATATAAGCATTGTAGAGAATAATTTCAAAATTTTCTTTGCCCACCAGCTTATCGGGGATTGTTTGCGGGGAAGGAGCTATGTTCTGGGATCATGTCGGAAAAGACATCAGTCTTGCAGAACAAAAAGTTGGAACCAACTGCATGGAATTTAGTCATCTCGGAATGATTAAGATGCCACTTTGTCATCTACCGACACATAAGGGCTTTCCTTTGACCTGCAGCCTCCTTTCCGATCCCTTGTATAAGCGCTGGGTCTGACGGGCGGGCGGCCCGGGGAACGGTGCTGGTGTTGCAGTGCTGCTCGCTTGCCTGTGCTGCCTTCCTCCTGCAGCACCAGGGGCTGCCTGGCCCCTTGGCAGACCCATCCGCAGGCCCGTGATCGAAACTGGTGTTTCCAAGGGCATGTGGAAGCAGCAGCCTGTTGTGACGGCCAAGTGGCTTTTCACCGTGTTCTTAGTCCGGGCGGTTACACGTTACTGGTGAAATGCTTAACCTCTCTCTAGAAAATTCTGACCAATTTTTTTGTTTTGCTAGTACATGTAGCAAAATGAAGTCATCAGGGAAATAAGTAGACCTGTGTTTTGGGTCACCTGAGGCATCTGAGTAATCAGATGTACATCAGTATAAAGAGCATTCCAGTAATCTAGTTTGGAAGTAAGCAGCAATAAATCTATACTGTGGCAGGTCTGAGAGTAAAGATGAATGCTGATTCACCAGGTAAACGGACGCCAAACTCATTGCTTTGTAATTTAGGCGCTTAATTGATGTATTGGTGCTAGCAGTAGTGTCACCACAAGAGTCAGTGGAAAGGGAGGAACTCTGCTGATTCACTGTAAGATCCAAGTTATCCTGTGGAAATGACCATCATGCTCCCTCAACGATAGAGATGGAAGTCTATATTGCTGCTCTATTCCTTAGCAGAAACAGTGGCTCAGTGAGACAAATGAATTGGAGCCAGTGTATGTAGAGTCAAAAGAAATCAGAAGAGCGTATTTTGGGAAGGATCAAAGAGTTTAAAAAGAATTTGAAAATAATGTCTAGTCCAGATCAAGTCAGGAGTAGAATTATACGAACAGGTAAAAATAGGGTGTAGTGAAAAGTCAGGTGTGTTAAAGCTATGGAAATAAAAAGAGTCTGAATTTAAGAGTATCAAAAGGCAAGTGAATTCTTCAGTATATAGCAGATAGATGTAAAAAGAAAAGCTAAAGAAGGGCTAGAATCGTACAGAGGAGATAAATGACCTTCCTCATTCTCAGTGGTGGTGGAGTTAGCTTGTTCTTACATTTTAACATGTCAGTCTGACTGAGCTGACTCAGTCTGAGCTGAACCCGGCAGACCGGACAGGTGCTGTGGCTGTGTTGGCAGCAGCCCTGCCTGCCCCTGCTCGGGCGCCCGCGAGCTCTGCGGGGGCTCCGTGTGGGCGTGCAGGACGGTTGGGTGGAAGGTGCAGGGCCCAGGGGGCTCCTCATGCCCCCTCCTGCTGCAAAAATGGGTGTGGGGGGAGCCTGGGGACCACGGCGGAGGCTGCAGACTTGTGGGTCTGACATCCGTCCCTGGTAACATCTTACAGTTTGTACCAAAGAATAAGGTCACTGAGCGTACAAGTAAAACTGGTTTGTTGGGAAAGAGGCTTCTGTAAGAGAAAGTAGTGCCTTGCTTAACCTCCTGGAGTTGTGCAAGGAGATTGACAAGCACCAGGAAGAACACGAGATCCAGTGGACACCATAAATCTGGATTTTCAGGAAGCCTTTCATAAGGTTGCTCGCAAAGGGCTATAAAAGATCCTCAGTCACCATAGGACTGGATTAAGGTTGAAAAAAGGGGGCTAGAAAATAGAGGAAGAAGTAGGGCCTGATTTTTCCAGATGGGCAGGAAGCTGGGAGAACATCCCCTGTTCTCTGCTGAGCTCTACTTAAGAGAGGATTTTGCTCGGTCAAAAAAATGGATTTATTGAAATGAAAGTCTTAGTATATTCTGCATACTGTCCTACATTATAGTTTCAGGTTTGTTTTATTCAGTCTCATGCATAAATAAAATGGTTAACTTCATTATCTTATAGAATATTGCTCCACTGAGGTATGATATGAAGCAAAAAGCTGATTTCCAGACACCAGGCTCCTGGGAATTAATTCTATTATGATTTTAAGTTGAAGTTTGTGGAAAAAACAACCTGTCCTGCTTGACAACCGTGCTGACCTGGAGTTTACTACCTTACCTCGCTAGTCCTTTCTAAATATATTAAAAGCTTCACAAATACTCTTTGTTCTTGTGTTTTGGTACTGAAGAGAAAAAAGAGGCATCGTCTTGGTTAGTCCTTTAGCCTCTTGCTTTAGTAGAACTGAAAATGTGTTTTTGAATTAGGCTGGGTGCCAGAGTTCAGTCAACCAGACTGAATATAAAAAGCCTGTACTAATAAATTTAAGTTTCCTGTCTTATTGTTTTAGTTTTTCAAATTAAAGAGTTAACAGTAGGCAA
>JAUBNY010000700.1:1976282-2012894 GCA_032275445.1 Crypturellus soui
TATGGGGAAAATGTGAGAAATTTCCCTGTTAAAACTATTTGCAACAGGATTTCAGACTACTTTGTTTAAGAGAGCTATAATTTAACATCATGAAAATCATACACACTAGTTCTTGGAAAAAGATCGAATACAAGCTTTTCACCACTTTTTACTGAAACATGCATTTTTTCATACATACACACACTGTAGATTCACCTAGGATAAGTACTTTGAAAGAAGCAAAACACAAATGTTTGAAGACTAACATCATGCAGGAAGGATAATATGTAACTATCACTCTGATGCTCTAGTCATATAAAGCACTTATCCACCAGCAAATTTTTATATATGTATGTACATATACATACACATTTTTATACACATATATATACATATTTGAGGGTCAATGTCAGATCTACTCTATTCCCCCATCTCTAAATTCTGAAACCACTTCAGAGCTGCTACAGCAGAAGACGAGATGACCCCGAGCTCTGAATGTATGTATATACAAAAAATTCTCAAGGAATATTTACAGATGAATAATCACTCTGCATTCAAGGGCTTTTCTGGGTGTATTTTCATACAGTGGGAAAGCAGCAGTCTCCATAGACTCCTATTTACCCAGCACGATGACTCAGAGAAGCTGGCAAAACACAGGCTACAGGACTACCCTCCTGAAGAGAGCACCACACCCAGGGCCCTCAGCAGTAACCTAATGCTCCTGTGACTGCTCAGGCTCCTCGCAGAGAGTCACCTGGCACACCAAAGCTGCTTATACTGCTTGAGTGCGTTTGGATTTGGATCCATTCAGCTGACTTCCCCATGGCAAAGGGCTATGACAACTCACCAGCCCTTTGTGCCTCCCTCTCCTATCATGAACAGGAGATAAGATTTTTCTGAAAGCACTTGCCAGAAAAGAGGGTTTCCCCCACTTGCTTGGACAAGTGTCAGCACTAGAAGTATACACAGAAAAACAAGTGGATTAACCTCCTGATTTAAATGGAATTCAGACATCACTTTGGCAAAATTTTATGCTGTTTAAAATAAGCAGTGTGTAAAGCATCAACCACAAATGCTAGTCCTCTATTCTGGTTGAGATGGCTGCTATCAGGGAAGACATCTACAGTGCAAGATGAACAAGTGACCAATGGTCTCTTGTTGATGGTCTCTCTCATCAAACATGTAAGAACAAAGTTAAGTTTTGATGAGAAGACTGTAAGCAAACTACTCAGAAATTCTGCTGCGGTGTTAGTCTAGCAGGATGAAGAAATGCTTCATTTGCAGCTGAAATGTAATTACATGATGCACCTTGATGTAACTGCTGAACTAGGCAGATTTTTTTCCATTTCAGTAAGAAATCCTGTTCCTATGCAACTGATCTCTAATGCTGGGGAGAACAGTGCAGGCACTCACACTTCGCCAATGCAATCTCAAACAGCAAAGACAATCTGCAACAACCCCTCAAAGGAGGAATCAGGAATTAATTTGACAGGAATCTTCCAACTGGTCTGTTTTCACAACAGAAAGAGTGATATACCAGGTATAGGTATGAAGAATAGGGTCAATCTTGGTCCTCGAATATGCTCTGCAAACTTTGTCCTTCACCATCTATTGGCAAGAAATCTATTAAAGTGTTTTAAGTTTGTCCTTTAAGTTGCAAAGGGCTGTGAGCAGACACACTACACTTAGGTGAACTTTATGCCCAAAGCATTAATTCTAAGGTTAGAGCACTTCTCTGCAGAGTAAAAGAGTGTGTGTTCTTCCTTGTCTGTTGACCTATCATAATGATGGTGGCTGCACAGAATGGCCAAGGATTTATAAAAAAGAACAAGGTCTTCTTACTACTTGCCTCTTATTTAAGTCAACACAAACTTCATTCAGTGGAGGACCACAGCTTTCCAACACCTAGTTTCACTGACTGATCTCCCGAGTTGAAGGGAGTATTAGTGACCTAGCAGAAGCAAGTGGACTAATACTGCTCAGACATACAGTCTTCAAAATACTGCTCAGACATACAGTCTTCAAAATTTGTCAGCAATGGAACGAATCCTGTACTTTCTTGAACCCCATGACAATTATGTTCTGTAATGCCTGTTATTGTGTATAAAGTGTTATGACACTTACCCTTGCTTGAAAATATATAGTAGTAAACGGAATCTTAACACATCCCAGCCAGTGTCTTTCAACTCGAGTGTGGATTCCACTTCCTCTTTCATGATTGTCCTATTAAGAAGTAGCCTGATATAAAACTTTGTAAGAAAACTTAGTTTTCTTTAAATCAATCGTTTAATCGTGATATTAATAAAAAAAATCTTATTGCTTTAATCTTTAATTTATTGTAAGATTAATTACTAATAAGGCAATGATTATTCTGCATGCTTTTCAAGCTTGCCATATGCTGAACAAACACAGAAAAGTGGCATGTTCTACAATCTGCTTACATTTCAGGATTCAGCTCCTCTATAACTTCTGATGAAGAATTCAAAAATCTGACACAGAGGCCACTAGAGTCTTCCTAAAGTGTGATAGGCTCTAATCCTCCAATGAAATATTTTGCTAGTATGTAAAAGGACCATTTGAAACTAAAATCTAATTGATGTCTTTTGATTGGAAGCACTGTCTTACCGTATTGACTAGATATTTTAAGGAATGATGAAAGAGAGGAAAAAGACCTGCACTAAAGTCTGCTCTTCTAGTATGAACTTACCTCTCCAACATCATAAACCACTTCATCAAAAAGATTAATGAACACTTCATCTTTCACTGACTGCAAACTGTGGGCGCTGTAATCACCATTAGGGGCTCTGGTAAGGTTAAATAAACAAAAATTATTTGAATAAAATAGGAAAACTTGAGTATAAATGCTCAAATGAATTATTATCACTCAAAAAAGATTTGGTTTCAATCTGACATACCTAAATGGAAGCTCAAGTTCCTCATTCCAGTTAGGGTTTGGACCCTCTGCTGTTGTTGTCCGGCAGACAGTTCGCTGAAAAGAAACTTCCACAAAAGGATGGACTAAAACCTGTCAAATGCCATCAAAACAAATAAAATGCATTCCTAATGATCTGTTAGAACATACTACATTTTCCATCTGCAATGTATTTGGAAGAAAAAAAAAAAACACAAAAAAAACTTTATTTTGTGGAGATCAGGCTGGTCCAGCTCAGACAAATACATGTTAATGTACCTTAAAAAACTTGCACTCATAAGGCTTTTAAGCATTTATGAGTTTTAAATTTTATATGTTAGCATTTCCAAAAAGTGATGTGCATTCTAAATACAAGTATATACTCATATCTGCCCCCCTCCCCCCAAAGACTGGGAAAGCTACTGGCTAATTAATCAAAAAAGGTAATCAAAACAGAACACATCATCCAGTCACCAGTGGAGAAAAAGCGTATTTGCATCCCCATAATCCAAGACACCTACTGCTAGAATCCCAGCCACATTTGAAACTACCCCTTAATGCTACCTATTACCAATAAGCAACTTCTAAACTAGACACAATAACCCCCTAATGTGATTAAAAATACTTAAAAAGTATTTAACAGTCAAATGCATATGGCAGAACCTTTTCTAGATTTCAAAATGCTATAGTTTTGAAGTAAAATCCTAAGAAAGTAGAAACAAAATCCATCTTCCTTCAGAAGCACGAGGAGTTTCATTCTCCATAGCAAAAATAAGTAGCTTAAGTATCAGTTATAAGGATGTGCCCAGAACTCAGGCTAAAAAAACAGCTATAAGCATGTGCATTCGGAAGAGCAAGAACAGTGCAGACACATGATGGTTTCCCTTGTGACTCCTCCAGGCTTCAAACATTTTCATATGAAGGCTTTTCCTACACAATAAATGATTTTTGCATTTGTTAACTCCATAGGGATCCCTCTTCCAAATACCCACACAGTGACCACTTCAATGCAAGCAAAGCTCTTCTGTCCACAACACATGTAAGCATCTTCCCTGGGAACCTACTGGCTGCTGCATGAAGAACCACCTGCTTTTGTTTGCTTTTAACCTAGCTCCTTTGAGCTTTATTTAAAGATCCCTAGCTCTCATTCTGAGCAAACTACTGAACCGTCAGTCTCTATCTAGCCTCTCCAGATTACTAAAATTGTGTATCTCTAGCACTTTTCTAGTTTTCCCCTGCTCCCAGTAATTACTGTTCTGGCTGAAACATCCTATCACTATTCATTGCCCGGTAGCTATTCCCTATTTTTGACATCTTTTTTTGTCCTTCTCTGAACTTTTGCCAGCTTCGCTCTAGCTTTTCAAAGCTCCAGAAATGGGCACACCAACCTTACTAGTAAGATACCTTTGTGATGGTAACTTACTGTCTCTGGAAAAAAGGAATATTCACAACTTCTTATAAACAAATGACTGCTGTGATTTTGTCAGCTTTATAATATACCTGGTTGAACACCCAATCCATGTTCTCGCCTGGGCTCTGAGTTGAAGGAGAGGCTGCAAACATTTCGTTGAAGGACCTTGAATGTCTAGATGGTTGCTGAAGTTTGCTAGGAGTGAAAACAGACAGTGATGAGAAAAGGCAGAAAATACATTACTAAGTATGAATCCCTCACATCATCTATTAACTATACACAATTTTAGAAATGCTTCTGTGATTTTCTTTGGCATGACTTTAACCTAGGAAACACATTTATTTAGTCAAAGAACAAGAAAGGAAGGTCAGATAGTGTTAGCAAGTGTGTGGCTCTTGTAATTCCCACAGCAGAAGTGTGTTTTGTGACTGACAGCTCCTTGTCTCCCTTACACAATCCCCATGTGATAAAGATTTTTTCAGTTTAAGACAAATCCCAGCATCATTCATAAACTCTGTAGACTTCACGCTATCTGCGCAAGGCTTCTATGACAAAATTAAACCCATATGAGTATTATACAGTCAGCAGTCCATGAATAGAGAAGAAAAAAAAAAAAGAAACTATGTTTACTTTTATAGAGTTATCACACAACACTTCTGGTAATAATAACAAAGTAGAGATTATGAAAGAATATTATTTTCAAGCTGAGAAAGCAGATCAAAATAAGACACGATATAATGCAAGAAGATGGGCAGAGTTTTGAATTATTTTTGTAATACTGGCAGTGAATTGAAGCTTTCGTCTTCCTTTCCTTATCATCAAGATGTTTCTATCATGAATTGCTTATTTCTCAGTGTGAACTTATTTACAAAAATCAAATGGAATCTTTGTTACAGTAAATAGATAAAAGAGTAAAAGGGGTTCAATTTTGTATGCACAAAAAAATCAAGTGGCCTGAAAATAACAGTATTAAAAGCAATGTATATTGGTTTTCAGGGAAAGGAAGAATGCTGTACATATACATTGCTTGTGAAACTGAACCAGTTTGTTCAGAACAAACCTAACATCTCTCCCTGACACAGCATGATGCAGTGCAGGCACTTCCTTAATATGCCTGAAGGTAACGATCACCTTTAAAATTAATCAGAGCCTAATCATCTTAATCCACTGATTTAAATAAACAGCTCATGAAGGAGAATGCTAACAGATTGTTCAAGTATAGTTCATCTATTATCATCTGCCTTATAAAGCTATCAAAGCAGTAAACTATCTTCCAATCATTTTTTTCCTAAGGCAGATGAATATAATTTTTTTGTAATATATTTCCTGAATTTAACAGGTATTGATAAATGATCAACGGAAGTTTACAAAATAACAGTACTTTATTATTAAACAACAACATAAATGTATATATGCTTTCATCATAGGGATTAAAACAATACATGACATTGAATTTCAGTATTATTTCAGGTGCTTCCAAAACAGTTGAAACCGGAACATAAACTGAAAAACAGACTAATGCTTACTGAAAATAGGTATTTAAACATACCTCACTGCTTTTCTCACTGGAATATCATAAGCTCTAATGATGTTTACTAATAGTTTTATATCTCCATCTGATAAATTCTGTGCTGTCACCTTCTTCCTTTCTTTTCTTCTTGGTTTTAGTGGTCGTTTTGGCTCTGCCAGTTTGAAAATGCTGAGTCCCAAAATTCTAATAATTGTAGAAAACAAACAGGGATTTAGCCATTTTTGCACAGTATCCAAAACTAAAGTACTTCCAATACAGAAATGCAAATTATGCACTAACAAAAAAAGATAAATACATTCGCTTGTTAATGCTATACAAATCTCTATGAAAGGTCTGATTGTTTTAACTGTTTAGTAGCACACAACTCAGTTGTGTCTTACATTTCATAGATTCTAACTGAAATGTGCAAAAAGGATTTTTCCCCCCCAAATTAGGTAAAATATAAATGAGACAATTAGACAAATTCCAGAAAGATCTAAACTACCACGCTTTAAATGGGGTACCTTGCAGATGATGACCAGTAAGAAATATACCAAAAAATCTAATTTCACAGCTACAACAAACAACAGGCTACAGAAAGGAAGCAGAACAAATGTGCCACAACATACCCAGGCCCCTCAGAACTTATACCCAAGGCAAAGCATAACCAAAGAAAAAGAGATGAAAAGAATATAAAATAGGTATTCTTGCACATCATTGATGTTAACTTTAAAAATGATAAAAGACATTCCAAGATCTAAATAAAAACTCATAGCCAATGACAGTATTTCATCATATACTATGAGGAAATCAAATTAATTGTTTTTAAATTAATAAAGAACTGAACTACTGAAATTTCAACTACTTTAAACAAAACAGATATTACCACAATTTAAAACTACTATCTAAGATGACTAGGAAATAGTACCAATATAAACTAGCATTCATGTTAAAATATCAACAAAACATTTGATTTTAAAGAACTTCAAAAGCTTATTATAATCTCGTTTGGCTTTTTTTATCCTATAATGTGAAAATATGAACTAAAAAGAAAAAAGAACAGAAAGAGAGTGAGTTTCTTTTTCTCCAGCAGATGGGACTGTTTAGATTTACTCTGTTGATTCTCAAAGCCTAGGACACATTTTAGGGCGTAACATTTATAGTAATCACAAGCAACTTCTACAAGAAAGCAACATATTTATTTATACAGTTTTTAAGTAAACAATGTTAAGAAAGAACCATCTATGTTGTGGTAACTCAGAAATGTCAGAATCAACAAGTATGGAATTTAGAACAAAAATGCAAAGATGATGCATAACTGAGAAATCCAAGCAATAATAATATGATGAGAAAAAATTAATTATTTCCAAAGCAGTAACATTTCTGAAAGCAATAGTGTATGACGCTGTCCTGCAATACGGTATGAAAATACATCAAAGCAAAAAAAAATCCTTGATAAAAATGTATTCCACATTATTTGCAGGGCTTATGCAGTGACTCAAAGAGAACATCACCTGTAAAACCACCACTGTCACTACCTGTGACACCTGTGTGATATCTGGAAATCATTCAATCTAGCAGCACCTCGGGCTCTGCTCAGCTTATCAGACCACATCCTAATGCACTGTATCATGCTAAACCATATTTATATACCATCACATTACTTCTGCCAAAGAGGTATCTTTCAAAAAAAAAGTCTTGATAAATATTTTTATTTAAGCACTGTACTGTCAGAGGTGTACACAGTGCTTGGAAAACTGTAGACTATACTACATACAGAATTTAAAAAAAAAATAAAAGGTGGTTTAAAATTAATTACTTTGATTTAGAATCAATACAGACAACTTCCTTACCCCAGACTGGGAAACTCCTCTTCATTGACCAGGTCAGAGAGAAGGAAATGGTGTTTTGCTACTAGGAAACGGTTTATTACTGATTCTCGGACCTGTGGATGACAGGGGAAGAGAGATGAAAATTACACTTTTAATCCAGGAATCACTGTAAATACTTGCATTCTGTCTATCAAAAATGAACAACAACAAGAAAATCAATCACACTCAAACCTCTACTTATTTAATTAGATCCGCTTCAAGACTAACTTGCATTTTTGAAGACATCTTCAGGTCATGCTTAGAGATGAATCAGTTCTTACTATGTACGGAAATAGAGCATTCGAGCAGAGCATGGCTTAAAAGAAATATGGATCCACATTTTTTGCAGTTTACCTTCTGTAGATAGTTGGCAACAATTGCTCTGCGTGCATCTAGGTAATGTTTGCTGTCAACCACATCCCTTTCACGTAGTCTCTTCTCATAGTCCTAAAGATATTTACAAAAGTTTGTGATTTGATAAATATATAGTGTTTATGATGTACAAAAAAAATAGCACGTATTTCATTAACACCAGAGTAAACCAAAACAGATGTCAGAAGTTTTGGAGGCTGTTCTTAATGCTAATGTAGATAGCAATGGCACTGCCCAACTTCTATGAGTGAAGACAAGAATTCCATTATGTGATGGCTTAAATTACTAAAAATAACTTTCAAAATTTCTCTTCCTCCCCTGCCTCCCCCTTCTTATTTTCCTTTTTTTCAAAAGCTGACCTGTTGCCAAAAACGGAAATTCCATTTGAATTAGAAATGTTGTATCTTACCGCAGGTCTGATATGAATAATTGTTACCCCCACAATAAAAATATTTAAAAGATGCACTTAGTTCACGCAGAAAATTTTGGTGAAGAAGTAGCTTTCAGTGTTGTAGTCAATCTTCTGGATGATCTCAGAACTATATTGAAAGCTGTACCGACAGATGCAACTTTTATTCAAAGACTCAAATGTTTCAATTAAGGAAAGGTTAAAGTTGACTTAGATTAAGATAATAGCACAAGACAGAAAGAATAAGATTCTCGTTTTCAATGTCAGCACAGGTATACACTGTTTAAGGGATCAAATACCTATACTGCAAGTTAAATATTACTGTCATTAAAGCAGGAAAAAAAAAAAAAAAAGACACTTCACCGGAGAACATACTTCAAGTAATTTCAGAGAACATTTTACCTGGAAGATTTTCTCACTGATTTCTCGTTCATGCAAAGGGACTTGCTTATAGTTTCGGAACTCAGCCACCTCTGCATTTCTAAGCTGCAAGAGACGGAATCTCTTTGATCTATTAAGTTCCTCATCAGTAACAAAATTAAATTCTTGCTGCAACTGTTCCAGTCTGAAGAAATCAGGAACACGTGCCTCTCCACTAGTGGCAACCTAAGTTAGACAAATAAGTATGAGCAGTTTGATACCGAAAATAAGGAAAGTCAAATATACACTGCAAGGGTGTTCATTTTAAGCAAAAAACATTTGAGATGGATCAAACTGAGACTGAAACATTATATATGTAAAAGCATGTTTTTGTTGAGCAGAGTGCAAATATACACACACACATATACACAAACGCTTAAGGTCATACTGAAATTCTACTTCCCCTTTATTTAAATAAAATATTAAAGAGTGGGAAAATTACAACAGAGTAATCTAGGAAGTTGTCCTGCAAAAGTGATTCATTTACACAACTTCAGATGGATAAATAGCTCCTCCTGCTAATTAATGTTTAGGAAGTTCATAACTTCCACAATACACCAGATCTCTTCATGCAACTCCTGGTTAATGAACAATTACTTTTTTAATGGCATTCAAGTACACAAGTCCAGTCACAGACTGCCCAGAGAGGTTGTGGAGTCTCCTTCTCTGGAGATCTTCCAAACCCATTTGGATGCAGTCCTGTGCCACATGCTCTAGCTGACCCTGTGTGTGCAGTGGGGTTGGACTAGATGACCTCTAGAGGCCCCTTCCAACCTTAAGCATTCTATGATTCTATGCCATCTAAGGAAACATGAAACTCAAATTTTTCATTTTATAAATTAATCCATTTTAATAAACTGTGATAAGTGTCACAGTTAAGTGATAAGTGAAAGTTTTTCATCACAGGAATATTACTGGATTAATAAGTCTTTATTTCTAGCCCTACAGCTCTGTAAAAGCCACTTACCGTAATCAGCTGCATCAGAGCTGCATTATTTGGGTCATTTGGATCAAGTTTTGTTTCTGCTGCCCACTTAGCTAGTTTCTTCATGTCAGTTAAGCCTGATGTGCCAATGGATGCAATTGCATCAATATTTTTTAAAGCACTACAAAGACAGAATTGATATCAGATGATTTTATCTAAAGTGGAGACAATTTTTTCCCCCACAAAAAAAAAAAAAAAAAAAAAAAAAACCAAACACACCACAGCTTGACTAGCAAATTCCACTATGCATTTTTTTTTTCTCTAGGGAACACTGCAGAGAGCTTCTCGCCTACTTATTCCCACCTCTCTATCATTTTTGCCCTTTCAGTTGAAACAATGCCATTCTCTCTGTGAAAACACAGTAAAACAGCCATCAAAATGATTTTAAAAAATCCTCCAAATAAAAGCTGTAATAGATAAGAAGTTAGCTTTTTTAAGCCTGTGTAATTTCTGTGATTTTGTTTATAACATTATCTCCCCAAATTTGCAGCTGTGTAGCTGAAGGAATGATGAACTGTAAAGGAAACGGGTGGAAATACAAGGACCTGAGTGAAAGGGAACTTGGCACCATCACTTCCGTGGCTTTTTGCGGTTGCACTCATAGCAAAACCATAGAATTTGACCACTTTCTTACAGTCAGAAAATAAGTTCTTGCAATTTTTCCATAACGAAGTGTTTGATATGAAGATTCATGATATACCTGCACAATTCCAGGTTGCTGGCTACTGGAAAGTAAGATGATAACTTTCATGTCGTGAGGCAACTTAATACAAACGTTTCAACACACCATACTTAAAAGGAACTTCCCAGATCTACAGTTGGCATTTGTTTTTGCAAGTCTCAGCAAAGGTAGCCACTGATTGGGTAGATCATTAAAATACATCCTAATGCTTTTTAAAGATAGTCTCTCTAGGATAAGCTTCAAATGCCTGGGTGAAAAAGAGTTGAGACAGACACACTAGAAGCTTGTGGAGGGGTGTCTTTAATCCCCTAAATCCTACAGCCCATCTCCAATCTATTTGTCAGAGCCCTGAGGGCTCTACTAGGCCTTAAATGTTGCTTTTTTAGTTGGGATGCTAATTTGTGTTGCTGTTGTCATCCACTTATCTGAAAAAATCAAGTAAGTTTTAAAAACTTATGAATCTTCCTCAGCTTCGTTAGAGTTACCCAATACATCGAGCAATTTTGGGGGCAGCAGACAAGGTGACAACATAGAAACAAACATGCCCTGAATCACAATCACAGGCAGAAAAGACTAGGTTGGGTATGAAAAATCTTATCTCCAACTTCACAGAGTAAACAATGCAAAGTCACAGCTAGGAGTTCCTCTCCAGGAAGTGATTCTAGGAAGAGTTCTTCTGACGTTGCCCTTTTATCCACTGACTACAGTGAGACTCTAGTGTGACATTAGTTTCATGAGTTTAAAGTTAGCTTTAGTGAATACATTTATGTAAATATTTTTTTTTAAATCTCATGCTATTCTAGTCTCAATGAAATCAGCAAGTTACTCATATTCTAATTAGGCATAACTAATATAAATAATAATATAAATATAATATAAATAATAATATAAATAAATAATAACTAATGGATGCGGCTGGGTCAAAATACTAACAGAATTATTTGAAAGCCAGTATCTAGTCTCTAAAAAAAATTTAAGAAATCTGACAATAGCCATCAGTTGGGAGAAGTACTTGCTAAGTATTAGGAAGCACAGGAAACCTTTAAGGCATTACAATTAAGTTAACTGAGGTTACTGCAAAATCCAATTTATGTATTACTTCCTTGACTTCGCTAGAACTATACAACAGTAATGAAATGGGCAAATTATCTACAATGTCTAAATTGCAGCCAGAGTGTAAATTATATTGTCCTGAAGGGAATACTAGATTAACTTCTGCTGTTTAACAGGTTTCTGATGAAAGAAAATCATGAAAGAGAATTATCTCAGAATTAAAGGATAGATGTGAGTTTTCCACTGATTAACTCACAAATATCAACAATATGATGCCCCATATAGTAACATCTACTGTATCCACTGCAGTCATAAAATTGTAGGAATGGTATTTAAAGCCTCTCCAATAGCCTCTCCAGGTGCAGCTTAGACTCTGGAACTTCTGTTCTTAGGAAAACAGAAAAAAAAAAAAAAAAGTGGACTGTACCTACATCTTTCATAGGAATATCATAAAAACTAATTAACTAGCTTGTGTTTTCTTCAACTTTTAATACTTTCTATGAATCTCATAATAAATGATGAAATTGCTGACAAACATCTATTTACCAAAAAATGCATACCCTACGATATCTGCATAGGGTTACAGTGCAAAGGAAAAAGTTTCTAAACCTAAAGAATATAAAGATAAATATAAATATAAAGAAGATATGATGATTCTAGATTAGGAAGGTCACCTATTCTTTAAATACTTTTAAATAATCAATTTCCCTGGAATTACTGGAGATGTATATCACATTACCTTGCAATTCCCATGTTTTGCTGAGAAACTGGAGGAATTAAGGGGACTCCTTTTTCTCCAACTGCCCAAGACACACTATTGGATACTTTCCCAGAGGTCATTAAAGTCATTTTGTTGCTTCCATCCGCTTCAAAGGAAAATGACACACCTGCCACAAGAAAAAAAGCAAGGTAGTATATTGATGCATTTAAACACACAGCATCTGAACCTCTTTAAAAATATTAATTCTTGAAAATGCTGCGTGAGATAACCTGAGCCCCTAAGTAAGCAAAGGAAACAGCTTGGTTTTGCTGTATGTTACAGGTGAAGACTCTTCTCTGGGAAAGAACTGAAAGATTCCATTCCACCTGGATAAACACTTCCAGTTTGGATCGGGAGAAAAGGCTATACTTCCTAAACATCTTTTCTTCTAACTGTATTTCTCTCTATTTTTTTGGTTAACACATCTGATAAGTTTTTCTGTAATTTTCAGATCCAGCCTGATGTTGTTATTAGTGAAAAAGAAATTCACAAAAATAGTCATGATTGACGAATCAGTTTCAAAGATCTATGACACACTTTCTTATATATACCCATGATGGTCAATGACTTTTACACACAAATCTGTCATAACACTTTTTGTCAAAGCTATTTTTTTCCCCATTTTTTTTCTGTTCTTTTGCTCTATCTTGATCTATATATTTAATGTACTGCAAATGTATGCAAGTCAGTCATCTCTCGATGCAGTTTGAGCTTATTATAAAAATGTACTATTTAAGCTGTATGCTAACACACTTCGTTCTTGCTACAATGTTCTTGACCTCTTCCTTATCTCATCCTTCTGCCCCAGAGATAAAGCATTTTACCAAGAAGCCATCAAAGCAAACAGGAAGACCAAGAATTCATCTGCATACACACTTCTACAGCTGGTTTAAAACATTAAATCAGTGGAGCTGTGCTGACTAATACCATCTGTTAGAATTTCTGTGCCAGAAGTCTGACTACTTAAATAATAACAAAGCTTCTATAGCCAGTAGAGACTAGTTAATGCTACAAGCCAAGAAATAAGCGCACACATTATTTCATACAGATTAAATTAGTAAAGGGAAGACAAAAAATCCAAAGCAAATTTTAAGAATCATAATAATAACAATAACTATTTTATGATTCAGTTACAGAATTTATAAATGCTCTTAATGGAATTTACTCTAAAACTCAGACGAGTCTATTACTTTCACATGGTTTCAAGGAAAATGAGAAACACTGAAGCATTGAATTGAGAAACATTCAAGAGATCCTACCGCTCCCAACTCCTTCATGGTCCAACATGACACGTTGATTGCTGCTAAATTCTATTTCTTCGATAGGAGCACTGCCTGTCAGAACAGTAGTCTCAGGAATAGGTACGAACACTTCAGCCAACAGGGTCGTGCTGCTAATGCCCGTTGTTTCATATATCTAGAAAAAAAAAACAGTCACAAAACAGTAAAACCTTAAATTTTTCCACAATAAAAACCCTGAAAGCATATATTAGGATATTCAGACAGAAGGGTTTATTATGACTATTTTGAAATTAAAACAATTGTATTTACCTTTCAAAATATACAATTAGCAGACATTTCAGTTGCCAACAGCTATCTCAATCTGAATACTTTTAAAAGTATATGCTCCTCATCTGTCTAATGCACATAGGAACAGTATAAAAAGCCCCTAGAGTTTAATGAGTATCATCATAAAATATGCAACTCCTCACTAACATCTTTGTGATGGAGGCACTGGCACTAGGTGAGGACGCTGCCTCAGTAATCATCCACACAGTAAAAGGGTGAGGCACACAGTACGGCAGGCTGCTTTCCTCCTCCTTGGCCAGGTTTGGGCACAGATTGATTTAAGTAAAGGTAAAGGTCAACAAAAAAGCCCTTTTTCTTCCTATTCCCCAGTGAGATGTTTTTAATTCAAGTAAAAGGTGTCAGTGAACACTCTATAGCCTGCAGCAGCACAGTTGTGCATCTCTTGCCATTTGGGTAACACACAGCAGAGGGTAGCACAGTTTCCTCTGAACTACTAGTGTTGAATTATCTAACAGGACCAGCCATTCCTCTTAAAACTATATTCTGCTGGCTCTGCAATCAATTCACGTCACTCAGTCACTAATTTACATTTACAGTGCCTTTTTGTTTTCAGCTTAACTGCATATAACTTGATCAACATTTCAATAATTGAGATTACTACAAATGGTACAATTATTTCACTGCAGTGTGGACATGAAAGTTCTAGAGCACAGTGTTGTAGCAAATTTATCTGCAATATTAATCATAGGTTTTCTAAAATTAAGTGGCCAATCCACAAACATATTCAATGACATGCTTTGAATATTTAATATTTTCTGATACTTAACCATAATTTATTAATTCTGAACAGTATCACAAAGGAAAAGCAAGTAATAAAACCAGCATTACATTTCATACTAAAACTTACTATGACAAATCATTATCTACCTGTAGTTTCAAACTCTCTGGCCAATTGAATATTTGTAAATTGAAAATCTGTCCGAAATGAACTCTGAAGTCTGAACTTATTGGTCGGGTAACAGTCCTTGACACTTCTTTGGAATTGAAAAGGACTTTTATAAAGGATGAGCGTTTCTTCACATCTTCTCGTCGCAAAACCTCTGCCCTGTAAATATGTCAAACAAATTGTTAGATCATTTTTAATAACACATTTGTTCTTTAGTTATTCTTAATGCGAATCTGGTAACTCAAAGAGAAGTCAAGCAAGTATACAGAGAGATGTATTATTTTCAAAATTGTCATTACATAGCAGAGGCGTAAAAAATATTATTTGACAGTTGTTCACTTCAGGAATGTAAAGTGATTTTAAAATGAACATGTCAAACTTCAGCTTCACCAGACACACCTCCACTTAAAGGAGTTATTTAAGGAAGAATTTTTTTTCCTATTAGCTTTCCCAAAAGCACAACAACCAAGACAAAATTCAGTTAAGATTCTAGAATTTTCAGTCAGGTCTAGTAGAACTAATATTCCTTGATGGGGCTATTTGTTGAACCAGTAGGACATAGAACACTTTTTAAATGAATGAAACCTTTGATATATTTGTTAAATTGTGTATGTAAATGTGAAAGCAAAAAGTAACACAAACAAATAAATTTGTTATGCACAGTGAAATCTCTGGTTAATAACTACATGATTTCTCTCTTTTCCCTCTCTTTGTTGATTATATCAGAGACCTAGCATAAAGGACTAGCTACTGAAACTGCTATTGCCAGAAGTGAGCCAGTCTAATCTGAAAACAATCTCTTTACATATACCACTGTTTCATGCACATGCTTGGAAAATCGAAAGGTTTAATGAGAATCTGTTCATCCTTCAAGCCCAATCTAAGCCCAATACAAACAAGTTACATGTAAATTAAAACATATCACTTTTGGAAGTGATATTCTAGTCAGGAGATTAAACAGAATGACTAGCACAGGCTTCTGAAGTTGTATGTAAAAATAATAAAAGAAATTCAATATGAAAGTATGTATTACAGCAAACTGTTTTGCAGGCCAACATGTGTCTTACCGAGGACAAAGCTCACTTGGTGTTATACTTCCTGACAGGACTAACTCAGGAATTAAAACAGGTTCTCCAGGTTTCCTTCTGAAGTTGTCTGCTTTCTCTCTGACTTGTTGCTCTATTTCCAGGCTATTCACCATTTTTGGTGGGATGGGTTTTACTGGTTCCTCACCAAGATCATAATCATCTACTGATTCTTCTTCTTCTTGAAGATCTTTTTTCTTCTTTTTCTTCTTGGACTTCTGCATATAAAAATAATAACATTCTACCTGAATTTCTTTTAACTAGCATCTGTGAATACACATGAGCTAGAGGCAGAAGTGGCACCATTAGCAATAATACCCAAAACTGAATGCTCTCATTTTAAGGTCTCCATTTATCCCATCCCAAAAATCAACAGATAGGCTACTCATGGGTCATGTGCCCACCTGTGTTCTGATAACAGGCATTTCCAGCATCTGCAAGCAAACTTCCCCTGCAACATGTCAAGTGTCTTCCATAGATCCTGCACATACTTGAGGAAAGGACAATCACTGCTACCCTGAGGAGTGCAGCACACTGCCACATGACTGTGAAAACAACAGCCTAATGGTTTTGCTGGCACTGCCATAGACTTCATTTCAAATAGTCCAATGAACAAATATCCTCCTGCTGCAGTGTTTTGTTCAGCTCCTGTTTGTCAATATCTCTTGAAGCATAATTGAGACTTTAAATGCAGAATAGACAAGTATTAATAAAGTCTTTCAGAGGTAAAAGGCTGGTATATTAATTGCCTTTTTCAGTTTTGAGGCATTCACGAATTCACATGAGATGACAGTGACTGACTGCTCATTAAAAATATCCTGTAGTATTTTGCTTCACTGCTCAAAAAAAGAAACAAATTTCATCCATATTTTCTTCCCTGTCACAAGGACACAAATTTGCCATAACTGCAGCAAATTGTTTATTTGAAAGGAAAAAAAACTCATAAGGTGTTGAAAACCAATTGCCAGGGTTGCCAGGGAGGCAACTACTCCTCAAAATCTTTGACATTTTAATGTTTTAATTAACAACTAATTTATAACAAATCCTAGGTAAACAGAATACATCCAAAGAAATATAAATAAATTAAATCATATTTGCATGACCATACTGGTATTTAAGTTATTTCTATACAAGCAAATCAAGTTTGAAGACCTTTAATAATAAGGTAGATTTTGTTAAACTTAAAAGATTTAAACAAACCTGTGCCTTCTTCCAGGATTTCCACTCTTTCAGCTCAGTTTTATATTCTTCCATTTTCTTCTCGTATTCTTCCCTATATTCTTCTAATAATTCATTTATCTCATCCTGAATTTCAGTTTCATATGCTTTCTCATCTAATCTCTGATCAACCTCTTCCCTTCAAAACAATTATATGAATATGTTGCATGAACCAGCATAAAAAAGTTTGCAGTTAAGCTCATAACATATAACCTAAGTCTCCTTCTCTATGAGATAATTTCATCATACCCAAAGCGTCTTCTGTAGAAAATTAACAGCACAGACACACTAATAGAGTTGATGGTAGGTAACTGCCACCCAAAATGAACATAATGATTTTTTTCTTTATTTAGTATTCTTTTGTGGCTCCTTTCCATTAGAGTAATTACTTGTTATCTTAACTTTTCTGCCTCCCCCAAAATCACAAAGAGCAGTGGCAGGCTCAACTGGTGCCAGGTAATAGTCAAATCTTTATCTTTGCACACTTCATATCAGAGTTGTGAGTTCCCAGAATTGACTGATGTTATTAAAACTCCAGGCAAATGAAACATGACACATGCTATCAAAACTTACTTTCTCAAATAAAGTTTCATGGGTGTGTTAGTAAACTTCTGAAAGTCACGGAGGGATTTCATTTCTTTCCAAACTTTTATAATGGTCTTAAGCAACATTCTATCTTTTTCCTGTTCAGCATCACGAAGTCTTCTTGTTTGCCTAGAAATATATAAACACATGTACAAAATCAGAGCTGTATAACTCAGTAAAATAACACAGTGAAAATCTGAAATGCTGAGAGACAGCTATGTGGTTTTCAATTTGCCTGATGGCTATAAAACCAGAGATATAAATCTAAGAAACATAAAACTCAAATGTGAACATGATGAGATTTGATTTTCTTTATCGAAAATGCAAGAGACTAGAGTACAGATACTAATCTGTCTTCAATTATGGTTAGTTCCCTAGAAATCTCAAATTTTCTGAAATGTTTACTAGAGCTTTTAGGAATCAATGTATGCAAACGACAGGCCAGCAAATCCTGCACTGCTGCTATGAAGTTATGCTTATTAACATTCATATTACTAAATATGCTTTAAAATTAGCAAAAAGGACTTGTAGACATTCTCTTGGCCTAACATGATTAGAGTACCCACAATAACTAAAGCTTTGCTACGAGGTAATTTAAGTATTACAAAACCCTACAAGATTCCAAACATAAACAAAATTAACAGGGCTTTCTTTGGCTTTAGAATGCTTATTTCATATTTGGAAGCATTTTCACCTTTTAAATTGTATGCAAGAGACAGATTCATTAGTACCTTTAATCACCAACACACAATTGTAAACAATGTAAATAATGTAAATGATTATGCAGCACAAGCATTTGCTTCCTCAGTAATATCTCAGCAGCAAAACAGGTCCAGTAAAAATAATACAATTAAAAGATGAGGCGATCTGAAACATTAATAATTGTAATATTCAAAGAACATGAAAGAGAGGGAAGACAAATTAAAGGTCTGAGAAGCAATACTTTTGTACTACTTAAAAGAACAAGTGACATTAGTAAAAACAAACACTAAATACAGACTTCCTGAAAAGTACGATGAGTAACTTCACTTTGTTAGCTAGTAGTTTAAATATTACTTATCCGTACAGATTTTCAATCTTTTCTTCTTTGTCAAACAGAGAAAGTTAGAGTAGACAGACGTACAGATTGACAATAACTTATCTAATGTATTTTGTTTGGAGTCAAGACCTGAAAACTTGAGAACACCATCTCTGATAAAATACATCAGCCAGAAGAGCCCCAAATCTTACATGTACTAGCTTCCTCTTCAGCAAGTGAAGAATGCAGAAACTGCTAAGTTCTTCAAGTTTCCTGCATTCAAATATCGCTCCTCTCTCAAATTGATGGTAAGCAACACATATCATATTACTTATGCAACATTGTGATCTCATGAATTTCAACTGAGTTTCTTCTGATTCATAATGCTGTGACACTAAACTAATGCACTCAAGACCTAGAAAAATATTTAGATATCCAGGATTTAATTTTATCTAATTAAACTATAAAACAAATCCCAGAGCTCGTTCCAATATTTAAGAACCTCTCTCTCACAGCAAAACTTCTCATTCCTAAATCCCATGACTCCTCTGGGGAGGGTCCTGGATGGTAACGGCACACCTCCTGCTACTACTTCCTCCAGCAGACGTATGAAAACAATACACTATCCTCGCCTTCTGCCTCAAAAGCAGAAATCTACTCCTTTATGGGAAGAAAAAAAAAGATGCAGATTCTAAGGCTTCAAGTAGAATTGTGATAAAAAGAAATTGGAATTGTTATACTGTTCTAACGATTATTCAGGAAAGCCCTTATTTACGTTCAAATCTCTGTTTAAAACGCAATGCAGCGTTACACATCTTTGGATATTGATAAATTCATTTTATTAAGTATCTACTATTTAAATGGTTGTTCAGCATATAACTCCAAAATAACTTCTTATCATACTACTTACAGTTCAACATTGTACATTCGCCAAATTAATACTAAGCTTCACTATCAAGCCAAAACATAAGAATATATTTTTACTATCCACTTACTGTCCAAGAACAAGAAATGCGTTCTTGTAAACAAAATTCTTCCATTTCGCATGTATTAAACCATTGACAAAAATATGATCAGTATATGTAAGAACTGAGAAGTGAGTCAAGAACCCTCTGTTTTGATGTCAATGTCTCGTGTAATCAGCAAGAGGAAGAAGGGAAAAATTATCTTCCCTGTCTCTTCAAAAATTATGTCACTTGCATCGTTGTGTGAGCTTTAGGCTTCCTAGTGATGTTCATTCAAACTTCAGTTTAATTTTAATTGTGCAAAATGTAAAGTATATAGTTACTAAATAATCAATAAGTAACTAAATTAAAAAAACTTCTGGAACAAGATTTCTAAATTACATTGTCTTCATAGTATTTCACTCAACTAATGAGTAAGAATTCTTAGGCGCTCAAAATTCTACCTAAATGGATGTTTTTTAATTATGACTAGAACAATTTACAACTGAATTTAAAATCCCAGCATGAATTTACATTCTGTACCTCACAGAAAGGAAAAACAAACAACAAAAAATAAAAAATCCACATTTTTAAAAAGTAGTGATTTAATGAATCTGTACTTACCTGATTTCAATTTTGTATTCAGGTATGCTCTGTTGTGCTACAGGCTTAGGAACAGCAGCATCACCACTGCCTATACTACATTGCACAGCATTCCTCAGAGCATGAAGCTTAAACGAACAAACAATTAACAGACGGTCACATTTATGGAGAATACTGCATCTATACAAGAACTGAATGCTTACTATGTAACAGAAAACACTGAACTGTCTCAGTCCTTTATTTAGAGGGTTATGGTTTTGCCAAGTCTGTGAGTCTTGCTTTTAAGATTAAATGGTAACTTGAATGCCCCAGTATGTGAGGGAAGCACTGATTCATTTTGTTGTGATGGATCTGAACAAGGGCCAGGACTGATGTAGGTGTTATTCAGAAAGCTCAGCAATCAGAAAGCATAAATAGAGAGTCTGCAAAGAAACCTTCTCTAAAAGGCAGGACCTGAAAGGGCTGCTGATGGTGAGACAATGTAAAACACAGCATCTCCCACAAATGTGGAAACGAGCTATCAGTATTTCTACAGATTAGTGAAAATAAACCTTTTTATTATTATTATTCTTAACCTACAGCTGAAACTAAATCTCACTTGCTTTTCTCCATCCTTGAATACAGTCTTTCACTTTCTGCCTGCCAGAACCCATGTACACAATTGTGTAAAGTCTTTTATCTATAATTCACTGAAAAACACTTTGGATATTCTGTATGAGGAATAGTAAGTTTTATCATGTTCTGCCAATTACATTCACTTTTACTGCAGAACCTATGTGAAACTCATTTTAAATAGATCAAAGCATTCTCTACTCTTAAACAGGCAATCCTGCTCTAAACACAGAGTAATAGAAGTGAAATTAAATTTTTATCTTCTGGTAAAATACCTCTCATGACATATAATTAGAAATGTCATTGCTATAGTTTGAAGACATAAATTTAGATGTTTACCTTCAACTGTCATATCATATTTCAGCAAGCTATGAAAATAAAATGGAAATACCTTGTCTGTGAGAAGTGTTGTAAGATTCTTCTGCTTTCTTGCTAGATATTGATCGTATAACTGAGCCAGCTTAGCTGCTAACACATGTTCGCGACTAAAACATGGATGATGCGTAAAAATTAATCCAGAAATATCAATATCCAATTGAAATGGTCCTTGAAAATCTCCAGATCCAACAAGATACTGATTGGCAGCAGTCACTTTTATTGCCTGAAATGAGAAAAGAATGAAGCATATTTAGAAGCCCCAAGAAAACTGTCCTAGAAAGAGATCCCGTGACAGGCAACAACACATTTAGCAATACTGCACTCCTGAGTTTTAAATCATAAGGGCTTCTGCAATAACTTCTTGGGCTGAGCAATGACAAGACTGAGTAGGAAAACAAAAGGCCCATCAGTCCCATTTTTACCTGCTGTTTGGAATTGGTTTATTTTTTCTTAGGATGCTGCTTTAAAACAGACAATCCAGCTCTCAGAAAAGCCTTCCCTGTAGATAACTTAGGTTGAGCAAAAGGGAAAATATGTTCTGTGCTTCCCCATTCTAATACCATGCAGAGCTATCAGGCTCAAAGAGAAAACTTTCAGAGACAAAATTTGAAGTCCATCTTGACTCTGTGCAGCCTAAAGGCAGCTAACGCTTGAAGTTCTTGTTTCAAAAGTGATTTGTGCATTAAACGTCACTTGCCATGTAAACATGGTGTTTTTGAAACATATGCTCTCTTAGCCTAAGTTTGCTGTATCTGCTAGGCAAAATCTCCTTCCATGTAGGCAGGAACACCTTGCGTATATCTGTGGTATGTCCTGAGAACTGCATGTTTGTAAAGAGCACGAGCTAAAGGCACATTCAAATCTGTGTCAATAGCAGCTCTACATTTCCATATCCTAAGACAGCAATCTACCTTAAAGTCTAAAAAATGACAATTTTTTTTCAAGGTTACTAATAAGCAGAGTAATTAACATTTGTGTATCTGACCTGAAAACATTTAACTGAAACTAATTTTGATCTGTGCTGACTGCACACTGCAACTGATGTTTGCCAGGGCAGATATACTATATTTAAGGTAAAAAATAGAAAAGAAGAGAGATTTGAACTGGTGAAACTTAGTTCAAAATAAGATGCTTCCTATAAGTGCAGATAAAGGCTTATCTTAGAGCAGGTTCATGAGCACAAAATAACCAGTATGTACATGCACAGCTGTTTTATTTTCTGTTGTTTAAGAGATAAAATACTCTGTCCTGGTTGTCAGTCTGACAGCAGCTCCTGTCCTGAAGTGCTTTGCAGCTACACTAACATGTATTATCACACGAGCTACACTGCTATCCAAGGGTGCCTGAGAGAGACTTTGGAGACCCACACACTTGAAGTCCTTCCTGCACTGTCACTTGACTAATTTAACCAGTATTACTGGCTAAACTCTTCGTCCTTATGCATGCATTATATTCACAGAAACTTTATGCATGCATTACTTTTACAGAAAAATACAGATGGGCTATACTTGAGAAAGTGGAGCACAGAAAGCAGTAGAATATAGAATTGTAGAATATAAAGCAGTACTTGGGAATCTTAGCACAAAGCCCTTCAGATCACCAGGGTTTCTGGTGAAGGATAAATGAGTCTCATGAGTAATATTCATGAAATACACTTACCTTTCTATACAGTGTTTCAAGTTCAGGTTCAATTCCTTCTTCCAATGAAAATACTGGAGGCCTGGTAAGACACTGTTTAATTGGGTTGGGCAATGCTAAGACTTTGCCATCATCACCAAACCACTCTTTTCCCTGCAGATAATAAAATAAAATTAGATTGTTTCTTACTTCATATGGAAATAACTTGCAAAATTATAATTGTAAGCAAAAATAATTAAGGAAGGAGAGATAACTGCAAATTGCCCGTGACCGAATTAACCAAAACTTTTCTAACTCACAACAAAGGAATTTCCAAGTATACTATAAACAAGCTTTAAACTCATAGGACCAAGAGAATGCCCAAACTTTAAATATACTTTCATTTTTTTTCCAGAATTCAATGCTACTGATTTTTTCTTTCAAAACCATAACATTAACATTTACAACATTCAGTATTTAAAGATTATGTTCACTAAAACAGTCATAATCTGTTTTATATCAGACTGCTTCCCACACCTTTTAATTGGATTATAAAAATCATAAAGCAAAGAGTTTTAGCACTACAAGGGACTCAAAGAAATCATCCTTCAGGCCATCTCTCAACTATTTCATAATATGAACTAACTAAGAACAGCATCTCTGAAAGCAGATGAAAGAAATGTCTTACAAACAGATTGCTATCCATGGATCCTCAGAGTTTAAGCACTGACCTAATGCATCTCTTTGCTCTCATAACTTGGGTTCAAGAATAGCTTAATCCAGTGCAGCTGCTGAAAGATGCTGCCTTGCCTTTTTAGTCCCAAAACTGCTTAAAGTTGTCCCTGCCAGACATATTTACGTGGCAACACAGTAAAATGAACCAGGAAACTAATTGGGCTGTTTCTGTAAGTTAGTCAAAAAAATGAAAGTTCGTACAGCTTTTTCAGATAATCTAATAATCTATTTCAATATTTAATTACCATTACAGTCTGATCAGTAAACTTCCAAGAAGTCTATTATTTCATGTTATCTTCAGCAGACACAAAAAAAATATTTTTTTCTTCATCTTCCAGTAAACACTAACAAGACTGCCCAGCTCTTACATAAGCTTTAAAACATACCACTAGCTCTTAAAGTGTTGTATAGACCAAAAAAAACCCAAACAAACCAAAAACCAAAATCAATCAAAAAAGAAGCATTCTTATCCCTATTTTGTTGACAACTAAACTCTGACACAAGTCAAGTAATGTGTTTCCCAGCAGGCTAGACAGAAAGCAGACACCAGATTTCTAAGGCTCAGTCTGTTGCTCGGGCTATTGGAGTACACTGAAGAGTACTGAGATGAAAGCCACAATTCCTCATGTCTGACATTGCTAAATATTTTGAAGTTGCAACTCCCATATTAGCAGGACCATCTACTTGCTTTATTGTAACAGAATACAATATGAATAAATTTGATAAATAAGCAGTCTGATAAGACACCTGAGAACATGAGTGATGGCTTACCTGCTCCTGTCTGAGTATTCGGTTTTCTAATATATTAAGATTAGATGGAGATACAAAGGGCCTTTCTCCTGTGTAAAGACCCTCATCCTCAAGGAACCTAGGCTGCATGTTTTCAGACATCTTCTGAGAAGTAGGCACTAATGAGAAATTAAATGGTAAAGCATGTAAAATATCTTAAAATTGGAGTTCTAGTTTATCAATTTTGAAAGAGCCCAGAATGACCTTAAAAAAAAAAAAAGTATCACATACTGACAGCAATATTTTTCTAATTAGGAAAAACAAATATAGGCATACAACCAAAGCAGGTCCCTTTCAAATAATCACAGATCCAGTTTAATTATATGACGAATTTGTCACAAGTTTTCCAAAGAACCGATTTAAACATTTCCTACCCCAAAAATTCCTTAAATAATTTACTAGAGTTCACTTTTAGTGGTTGCTTGCAGAAACTGTAGGGTCACTTTAGCAGCAGGAAATGATTATATGAAACATTACTGAGCCATTGCAATGTAAAATGAAACTTGAAATATTGTTAAATAGAACAGTTAATAACAATTTATTAATCTGATCTCTCTGTACTCTGTACAAGAAGTGAGGCATGTATAGAAAGCCATGGTGGATTTTTTTAAAGACTACCTGAAGGACTACTCCACTGGCATAAGGGCTCAGCATTTTTCAAGCAGCAATCTCTCCTTTTAACATCAGAATAGAAAGTGATTATATCAAGGGTTACAACCAAGCTACCCCCTGAAAGTAGAACATGTCAAGCAACCAGAAATTAGTTATAAGACATGAAAAATTAGAAGCACACAAAGTCAAATATTTTGACATTGCTGCAGCAGGCTGGTTCAACCATCATTCTGGTGCCAACCATCATCCAGAGATTCATTTCTGTTGCTTTCAATTCAAATATTAAAAAGCAGCTAGTAACTCTACAAAATCCTAAAAAAAAACGTTTTCCAGTTTTTCTAAGGAGACAAGTCCACAAAAATCACAGACAGGATAAATGGTGACTACTTCCAAGTCAGAAAAACAGATTTTAGACCCTTAAAAGACCAAATCACTAAGGTAATTTAGGTGACTCACAGCAAACTTGCCAATGGAGAAAAATAAGGGTGTGGTTAACAAATTCTCCCAAGTTATAATATCCTGTGTACCAGTTCCTCTTAGTACCTAGATGAGTACACACTGTAAATTTTTGGATAGGATAAATAACGTAATATCTAAGGTTGAGAGCAATGAAAGATCCCTAAGTTCTTTTGCTAGCGTATCAGATGGTGATGTGCCAAGGTGTACATACTCCTAGTTAATTTATTTGTCAAACCTTTTCACGTACTTGCCTGGAAAATCAGTGTCTCAGCACCGCAACAAAATGCACCTACGCTGCCTGATACAATATGGTTTAGTAGCTCCCAGTGTGCCACACTGTACCAAATCCAGAAACAAACGGGATAAGCACAAACTACGCACCCGCTTTCATACTGGGAATGAAGAGAAATTCTTTTTCTTTTTGCAGTTGCTCAGAGTAGCTTTCATACTCAGCAGGTTTCTCTACCAGAATGTCTTGGGCTTCCTGCTCGAAAATGAATAAATCGTCATCTTTAACAAGGTGTACATCTTCATCCTGTAGTTTAGATCCAAAAATATCTGTTATTTTATCTGTATATTAATAGAGAAATTTTTAGAAAGTATGCCTTCAGAATCTCTAAAGGAAAGAAAATGATCATGCTGTATTAGAGGACTAAAAATTAAATTACGAAATCTATATAAAAATACGAAGATGTATTCTGCAGTTCTTACTGTTTCATCCTCCTCTTGTCCTTCTTCATGGATTTCTGCATCATCTTCTTCTGCTTCCTCCTCTTCATGATTTAGCTCATTCCTTTTCTTAATTCCAGTCTTTGTTCTCTCTGCTTCAGAATCAAAATCAAAAGTAAAAAACTTGTATGCTTCTTCGGCAGAAGGAAAATCGTTCTGAACCTAAGAAGATAAGGCAAGTATGAAATTTGAGTATGAAATTTATAAGAATTTTAGGACAAGTGAAAATACCTTTCTATTAACAATAGTAATAACAACATGCATAAACACTTGTAACAAGATTTTAATTGCTTTAGAAGTGACAAAAGTAAACAGTGAAACTGGTTGAAATGTTTTAAAATGTCAGAAGGAATTCCTCTATTGTTACAGTATTATTTCATGAAATATTTCTTGTAAAGCTTTATTAAAAAAGTTATCTGGCTCAGATTTAACCATCTCATTTTTAAAAATATAAACAATCTCTGAAACACAAACACCAATGTTTAAACCCTGCTTATAATAACCACTGATCTGGCATTGCAGGTGTTAAGATGAATCACGGCAATAGAAATTGCTAATGGTATTTCTCCTCTGAAGGACAAAGGCCTCATAGTGCTAAAAGGAATGCTTTTAACATGAGAATGAATAAAAGTATTTTGTGGCTAAAAATATCACTATAGAAATCTGTATATTGCTGTGTTTGCCAACGGGTGGCACTAAATAGACAGGATTAAATAAAAAAGTTCTTCTATGAGCTTCAGTAACTGTGTCCAGATGGATTTACTTGATCTTCTTTTTACTCCTGCAATTAGTAAGATTTTCCATTTTATACTTCAATTCCTGGCATACACTCTTTGCAAAGTTTTTTAAATTAAACACAACCCTCTCCACTGCTTAAGACTAAATTCTGTTGGCTCCTTCATCAGACATAATCCTGAAACCACACAGGGTTAAACAAAATTAATGTCATTGAAATGAAGAAACTGATACTTACTGGTGGCATTTGCTTAGCTGTTTTGGCAGAATCACGAATCTTTACTTTTGATGATATGCGAGATTCATCCTCTTGCATCTCCCTAAATTCATCTTTATCAGACTATATAAGAATAAATATGCAAATTATTGTATACCATTGTTTATACAACCAAAATAAGTCAAACAGCTGAATAAAGAGATTAGAAGTTGCATTCCCACAGTAAAAACTAACAAAAGAGTAAGTATTCACAATCATTGTGATGATAAATATACCAAATTAATGTTTATCAAAAAAGGTGCATTATTCATCAGTTACCTCCTTTTACATTAAAAACAGGTCAAGAAACAGAATGCAGAATACCAAGAAATGATTCATTTCATAATTTTTATTTTATATATTTTACTGCTGATGAGATCATTGCATCTGCACTTTCAAACACAGACAACCAGGTGCTAGTGTCTGGGAGGGGGAGAGAGGGGAGCAGCAATGGGAAGCTTTCAGTCCCATAAAATACACAATTTAGAGAATGACACACAGCACTGCTGCCTGACAATGCTAACTATAGAAGTGAATCAATGAGCCAAAGAGCTAAAAGAACCAAAGCTACTCATATAACTCCCTGTGCAATCACAAAAAGCATAGTTAGACTTATTAAGAAAAGGTGCTCAAATACAGACCTGATTATTTGCTTTGTTCTTTTCAGGCAATTATTGTTAGGTCATCCTGCAACTCCACAGAAGATACTTCTCTACCTTCTCCAGAAAGGGACTAGCATGACTATCCCTCCAAATTTCTACAGCTTTCTAAAGCTTTATGAGTCCCCACAGATGCAGGTAATCATCACTAGTTCTGATATATAACTTCAGAGAGTTCACCTAAGTACTTCAAAGTGATTTGTATCAGGCTCAACCAACATAAACATCTCTAATACTCTATCTGCTTTTCCTCCTTTTAGCGTGAATTCTTAGATCAAATTTTGACTTCTCTCATGTTTACATTTATTCAGCCTAAACTTCACAATAACAATAATAATAAAAAAACCACTCAAACTTCGTACATGTGTAAATTAAATACAGGAAATAATATGCAAATAGTTTCAAATCTGCTGAGTATAAAATTAATAATTGACTTTCAATAAAGATATCACATCTTTTCCTAATACAAGCAGATTGAAATGATCCCCGGCATCTACACAAACAGGTACTACCTGACCAAAAAAAGAACAAAATTGCCTGAAATTTTGCTGCATTATGTTGTTCTTTGTCTTGTGGTGAACTCATCTTGGTGTTAGTTCTACAGATATTTGATATTTTTGCACACGCAATTGATTTCTTAGAAAGAATATATTTATACTAAAAAAAATATTTCAAACATAATTAAGGAAATACAATGACATGAAATTAACATACTGTCTTTACCAAGTACACTGTGCAAATGCATAATTTTTTTTCCTATTATCTTATCTTTTAAATGCTTCACATTAAACAAAAGAAGCCTAATGATGGGAAAATGACATCAACTTCCCATGATATTTATGCTGTAATGAAAGCAAATCATTTTTGCTAAATATGTACATTAAAAATATGAATTGGAAAAGTTCCTGATAACCAATTCATGACAATAACATGACTGTGATCACTCTAACACAAATGATGCTGAACTTTAAGACCATCTGTAGTCTTTATTTGTTGTTTCATCTTCATTTTTTCATTATTAGGATAGCAAGATGCAATATGTTCTTACCTCTTTATCCAGTCTGACTTCTGTTTTTTTCTCTCTAATGCTTTTTAAATGCTTTGGTTGTAGACTGAGGTCTTCTTGCAAAAAAGTACTTTCTGCCTTTGACTAAGCAAAACCAAAAATAATGGAATATAATGGAATATAATAGCACTAACGCTACGATAATTCTCAGAAGCACGAAAGCTTATGCCTGCTTTTATTAGTGACAGACGGTTTCAACTATATAATCAGCTTAAGTGATTTACAGAGCTAGATGTTAATACTCTTTATGATACTGCACAGTAACTTTACAAGCAAATCCATTTCTTTCAGAACAAAAAAACAGAGGAGTCTTTATCCTTTTAATTATAAAACAGTATTTTTTTATTACAGATATGAGTTAAATAATGTTTAGAAAAACTATGACACAAAACAGTCACTGAAAAAGCACAGCTATCCTGAATCAGCTTCACATAGCAAAATTAAAATCTAGGATCTCCGAAGGATTCTCACCCTTGCAGCTTTTAGTTTTTCTCTCACTCGCTCCCTAACAGAAAATTCTGCAAAGCCCGTCCTTGATGCAGAAGGAACAGGTGGCAAACCTGTAAGGGAGAAAATATGGTAGCACATTTAAATTAACTATTTTGAGAAAGAAACTTAAAATTGTTCAATTATTCTTTCTACACATAATAAAAAACATGCTTAACTCAGTGGTGGTTCTGGTATTGCTTGTGTGCAATGCTTCAATTACTGAGGGATCCTATTGCTTCCATGTTAAAAACAAACACACAAAACCACCCCAAACATTTACTTTATTTCTTGGTGTATACAATTTTCTTCTGTTGAAGTGAAAGGGCTCTATAGCCAAGTAATTTATGAATAACTTCAAAACGCATTTATAAAGTGGTAGTTCAAGATGGCTATCCATGACAGCATTATTTCACAGAAAAAGCATTTCAGACCTGTCAACAGCTGCATCAAAAGATCATTCAGATCATTTAGATCAATATTCCTTGAACTAAACTCTAGAATTTAAAATACCAGATAGACGTGTGTATTTTCTTATATATTTTACAGTTATCACTGTAACCCAAGTATCTAATAACAGAAAAGATAACTACTGACAATGCTTCTTGTATTCATAAATCAAAATAACTTTAGTAATTGTCTCTGAACACTGCTAAACACAAATATTGCTGAATATAGATTTTCCATGGTATGTGACATATCAAGCTATATTTTAAATCCATTAGAAGTGTACATAAAAGCAAGTTCCTGCAGTATAGCATAAATACCAGCTACTGCAAGTTGTTAAAGCTCAGAAACTTTAGAAACACTGTTGCTACTTTTCCCCAGCTTTCTGAGATCGAATTATGTGTGCGGCTATAAAACACAGATGTGCACAACAGTCACCTATCCCTGTGCAGGAAGAACAGATGAAGGGAGGCTTTCAGCACGTTGCTGTACATAGAAGGCAAGAGAAAGGAGAACATAGAATATGGCTCAGGAAAATGATTCCTAAAAACCTGAACTGCTGAGAATTAACTACAGTACTTTTACGTTGGTAGGGTAAATATCATACAGTGGCTCCATATTTTTCTTTGGTTCTAATAAGGAAGAATAATAAGGAATTTGGATCTAATAAGGAAGCTGGATAGCCAAACTGAAATTAAGGAGAAATGAGAATCTAAAAATGTCTCTTAATATGTCTCTTCCTTGATTTCCTCTGTACTTGGAGGAGCCCGAAAACAGCATGTCCCTATATAATTTGGCAGAAAGCCAGAACTGCTGCAAACACCACACTACACCCCACAGAATGCAGAACCAGGTGTAAGAGAAAGACAAGGGAGGCAAACATTTATACTGGAATCAAGCATCAGCGCTAGCAAAAAGCAAGAGAGGCATCTTGACTTTCACCTCAATCCTAGAAGCATTTCTGCTTCTGCTTTTTTTCCCATGGATACTGGCATACTCAGACATTCCAGAAACTTTGCTGTTGTTGTTAAAGTAACAAATAAAAATAAAGCAAGTAGAAAAAAATATATTTTGCAACAATGCAACTGCCCTGCTTTCCCAAGGCTATCAGAGGCTAGACTATTTCTTTCAAACAGCACATTATTTGCTATTGTCATCTTATTTGTTCTCCTAGGTAGTGGACTAGCAGCAAACTCCTTTGATTTAATACGGTTAGAGAAGGATCTGAATATGATTATCTTCCTGCAGGTTAATTTTGTGAAATTCCTGTCACTGGACTACATTTTTTTTTTTTTAAGGGCAGAACAATTAAGTATTTAACTAAGAGGCAGAGATGCTGTGTGGAATACTGTGAAAGAAATAGCTAAAGAATACTTTTTAAGGGAGGAAAGGACAAAGCACAATGCTGGGTATACAATAAACCAAACATTTTGGGGACATCGTGCTCTAAAAATGCCCCAAATACCTCCCACTTCCCACAGTGCATAAACTTAACAGAAACAATGGGCAAACACGGAGACAACCACGACACACTTTCACTTTTCTATCGCACTGCCGTAACCCCGAGTTCGTTCGTTTTCATGCGACAACTTCCTACCGCGACACGCGGCGCAGGCGCCGCCGCCCGTAACGGTCCCTCGTAACGGCCGCCCCGGCCCCGCCCCCGCGGCCGGGCAGCGACTCACCGCGCGGCGCCGCGGCCGCCATGTTGGCCCGGTTCTCTGGCGGCGGCGGGCGTGGGGCAGCGGCGGCCTCCGGCAGCTGCGGCAGAGCGGGAAGGAGAAGACGGCGTGAAAGGGGGCAGCGGGAGGCACGGAGCGGGGCTGGCACCCGCGCCGGTGCCCGCGCTCTGCGCCCCCCTCCCCGGCCTCCGAGGGGAGGGCAGCGCGCGTGCGCCGCGCGGAGGCTGCGCGCGTGCGCAGCGGACCGCCCGTCTCCATGGCCGGTTTTCATCCTCTGTTTTCCTCCCCCAGCGTTTTTGCCCCCTCACCACCACCGTTTTTACACACACACTTCCTCACACACCGTTTTTTTCCTTCTGTGCCTGTGGGCAGCCAGGGTCCTCTTCAGCTGACCCACCTGGGCAGCGTCCTCGTCCAGGAAATCCTGTTGCAGAGAGGGAGCTACACTGTGGGTCCTGCCCATGGCCGGTCCCAGAGAAGTTGTCCCTTACTCCATTATCAAGTCACCATTTAAGCAGTTTTCCCTCTGTTTACCTGCTGTCGTTTGCAGGCCTCATCCCTGACATTCATGAATGAATTTTGGTAAACACAACGTGAATGACTGAGAACTAGCAGGATTGAAACCTACTACCATCTCTGAAGTGCTTTGCTCATTTTTTTTCCTAGTTCCTGCCCTCATACCAACTACCTGCTTGACCATGACATGTGTGCCTCTAGGCACAGTTTGATTGCAAGGGCATTTGTCTAACTTCAAAATTCGTTCATGATGAGAAAAGAGTAACGCCCTGTTTTCATAACCCACTCAAGCTTAAATACATTTCACCAATCATTTACTCCAACCAAGTGTACCAATATGAAACAGAATATCAATATATATACTGGAAGTTTGTATTTCAGTACATTATAAAGTATCTGCACAGCAATTAATTTTACAAGCCTCCATTAATTAGAGCAGCACTCAGTGTACAGATCTAGGGAATAACATGAACATGCAAGATGCTGTGGTGTTACTTATTTCACATAAACACCCCTGTCATTCTCACCGAAACATGCGTTGTTGTCCCAACTTAAGGCACACTGACCTCTGTGATTATCATCCGGGATTCTTCACTATGGTCCATCTCTGGCAGTAGACACCTAGCTGCCGCAAACAAAACACAGGAACACGAGCAGTTATTTTATAGTGAGATGGGCATTGTTAGGTGCACACTGATAATGGGGTATGTGCCGTGAGACCTTGAAGGGCACACCAATAATAAGATAACGTGCTGTGTGACCACTGCAGCCTGGCCACTCACATGATGTTTAATATACAGTCTTAATAATTAAAATAAAAAAAGGAAAAGTAATTCAAAGTGTAAGTATCTATTTACTTAATAGCTATATAGCAATGAATAAAATGGGCCAGTACATAAAGAGTATGTTTTGCAATTTTTTTAATAAATAACCTGTGAACTCTACTGATCAGAGGACAGCTTCAGATCAGAGACACGTCCAACCCCTTTCTTCTTTTTTAGCATGGAGCTTGCTTGGCTTTTCAGGCTTACCAAATCGGAAATCCATCAAGTAATCTACCATTTTGCATACAGCAGGAAGTTGTAGTTGATTACCATATTGGGGATTTTTCTATTGGTACAACTCGATTCAATACTACTGCTTGTTCAGTGTCTTGAACTGCACTGCTTTACCTTTAATCAACAGGAAGTGATTGCAGCTTGCACCAATGTAGCTGTCACAGTGCAAAGTCTTAAGTGTTGATTTACTGCTCTAAAAGCAGCTCACAGATGGCATGATTTGTTTTGAATTTCAAAATTCCCATGAAAGAACTCAGAAGTGAGATCTGTGGGGGGAAATTTCTCTATCTGCCTGAAACTTCTTCAGCTGGAGGGCAAATAGTGATCTACACAACTCATCCTTAGTTTCTGCATCACTCCTTGTACTGGGCATGTAAAGGCTCTGTTATTCCTGCTTCAGGAAATGCCTCCCAACCAGGCAGCACAAGTCTTGGTACTCTGCTTATTAGGAAACACCTAAAAAAACAGGAGGAGCCAATAGAGGATGTAAGAAGGTGGTAAATAACTGCATTATCTCCCCCTAACCAGCTGCTAGGCCCAGAGGATTTTGACATTGTTTCTTCAACTAGCATAGGGAGCCAAACTTGCCCTAAGCAAGTGTATTTATTGACAGATGTGACTATACCCCAAACCACCTTTATATCCACCTCAGTGCCAATTCCCTCTTTATCTTGCATCAGTGCCAAGGGGCCTGAAAATTGTATAATTTCTTTGCTACATGCAAGTCTCATCAAACACTACCCATATGGCAGAGAAGATAGCACACCCTGTAAGAATCTGCAGCACTTTTATTAGCACAGAACTCTTTTTCATATCAAATTTAAACAACTTGTCTTGTAGGCACATATAAATGGAAAATGCTGTAACAAAGATGAAGACCCTTACAGCCACTTTCTTTTACTATTTTCTAGCATCTCTTGAAAGCCAGTACTACAGCAGGCATTTAAAGATGTAATAGACAGCTGAGTACAAGAACTACAAAGCTCTCTGTTTCTAAAGTACATAAAACTGAAAACAGAAGAAAAGTGAAGTTTCTCGATCTTTGAAAAACAAATTACTTCAAAATAGGTTAAAATAATTTTTAAGATTGTATATTTTTAAATCTGGCTCATGCATGAAAACATAGAAAACAGTAGGATTTAAAAGAGGTCTAAAAGAAAGCATTTGGTTCCTACCTCATTTCTTTTTTTTTTTTTCACGCAGCAGCTCCAAGACTGCAGACAACAGCCAGCCACAAACAGACTGAACCTAGCAACAAAGCTGCCAGGGAAGTCCCTGGCCTTGCTTTTAAAGAGAAAGAGTCAGATTTCCTCCCATAAGTCACCAAAAATATCTTTACTTTTTTTTTTTTTTTAAGTAAAGGCAATGAGAAAGTCACAAATGACGTATGGGGAAGATGAAAGGTTTACAGCTTCTGCAAACATCTGCACATTTCAGATATTGTCGTGACTTGGAATAGAATATCTGCTGTATATTTTTGAAGGATCTGAAATGATTATTTCTGACTGAAATACAATAAAGACAGTCACTCTTCCTAACTTTAAGGCATAACTCTGCAAAATTGCCTAGCTAATTTCTCTCTGCTTCCTCTATAACCAGAGGAGAAGCATATCCTGTCCATGGGACATGCAAGATTCAGAGCAGTTAAGTTATGCATTCCTGAGGATAAATTGTTTGCTGAGGAGCATGCCTCCCTCTGCTGACTACAGAGGGGTACTAGACCTCTAGAGGTCTGCGTTGCAACATTCAGATAAATAAAATCTGGTTAGATGAATTTCAGTCTGACCTTAAGTCATTACATCAGTAATGTAAGGATAAATCCCTAATGTCAATTTGACTTCAAATAAAGTTACTACCTAGCATCTTTTCAAGCATTGCCTCTCTTTTCCTGTGCATTAAAATATTCAGATGAAATATTAACCCAAATGATACCAATAAGATATTTAGGTACTGTTAATTACAGATGAAATTCACAGATCACAAAAGTCTCAGCAAACTTCTTAACATGCAGTTTTTGGGAAGAGTCACAGTAACTGTAGCACAGTGAAGAAAAAAAAAGATTGGGTGGGTGCATTTTTAATTTGTAAAGAGGAACTATCACAGCTGGAAACACCTCACATGTCAGCAGCTTTCAAGAATGGAGGGGAATGTAATGAGAGGACCGGTTTCATGCACAGGACATGCACAGCAGTCTGCAGTGCCTGCTCAGCCTCACAGCATCACCACAAACATGAGCATGATCCGAGGGGTGAACCTTCGCATTGAGTTTTGGCAATGAATCACATTAAACATCTTGGTTTGCTAATAAGTTTGCGTTTCTTCAAGATCCGCCTGGATGCAGTCCTATGCCAAGTGCTCTAGGTGGCCCTGCGTGTGCAGGGGGTTGGACTAGATGACCTCTAGAGGTCCCTTCCAACCTTAGGCATTCCGTGATTCTAGGATTCTTCCAGTTTCAGAAACAGTTGTGCAAGCAGCTTAAAAGATGGACAAATATGAATAGCTCAATGTAAGGAACATGACTCTAATACCCTGGAGGAGCAGCGGGGGACCCTGCTTAGCAGGACGGGAGGTTGCTCAAGAGCACACATCAGCACAGCGGCTGCGCTTACAGGAGGAAAACAGAATTCAACCACATACATTTCCTGGAGCTGGGACAAACATGTTTATCCCAGTCAGCATTATAAAAACAGCAGCATGACCAATGTCTTCGATTGCCCTGGACAGCAGATGTAGTTCTCCGAACAAGCTGGCTCAACTTTGTTAGGTGCAGCACTGTCACTTGCTTAGTCATAAGCAAAGATGGTGTTGGGCATAGGCAGAGCACAAAGGAGCAGGTACCAATGAACTATGGGGAGAAGCAAAATCACAGCACTGGTCTTCAAAAACAAGCAGCAGGGAAGCAAGGGCTGGAGACTGGCTGGGCTTCCCCTCCCTCGCCCAGGAGGGCTGTGATGCTCTGTCCATGTCCATGTCCTGCTGGATATCCCATCCTAAGTATGTTGCAGGGATTGTTGGCCCCTTGTCCTGAGGGAGAACAGCTTTAAAAGCAACAAAGGATACTGTTTATTTTCAGTTTATTTTAAGTCTGCGAGGATTATGTAAGATCACAAATACCACATGCAACTCTTCTTTTCCTGCCTAGGATCAAAAACAAGACATGTAAAAAAACAAAAAAAGCCTCCAATTCTTACAACACACTTACAGCATCTCCAAAATATGAGTTCTTAGAATAGGAATTTCAGCTAATCCCAATTTAAGGGCGATCACCAAGGTGCGTGTGTGTGAGGGGGGCATTTTGATTATCTTTAAGTGATTGCACCTTATTCCAAGATGCTGCAAAAGCAAAACAAAATGCCCTAAAGTTTGTCAGAGAAGAAAAGGATATCACTGCTTACAACCAGAATATCTGACAGAATATAGTGGACTACAGGTCACGTGGAGAGGAGCAAGGCTCTTGCTTCGATGTCGGTATTGGTGGTAGCCTG
>JAUBNY010000700.1:2016969-2054332 GCA_032275445.1 Crypturellus soui
CTGCGCCCGCTCGGGCGGCGCGGGGGGACGCGGGCCGTGCGGCCGCCCGCTGCGGAGCCTCCTGTCCGTCCCGTCGGACTCGTTCAGGTGCCCGGCTGCCTTCGCCCGCCCTTTCCCAAGGCTGGAGTTTACCAGCGCGTCACCAAGGTGACCCCGGCGGTGGTGGCAGGCCCCAGCCTACAGCGACTGCGCTGCTCCCCGGAGGCGGGTAGTCCTGCGATTCCCTCTATCCTCCTTTTTTTTTCCCCTCCTTCTTTCCCCCCGATACTGTCTGGACGTGGTGGATGAGACCTCGCTCCTGTAGGTTGGGTCTGGTTCTGCTTGGGGGTCAAGCGGGTTTGATGAGCAGGGAGACACTCGCTCGTGCTCCCTCTCGCCAAGGAGGGGCCCGGGCGGCCAGGCCGGGCTTTGGCGGCGCGTTGATACGTCTGGAGAAACTTCTGCGTCCGCTTCTCAACTCAGAATGCAGTGGGGGAAAATAAGTAGCAGTGCATCAGCCCATCAGCTGCACGCGAGGCCTTTTCTGCTGATTAATTTGCATTCTGCAGGACCACTGGTGGAGGAAACCAGCAGAAATGCTGAGATTGGGTTCATTTGCGGGGAAAAAAAAACAGAAAATTGAAAAGGTTAAACAGTCGTGCAAGGCAGAAAAATCTGCCTCTGCAAAAGGTCACAAATGTTGTTAACTGGAGAGGGACTCATCTTACTGATTGATGCTCGGGGTGAAAACCAGCCCGCGCCAGGCTGCCTGGCTCTGTCCTGCAGGAACAGGCTGAGCGCAAGGATCAGAGCTGCTGGCAACGGCAGCTCGCTAAATCCGTCCCGGTGCGTGCGGGAAATGGGGAAATGGCCCATCCTGCGCATGGATACAGCAAGGCCAAAACGAGTCAGCGCATCACTTCCTGACGAGAACAGTGCAAGGCTGCAGGCAGTCACTAGAGTAAAACCATTTGCGTCCCAGCAGCCTGCTTATCTCCCATCGACAGGTACTTCCTGGCGCCGAACTGCACAGACGCTGCGTTTCCCGCATCGGGCAACCGATCGCACGCTAGGGTGGCCGGGGAATAGCGCAGCACTGATCGCGCGTGGATTAGAAATTACGGGCCTGGAGACAACGTAAGGACCCCAGCCCCCTTCGTTGGCACTTCAGGAATGGATCTGCAGAGGCCACCTGGGAGTATGGAAGGGGCTGGGGATAGGAGCGGGGCTGTGAGCGCAGGAGGAGCTGCCCCTGCATCGCACATGCGAAACGGAGATGCTGGGGCTGGAGCAAGCGCGCGCCTTGAGCCACGAGCGATTTGCCCTGCAAAAGTCAGCATCCTGCCCCAGTAAAGCATTCGTTTAGAGGCAGAGTTTGCATTCATTTTTAGAGGGCTGCCCATACACTGCAAGAGCAAGGGGACACTTTAGAAAGCAAACAAAAGGAAGATTAGCATCTGGGGTACTCGTGACTTTTGCTGCCCGCCGAGGGGGAGCCCGGGTGCATGCACCTGCACGCTGGCGCGCAGTGCCCTCTCCGCGCAGTCTTCGTCACGTCTGTGCTAGTTAATGATTTATGAACCTGAGCAATTATTAATGTACTTTCAGGTGTCTCCAACTGCTCCAGGCTGTGATTAAATGTCTCTGATTATATCTGCTCTGTTGCTGCGCATGAAGCTGTAAGCAGACCACAGTAAATTCAGCAGCTTATCAGAAAAACAGACGGAGATTTCATCAAAATCCTGGAATTTTTCTGCCTCATTTCCTGACCAGCTCTGAATACTCACTTGTTTGTCTGACTTTCGCTGGTGCAGTGTTGAGTGCACCCAGCTGAGCCTATTAAAGAAGAATTGTGAGATGTATAATACATACATATAATATATATAATTTATAAGCTTGTGATTGCTCCCTGGAGCTGTGACCAGCTGTCAAGTGTGCATGCTGTCTATCTTACTCTCCAGAAAAGGTGGTGACATTTAGACTATATACTGGGAATGGTCCCTAGCCCTTGCTTATTCCTGCGTCATACCAAGATGCTAGTAAAGAGGGTATTAGTCGGCCCCAGGGTGTTTGTTACTTGACACATTTCTGAGCTGATTAAGTGACTGAGATGATTCCAGAATAGGGATGGTTATTCTTGCAAATCTGCTACAAATCTATTTTAGCAGGAGAATGAGAAATGAAAACAAAAAATATTTCAGCTAAGAACTTCAGCAGCAAGCGTTTATCAAAGATCAAATAGTTTTATTCTGTGCCGCAATATACTGGCAGTTCGATTTTTCACAATTTACTCCAAAGTGAACAAACTGAACTTTTTCATTTTGATTCCTTCACACTTTTTAAAAATATTGGCAAGGTTTTTCTCAATGACAGTAAGTGTAATGAAGGTCTAGGACCCTCTTCTCTTTTGTCCTCAGGAGACCATAACCATTAAGTGAATCTAGTGTATAGTTGGATCAAATATATTTTGATGCTGAAAACAGCAAAAGATGTGCTTGGTGCTTGCAGGGGGAGGAGGTAAGGAAGAAGAAGCTATCTTCAACATGCTGGACGATCTGTTCTCAGGCCGAAAACCAAAACCACCGCCTGGGTATTTAGGGTAGTTGCTCCTCAAAGCAGCCTCTCTAAAGATTACCAAGTACTGGACTAGGCTGGACGGGAGGGCTGGGAAGGAAGAGCAGCTGTGAGTCTCTGCTGTTGGCCCAGGTACATGCTGAAGAGTGGACACCTTGGTGACATCACATGGCCCTCCCAGGCCTCTGAAATGTGGATTTTTTCAAGGTTTGTGGGGCTGTACAGACAACTTGTCTAGAGGAAAAAAAATCGGGCTTGGGAAGCAATTTCAGCAGTTGTACAGGAGAGGGCAGAGGCTCTTTCTTCTATGACCTGCTGGCAGTTGGCAGGGAAATAGAGCTGCTTTTGCTCCTAGCGAAGGGAATGCTTCACTCGTCAGCTGGTGATGCTGGACGGCAGCTATTACGTGGGTCTGTGAGGCAGAGCTTTAAAACAGCTGCAGGCAGGACGCGTTCTTTGGTCTCTGCTGGGGCAGTTGTGGTCCCTGCTTTCTGAACCTCGTTCTGGCACATGAATCAAACATGCTTCCCTGAGAGGGGAGCTTGAGATAGTAGAGTGATTTAATTAGTGCCTTAATTTAGGAGGGCTGCCCTACTACCAAAGTCTTATAAGACAGAAACAGGGGAGCCCAGACGTATGTATTTAGTGCCACTTAGCCTGGAGCTCTGCAGGACCTCCCTGTGCTCTCCTGGGGTAGCAGCCGCTACCAGATGCAGGCATTGAGGCTGTCCCTCCTGTAGACTCAGAGCATCAAAACAACATTCGAAGTTAAAATACAGTTTGACTGGCTCGGCCCAGGTCTGCTAGGCCCAATCCCTTAACCCGTGTGCGCCACCGCTGGGAGTTTAAGCACGGGCCTTGTCTGAAGGGTTGTTCTCCCCCACACGCACCCCAGCAATTGGCCACTTGCTGGCTACCTGAGCTGGAAATCGTGCCCGTGGAGCTGTTCTTCATGAGTTTCACTAGATCTGCCTAAGCTGAGCACCTTAATAAGCCTCTATATTTTAGGACCCCAGTGAAGCACCTACGAAAAGTGCCTGTGTTCCCTGCCTGGGCAGCTGAGACACGCTCGGCACGCTCCCAGCAGCGGGTCCAAGGGAGTGAGGTGTCCAGGTCCCCCAGAGCCCCAGGGCAGCGAGGCTCTCGCAGCCACTGACAACACTCAGCGGAGACGTGGGGGACCTGCCATCGCACACTGGGGCTCGCCAGGGCATTCACACAGGATAAACACCAGGAGATTCCCTCTGCGCTCCCTCCTTGCTCCCGGTAGCCCGTGCTTTTACAGGTATCACCCAACAACATCCCACCTGGGGCTGCTCTGGGCCTCGGAGAGGAAGCAGAGCACAGAGGCAGGATAGGAGCAGCCTTGAGCCTCTGCCTACTGCTCGTGAACTCGTGTGGCTTTGCAATTGCTGACTAAAATAAACTGCCAAACCTCACTTTCCCTGGGGTTTGGCAGCAGAGCCAGTGATCTGAGCATGTCAGACCTAAATAACCAGTTCAGATGCAGCCCTTGAAGCTCTGAGCCCATTTCCATTCTAGCAAACATTATAACTCTCACTTTGAGGTTACTGCCCGGAGGCAAGTCTAGCACCAGGTTAGAAGAAGAATCATATCATGGACTTTCCCCTTCACAGGATATGCTTTTCACTGTAAATTAAGAAAAAAAAAGAAGAAGAACAAAAGAAGGAAAGAAAAACATGTGAAGCATTGAAAAACCTTTCAGCCGCACAGTTTCAGGTCAATCAGAATGTTTCATTCTGGTAAAGCCACAGTGCTTTAGCCCTGGTGTGGTTCTTGTTGCATGTATATTGCTGGCCAGCCATCCTTGCATGATGAAGCAGGCAAAAAGACTCTCTCCTGATTTTTGCCCTAATTTTCGATAAGCAAAATTAAAACAACAACAACAAAAATCCTCGCTCAAAATTGTGGTCTTTTTTCGTGCTCCTGAATACAGAAGGGAATTGATAGCATTCAGGCCAGCAAAAGAGTTCTTTTCTCTCACAAAGTAGTTTTAGAAATCAAGTTAAAGTTTTCCCTGCACCCTTCTGTATTTTCCTGTTATATGGGTCTTAAAGGCTTCAGCCTTAAACTGATCTTACTTTAAAATAATCACATCCATGTAAAAACAATTGCATATCTTTCTATCCATGTATTGCAAACCTTTGGAGAAGGAAAAGGCATAGTGTTCAATGGACTGTGCTGCAAGCAGAATTTCCTCATGCCTTTGACATACGTGTGCTGCACAGCTTGACTTACTCCTTTGACTCCAGTTTAGCAGTAGCACTGGAAGCTTGGCTTAGTGCAGGATAATACTAAAGAAAAAAGAGCTGTTACTTGCTTTGCTGTTCCTTTCACAGCTACTGAAGCTTCCAAAATCTAGATTCTTCCTTCCATTAGTAAGTCCTCAGCAAGCTATTATTGAGAATTTTTCTGCATAGAAATTCATTATTTTTTATTTTTTTCTAATGATTAGATTTGGACTAGCAACAACTATAGTCTTTAGATTTTAATTATACTAACAATAAATACTTCAATTTCCTTATATATATATTTAGCCTGTGCTTCCTCTTTGCTCAAAAATAAGATTTTGAGCATAATGGAGGGGAGGGAAAGATGGGCATGGAGACAAACTGCGCTCCCAGCTCAATTTGAGCTCCTTCAGATCTCGCTCCTACACAGGGCACTCAGCGATGTCACTTGTGCCCTTTCAGAGGCCACACGTGTGCCTGCTGGGCCCTGCACTGACAGGAAGCTTTGCTGTTCTGTGCTCAGTGATATCTCCGCATCCCTGTGACCGCATGGCACTGAGCTCTGCTCTCACTCTGGCAGTCAGAATGCTTTTCTGCTCTTTCACTATTTCCTCTGTACCAAGCTGGTGGGGTATTTTTTTAGCTAGGAAGTTAGGTGATGATCTTTCTCTCCATATTTCTCCTTAATTTACCAGATGGGATGCGGAGTAGTGCTGCCTTTGTGTATAACACTCACTTCACCGCTAGCATATGGTGAAGAACGATGTTCAATGCAGGTGACAGTCTGTGCTGGTTTGCTCAGCAGTCTCAGCATCAGTTATTCAAATTTCCAGCAAAGATTCTCCTTTCCAGCTTGTGGTAAAATATTTCACATTTGTGATGTGTTCTTGCCTTCTGCCCAGCAAGCTTTGCTTTCCATTTGCCATCCACTTTATTAACTGTAGGGAAAAAAAGTACATTAACCTCCCCTATCTGCACACAAAGTTTTTGGAGACATATGCCAGGGCTTCTTGTCCAGCTGCAGGTGAGGTGGGAATGTCACAGGAGGAAACCGCTATTCCCAGGCTATGATTCATGACCCCATTTGTCCTGTAAAGTCCAGGAGACACCTCAGGAGCTTGTCTTGGAAGGAGCCAGTGGGACACTGTGTGGTGGCACGGGCTGCAGATAGGATTTGTCCCACAGGGGCTTGCAGAGAAGCAGACACGCAGACTGCTGCAGAAATAGCAACAGGATTCACTATCCTTTTTAGCTCTACATACAGAGTTATGAAGAGTTACAGACCCTCCTTTGTCCCCAGATCTTCTCCATGAGTTAAGTCTTAATTTCACTCCCTAGCAAAGTGTGTGGTATCTAAGGCGAGGGTTCATCTTTGTGCGCTAGGCATGAGGTGTTCAGCGACCCTACTGCTCCCTGAAGTTGAAGTCACCTGGTGACCACCAGTTCCTACCTGATGTCTCTGTGAGCGATGCCAGTGTTGCCTGGAGCCCTGCCGCAGCGCACACCTGAGCAGGACAGAAACCAGAAGAGAGGAATTCAGATCGTCACTCTGGGTTCTGGCATGTCCACCATGCAAGTTTTTGGAAAGTACTTTTTCCTCATGAAATCTCTTTCTTTTTAAAGTCAGGTTGGTGAAATCGTCCTAAATGGATTTACGTTGATGATGTATTTATTTTGCTTGCTTGTTCCTATAGACAAACTACAAACACTCCTGTATTTCTCTGATATAATGTTCCTGCATTTGAAGTCAGATAAAGCTAACATGAATTCGTTCACATTATCTACCCAGAAATTGCATAATCTGGCATGTTTGTTATCTCGAGGAGGAAACTGCTATCTTCTGATGGATGAAACCTCACAAGCTTTTGTACAAACAGTCATGCAGTCCGGATGCCACCGAAGATGGCTGTTTTGATGATGCCAAGCAAAAAAAAAAAAAAAAAAGGCAACAACAGAAAGTAACATTTCTCAAAATAACTACCAGAACAATTACAAGAATAATGTGAATCCTACACTGCTAATTATAGCACTACTGTGAATACTATGAGGGCACTAGTAGAAGTGTTCGGTGCAGCCCTCCTCGCGTCTGCCGCGGGCAGAGGCTGCAGGGCTGCGTTGCAGCCAGCGCTCGCTACTCGCTGCAGCTTCCTGGAGGGTGAGACTGCTCCCCGCACAGGGGCCCGTTCTTCCTCTCGCCTCGCCCCACGTATCTCCCTTCCTCCACCAGCGTAACCCTGCCCCCTGAAGCCGTTGCCCACGCGGCACTTAGCGCTGAGGGAGAATGAAAGGCAAGGCCCGGCTCTTCAGCAACGTCTTGGAAACCCATGCTAATTCCTATGCCGAGTAAACACTCCTGGCTGCACCGTCAGCCCACTGCCAGGTTACTTGTAACGAGCCGGACCCTCCTCTAGCCAAAGGGGCTACTGGGGCCCTTGGAAAAATCAGAGCTCCAGCCTTATCTTGGAGGATTTGTGATAATGTGGCACAAAGCTGTGCCTGTTTCTGAGACAAAATGATTCACTGAACTGAGAGCACAAGGATACAAGATTTGCCCTTCTAACAGTGGATCTTCCTGTGAGTTTTGGTTCTTGACATGCAGCTCTTTTCTGGCTGTCGCAGCTTATATACAACTCTAGGCTTCCTTTTGATGCAGGACTGTGAAAGGCAGGTGTTACTCATTCCTCAATGGTGGTCAGTTTGAATAAATGATAAATGTTAGTCTCCAAAGAGTCCAAAGAAATGAAGACTGAGTAAAAGGTAGCATGCTAAAAATATCTCCCCTTTAAAAAAACTGTAAATATTATTGCAGTTGAAATAAGAGTCATCCAACACCTACTGAGGCTCAAAGTTTTCTGGTAGCCAGGACTGAATGAATGAATATGAAAAAGATTTGCAAGCTTCACAGAAGAGTTTGTGGAGGGCATCCACACAGCCTTGATGATCTGTGTGCATAATTCCTTAAATAGTTTATTTTACATGCAAAAACCTCCTGCATTCCTCATGGTCCCAAATAATGGCTTTTTAAATATTAGAATTTAATTAGAATTTAAATAGCAAAGTAAAGTTGCAAAAGTTATTCAGTGGAAGTTCTCTCCCCATATACTATTCTTAACCCTGTTAAGCCTAAGCAAAGCTGCTGTTGCAAGAAAAAACAATTTTAGATAACTCAATGCATAAAATTACATTTTGCATCATCTTGTTTAAGTCTGGAGACTTCCACAGTGAATGCTGGTTTTCGAACAAAATACGGAACTTTTCTAAGGACGATAGTCATGACAGTCAGCACAGTTCTCAGTTCATGACAAATGCTGTAAAATGGGGCAAAAATCTCAACTGAAGAATGTGGAAACAAGAGCAAGGGCTCTTGCCCTTTGATGTTTCTCTTATTTAGGTGGCACCAGGGGATGGCATCCCCTTAGCCTCCAAAAGCTGGATTTCTGGTTGGGATATCTCTGGGCAACAGTGTGAGAGCTCTGCTCTGAGTGGGGCCAGTCTTCTGCCCCCTTCTTCAGTGTTCAGTCAGAGTCAGCAATCGCACTGGAAAAATTGCTAGATGACATAAAATTTCTTTTGCAAAGGTTACAAAGCAGTTGAAACTTCTTCATTTTCTAGCTCTTCTAATGCAAAAAAAAAAAAAAAAAAAGAGAGAATATGTATTGAGCTAGGGGATTCTGATATCTAACAGTGTTTACTAACTAAATCTAACATTTTGTTTGTTTTTTGTTTTAATCTGCCAGGTGAGTTGCTCCTTAGAACTTTTCAGGAGTGCCCATTGTTTCCTGAGGCAGGACTTTGCTTTACTTGAATGATGAGACTATTTCGGTCTCTATGATGCTTATCTTGCAACCCTGGTCTCTTTAAAAGCAGCACAGAGTTTCCTGTTGTCAAGAGCAAAGGGCTAAGTAGTCCTGAGGAGTGAGCTGTGCTGCAGGATTGAAGAGGCAGCCTTTTAAGTAGGCCAGTCCTACAACTGGCTGCCAAGGAGGCTACTGAAACTAGATATGGGCTCTTTCTACTTAAGGATGCTCTCAGAGGAACTCAACTTTCATTGCACAGCTGCAGCATTTGGGGTATTTTATACAGATGCTTTATGCATTAGGCTAGGAAGTCTGCCTCCAACTGCCTCTGCCTTCCCAATCCACACCTGAGTGTCCCTGAGGTGAGGCAGGATCTTTCCAATGCTCCATCTTGGTGGTCTAAACTCTCTCTCCTGAGCCCCCTACCACTCCCTTCTCATTGGGAGTCTCTTCAGCTGAAGTCTCTTCAATTCAGCCCTTAAATTGTGCTTAGCTTAGTTGCTTAAGAGGCAGAAGCTGCAGCGTGGTTGCAGTATACCCAGCCCAGAAAAGGCTTTTAGCAGTCACACAGCGACATATTCTAGACGAGTGTCAGCATTTTCCTACAGAAATTTCTAGGTGAGGGGGTGAGCAGCAAAAGGTGTAAAGTTACCCACGGAGCAGGCAGCCCTCTCACGCTGCTCAGCAGAGCTATTCCCGCGCTCTCCTACACACTGCTCTGCCTCTCACCCCACTTCCTCTGTGTCCTCTCTCCGTCCTTGATTCACATGGTCTCATCCCTCTCCCCGCCATCTGTGGGTTGCTCCGTGGTTTTCCTGGTGCACACGTTGAAGGGGGAGCGGGCTGTGCTGCCTTCCTCTTGCAACTGCCTTGCTAGTTGTTTGTGAAACCTGTGCGACCTGGTGTTCCTTAGGCATCAACATATGTCATGGAACGAGGCCCCTTCTTCCTGATTCCCAGAAACAACCTTCTCCAAGAAAACAAAAAGCAAACTAGGCATTCATTACAGGAGCACTACTGCTTATGAAAGAAGTGAGTATGCAAGGGACAACACTAACCCAGGATGTGTGATAAAACTGCTGAGCAGGGTTCTGCCTCTGTGAGGTTCATTTAGAAGAGGTGACCAGCCCTAACCTTTGGGAACCTTTTATGCATTTCAACTGAATTGCACAACTATAAACACTCACTTGAATTTCAAAGGTTTAGCAGGTTCTCACGGAGAATATCCAGACACTATCTCTGTTACAGCTCTGATTTTTTGCTGACTGAGCTACTCTGACACACACCTTTGAACCAGAAAAGCTATTTTTGTGGAAAGCAGAGGAAAGCCTTTTTTTAAAGCGTTTTCATGAACCCACATTTATAAAACCACTCTAACACCTACCCTCTGCTTCTGAGCAGATTCTAAACAGGGGAGCTCAGCTCCAATTTCCCCAAGTGAAGAAAAATAGTCCGTCCAGTCCTAGTCTGGCCATGACCATCTTTGGCTTTTGGATAAAACTCTTTCAAAATAAATAAATAAATAAATAAAGGCAGTATTGTGTAACAAACCAATGCACGGTAAGTTGATGCAAAAGATATGACATGTTTATGATGGGGCCAGATTTTTATCACAGCTGCAGAGCAGAGCCTGGGATGAACCAGCACCATGACACGAGACACAGCGCAGGGAGAGCAGGAACCAAGAGGGCAGAGCACGGTTAATTCACAATCCCCAACACTCAAAGACTATTTGGAAATGACTTAAAAATTCACTGAGCATACAAGTTGCATTAGCAACCACTGAGAATTAAACAAAAGAAGTTATACTTCTCTTTAAAAGGCACATCTGAAATAATGAATACTGGAAAGTTAAGGTTCAATACAGGGCACCTACTATTCTCTGAAGTCCAAAGCTTACTAACAATAACCAGTTATCACAGTGAGTCTGGAAGAAGTGTGTGGTTTAACTCTGTAGAGAGTGATTTGCTTCAATATTCAAATTGTCTTTGGTGGTGGGGAGAATAAATAAATAAAACCATGCACAAAGACCGCTTTGCTACTCTTCTCTCAATAAAACAATGCTAGATTGCGATGATACTATATTAGGATAATAGATGAGATAGCTCAGTTTCATCTACTGATTTTTCAGTTATGAACAGCTGCACGCATGATTCACTAATTTATTCCAGAAACCAAATATATAAAAATGCCTACCAGATGAAAGGCACTTGTAGTGCAGCAAGGACACGGGCAGCATGGAGGGCTGGTATAGAAGGGGGGACCTTCTGGAGGGAAGGTCTTTAACAACAACGACTCGCGCTACAGCAATGACAGAGACTGGTCTTCTGTGCACAGTGTTTTCTACAACTTAAAAGAGCAGCTGCTGATTAAGTATAGAACAGCAGAAAGCAAATCAAATGTAGTAGTTGCGCACTCTCAACTGTTAGAAATTCTGATGTGCTAAAAAAAGATAACTATTACTTGTTCTGGCATATGGCTTTTTATCTACTATATCCAGCAGATAGTTCTTTACCTTCTCTTAGGAGTAATTCTGCATCAGAACGGGGGAAAAAAAGAAAAAAACCTTGTCCTACCATAGCAGCTACATAGAGATGATAAAATATTTTAATTTAAAATACACAGGACCTAGCTGGCCATGGGAACATACACGACTTCCTTACGCGCATCTCCCAGGTACTGTGATGATTTATCTTTTTATTTTAACTTCTGATTTCTGCAAGGGAAGGAGAGAAAAAAAGACATAGGTTGAATTTCTCTGAAAGATTAGTATCAAAAACATTTCAGAGAACTCTGAATGTCTAAAATATACCAGGGAAAAAGTGTATTGCAGAAATGATTTATTTCATGCCAACACTCTTACTAGATATTTAAACATACATTTCAAAAATATATCCAGTACATCAATAATTTAGAACACTACACAGAAAAAATTATAACTCAGTGAATTTCCAAATCAGGTATTATGCACAGACTTGCTTGTATCGTAAGGCAAAAGACGCTAGTCTATCCATCAGCAGCACTCCTACAGGCTATCCTTGATTCACACTGAAGAAAGAGCTTCTATTACTAAACCCATACTTACAAATGAATTCCCTTATCTTCCATATACTTCCATAGAAATTTCAGGTATTTCTACAGAAAATTCTACAGAACTATTCTAGAATCCAAGAGCAATGCTAGGTTATCACTCTCAAACTGTTATAATTTACAGGAATGTCAAATATAACATCATCCTGGAGAAACAGCTGAAGCTGCATATTGTTATTGCTTGCCCATTACAACTGAAACATGAAATATTAATTTTTAAGCATGCTGAGGAAAACATTCTAGTGCATTTTAACAGAAACAAGAATAATTCTGATTGGGCTTACAATATGACTGAAATTCAATCCAATGCAACATATCCATGATAGCAATTAATACATTAAAAAAGGGATCTAGTTCAAAGTGCTATTTTGCTGGGAATACTAGGTTTCTATTGACATAACAAAATAGTGTAGGAGTTCAGATTAGACTTAAATTAACTTCAGATTAGACTACTCGATTAGAGTTACAGCTAACATGAGTGTGAAACCGTACACATACCTGCAGAGTCCATTTGAAGAAAAAGATATAAAATCTCAAACTTTTAAAGTTTTACAAATAAATTACTCTGTAAAATTTAATCATTTTCTGAATTTCAAAAAAAAAAAAAAAAAAAGAAAGGTTAGGAAACAATATATGCCACAAATAGCATTTTTGTTACTGATTACAATGTATATACATTTGACCATCATGACTAGGTGGGATGTCTTTAAAAAGTTTCACAAAAAAATTTTACTTTATAAAGGCAATCTGTATTTGATGTTGTAAATGCCCCTCAGATTCCAAGCAATTAACAACAATAATGAAAATTGGAACAAAATCATGTATTTTTCATATAACAATTACATTACTCCAAGATAAATTTAATAAAGTACAAATTTTCATTACAGCAAATCAGAGTAATCACTTTTTCAAGTCTTTCATATGTAAAAATCATTGTCATGGTTATATTTTATAATAGTAAGAACAAAAGATAGCAGCTTTCCCCCATTCCTATTAATACTATTAGTAACTTAATTTACAAGTGTTTGACTGCAAAATAAAGGCAGGGTATATTCCGTGATTTTTCCAGTAGTGTCATTTATAGCAGTATAAGGTTGGCTTTTTTTTAAAACACATTACTGTACCTAAATGATGAAATGAGTCACAGTTCTCCCAAACTGTCACTACTTTTATTTTCCTTCATATAGAGACTCCCTCAGTTTACTTCACTGCTAGAGCTGCACCTCATAAAGTGCACAGAACTCATTTCCCATGAAAGTTTTGGAATATGTATATTTTAAATGCCTGAAAACACAAAATTCCAAATCTAGCAGGAATTTAAGTTCCTGGTAAGTATGACTAGAGCTTTGACTACCCACTCTGCACTGACATTATTAAAGCAGGTGCCATTTTCATTCATTTTCCAAAGCTCATTACGATTTGCATGGATTCTTTGCACTGGTTTAAATACTTGATAGGATATTCAAACATTTGTATTAAGCTTTTTAATTTATTTTTGTGTTCACAGTTTAATAGGAAACAGTGTGATAACAATCATGAAATGGAAGAATACCTGCACTGCTCTGTAATTCAGGAAGTAAAATTATAGAGATATGTGTCACATTTATTCATAAATAAATATAACCATATATGACCATACTCTAGCAGAATAAATAATTTAACATTCAATTTCCAAGAGTACAGGTGCAAGGCAGTTATTAACCTAATCTGGAGCATCAAATATGTTGCAAGAACATCATTATTCTATAGTGCAGTCTCTGCTTAAACACATCACAGCTACTGTTAACTCTTTTTAATCTGAAGTACTGTTAAGAGTAGAGCTACAGTAGCAAAGAACTGAGCAAGTGTTATCACAATCCAGCTGTGAAGCGGGTGAATCTTCAGGCACTTAACCTCCAAGTTCTCTACTATTTATCCAAGCAGGAAAAAGAAAAAAAAAAAGAAAAAAAAAAGCAAATGAAAATGAACCCCTTATTTATCTAGTATTCTTTTATAGCCTTTCCCTCTTTCTTCTTTGAATAATATCTATTTTTTTTTCATAGAAACTTGCAATTACTTTTAAACACACTTTAGATTCATTAGCTTATTAAATCGCAGTAATTAGAGCAAGGGTATCTGCTGGTCAGCACTGAATAATATAGGTAAAGTCCTGGCTTCGCTATCAACTCCTCAGTTGAGCTCCAGGATTCAGGGAGTTGGTCACATTTGGGAACTCCCAGTTCTCCCCAGGGGGAATCTTTTGAGAGAGATTTTAGGGGCTCTGCTCCCCATGCTTTCTAAAAGGAGCCCCAGGTTACTTGGTTATTACACTGCAACAATCTAAAAAGGCCAGGAGATTCCAACCTCAATTAGGCAGGAACTTCTGTATTAGCAACTGAACTTTCACTGCTGTTGATTTATACCCTCTACTCCTCATTCATACTGTAATTTGATGAAAATTATAGAGAGGGTTTACACTGAGGACTAACTATCTTTTGCAAAAAAAAAAAAAAATCCTAACAAAGTTTGTATTGAAATTCCTGTTTGCAACCGCTCTACTCAGTTCTGAGAACAGAAATAGGCCCCATTAAGGCTTCATCCATCTCTCTGAGTCAACAGCACCTAAGTAAGACACTTTACAAATGTTTAGGAAAAAAAAAAATTCCTTCGGTGATGGTCCATTAGCACTGAATTAGATCCCTTTGTAGTGACATTTCAGATGTTAAATGAATAATTTGCAACTTACTTCATCTGAAAAACTTCAAGGGAAACTTTTGGACAAGCAAGATAATTGAAAATCTTAAAAAGAGAAATTTCAAGTCTAGGTACATTCACATGATGTTCAAGAACATCGATAAACCAAGCAACCCTAATGCTGAATTTAATTTTTTTCTAAATATATCTAAAAATACTAATATTGCAAAAGAACAGACTGCATAAATGTGTCTCCCATTTTCTCAGCTTCCAGTCCCTGATGCAGCCAGAAGATTGTGATGAAATGAAAATACCTGTTAGACGTATTTTGGAAATTGCACATGCTTGGACAAATGTAGACATCGCTGTCATTTGCTGTATTCACCTAAGTGCAGAACTCACCCTTATCTAACATCTGCCCATTTATTAATGCAATTACTTCAACACAAACAGACTATTTCTTCTTCTTCTTAGTAACAATTCAGTGCTACCACTAATGTACTAAATCAGAGGAGGTAGTTAGAATTGCATTAACACTTCCCCCCCACAAAAAAAAGAAAAAAAAAGACTTCTTTTAAGAATTAGTAGAACATTTGATTTATGAAAACTTTCAGAATTACCAATTCCTAGCTGCTTTAAGGGCTGCCTGTCTTTTAAGCATGATGAGCATAATTGTTAAGCTTTGGAAGAATGAGAAACTTCTACGTGTTTATGATTGAAACTACCTCTATATTTCAGTCTCCAACATTTCACAAAAAGCACGTAAGAACACTCCCAAGTGGTAAAAATATAAGACAAACTGCAATAAAGCGACCTTTTTAGATAAGCCAGTTTCCCAAAATATCATGAGTATGACTACATCTTTTACCCTATGATTAAATTTAAAAATTCATTCAGCTAACTGCAGTTTAAAAATAAACCTATACCACAAATTAATTTCAAATATTTATACCACTAATAATTGGCATTTTGGAATGGCATTTAAATGAATAAGCATTTACTCTTTTCTGCAACAGCTTAGTGCAAAATACAGGCACCTTAAAGACAGATAACATAATGCAACCAGGGCAGCCAGGACATCAGAAGTGTTTACAAATCTAGTCATGCTGTATAGTTCCCTTCTAAAGAAATACTCCAAAATTTTAAGCTGTGCCTGAAACATGTGCAAACTGTAAAGTTTCAGTATTTAATTCAACTTTCACATTACATTTTTTACAGCTACAAAACCATTAATGTGCTAAGATTTTCAACTCATATCAGTAAAAACCATAAGCAGGCATCTTATCTTGGATAATGTGCTCTTGCTATTGCACTTATGCTCATATGACAGTGATAGTGAAACTGAGGTCAATATTTAATTATTTACACATGCTAAAATCATTTAACTGCATATAGTATTGGAAGAGAAAAGATGACCTTTCATGACTGATACACATGGCTCCAAATTTTATGCTAGCCTCTTATAAAGAACAACCAGTCATTCAAACTTTCTGGTTATAAAGGATCTGATTCAAAGGCTGCTGAAGCCTGAAGTAATTCACTAGATTCTGGACTAGGCATAAAGTCCAAATAGAAAAATTTTAGAAAGTGTTTACTGTAATGAATTATTCAACTGCACCTTGGCTGCATTAAGATGTTCTCTGACTGTTTAGAAAAAGAATCCTTTCAAAAAAATCATCTTCCTAAAACTCTTATGCTACAATTCAAATTGAGCCTTATGTATATTTACCAGCTTATTCTGTAGTAATTGATTAGTTTTTTCCTTTTGGTCATGACACAAAAGCCCACTGTGATGAATAGCAGTATCTACAATAGAAGAAGCATAATCTTGACACAAGTGGTAGAGTTATCATAGAGGTGCATGTCCAAAATGTAATTTTTCCTTCATATTCTCTCTTTAAATGGAAATAATATTTTCCAGTTCAGTGATATATCACAAATACAGTATTTCCCAATGAATGAGTAGGAAAAAGATTTCTACTGAATTTTCTTTAGCTTTAAGGAGTTTAGACATCATCAAATATTCTGCTTCGAGACATTGACAAGTATCTTCCACCAGGTTGGTACCTATATAATGAATGTTAACAAGAAGAAAGACAGTCAGTCACAAAAAAAGCAATAAAAAAAATCTGTTAAGTCATATGAACCCCACTGCACTCTATAGATCACAGGTCACTCTGAATTATAGGTTCTGAAATTCCACTGAATTACTTTTTTTCATGAAATTTTGTTAGGTGGTCATTAAACTAAGTGTCATGTGACCAACAGAAACAGTGACATGGATACATGGAGTCTAAAGAAACTTGGTTTCTCATTCTACAAAGGAAAAGGTTGTTTTTTTTTAAACAGTAATATATATATAATTATCTATATATATATACATTTTTATTATATTTATATATATATATTATATATATACACTATTTATATTACTGTTTATATCTATACACACACACATATTTTTTTTTTGTTTAAACCATCATCCAAAAGTTATTTGGTTGGATGGTTCTACCAGGTATCCCTACATGAAAAGCAGCATCCAAAATGATTAAAACAAATAGCTGGATACTACTGGAAGGGGGGAAAAGTGGGGTGAAAGGGGTGGGGGAAAAAAAAAAGGGGGGGGGTGAGTCCAATAGTCGAAGTAAATGCCAGCACATGCAAAATGTATTTCATCTCTGCAGTAGATGAAAACCCTGGACCCAAAGCTAGGACCTAGCCTCTCCAGTGCTGTTACAGTGTCCTAGAATGCTTGTAACCACTGCAGGAAAAAAACAAACATATTTATACATTTATTTTTTAAACAACCAACATTACTTCCGTTGTTTTCAAACAAATTTGCATTTTAAGTGCAATTTCTTTTGATTTATCATCTGTATGAAATTAAGGTTTCTGGAAAAAGGCTCAACCGTGCTCTCCAGATTTTCTTCTTAAATCAAAAATTCAGAATATTTCACATTACAAAGTCTGTGCATGTGCCAGAAGACTTCGAACAGTGTAACTGAAAAGGAAACAATTATATACGCATATTTATATTTTTGCAGAGTATTATCCCAACCATACACTGTATAAAAGCAACAATTGTTGTAATTGTATAAAAGCCAACACATTTTAGAACTGCTAGGCTAGCTCCTTTTAAAACTCTTGCTCGGCTTAAAGAGAACAAACTTTTGAAAGGTCAGATTAGATTAGACAAGACAAGTTACTGGTATCAACTAACATGACTGAATCAATTGTAAAAAATAGTAGGATCATTTCACAAGATTCTTCAGACTGCAACTGGAATTTAGCTGCTGAAGTTACATATAAGTCAAAGTCAACGGAAATCATTTCTGTATTTTTACTCAATTTGATATGATACTTATAGCTGAAAAAAACAACCAAAATATTCTCATGAAAAGACTTTTAAAGTTCTTTATCATAAAATGGTTTTAAATTGTAACTACCTAAATAAAATACACACTCATAAATTTCCTTCACCAATATGAGCATAGTTTACCAGCTAATAAGATATAGGACTTTGGAAATTTTATCCTGGAGTTCACCTCTATTACAGACACAGCTACACTGTGCAACATGAGGACATTATGTCCAAAAGATTCTGATATTTGTCTTTTGTTTGAATTCAGCAGTTCCAGTCCCCAGGTATATTCCTACAAGTACAGACCCAGACTCAGTTTTATTTCCTGCAATTTTTATGATGGTCTTCCTGTAGGGAAATCAAATGAATTTTCTGAAATCTTATGAGACATTAAAGAAAACATCTCATTGTGTGCAGGTCATTTTTCATCTTCACTCTGTATTGCAGATTACATCAATAAAATACTTGATATTCAACTCAAACCTTCCTCAGACATTCGTAAAATATTTTAAAAAACAAATCCCCAGGTTTCATCTGGTTTTAAAACAATTCTTGTATTGCCAGAGAGAGGGAAGAAAAGAACTCTTACAAAAAACTATCATTACTAAATGGTGGTTATAGGTCAGAAGATAGAAGATATTAATGTTAAATTTTATATTAATTTTAATTAAAATGGACAATTCCTTACCTTCCAGACTCTGATTCAAGAGGGTCGTCATTAACTGAGTCCGCGTTAAAATCCAAAGGTTCTGCATCCTGGAGGAGTTCTATTCGATCTCTCTCAGTCCTACCATTTGATCGGGTGAATTTTGATAGTGCTGAATAGTAAAAAGCAATATATTTAGTTTAGCATTTCCTTTTCAAACTAAAATAATACATCTCACCCAAATATTAAGCCCAATTTAAAACAGATTTAATATCAAACCATTTCTAGCTGCAAGCTTTTTTAAAGAGGAAAAGTTTATTAATTCATAAAGACAGCTGTTTTGCTGTCTTTTACCACCTTCATTAGACAAGTAGCTACAGTTTATTGTGGTGTTGAAACACTGTATGCTTACTAACTATAACTTACTTAGTCTACCATTGAAAATTTAGGTTTCCACCTGCAGTAGAATGGAGAGTTCACCACAATTCCATATAAAAAGCATGTTCAAAGCTTCTGCCTGCCTTGCAGCTTCTCAGGTGCTTTTGGTTTTGAAAGCAGTTACCTCAATATCTTGATGCTTCTTCTTTCTATTCAGTAAATTTTGTAAACAGCTTTGTAGTAACACTTCAGACAGCTTTGTAGTAGCACTTCACTCAATCTGTCACATTACTTGTTCAGTTTCATTTCTCATGTTATCTTACAGAACCACATAAAATTTATAGAAAACATTTACAGAATTATAAGTAAACTTTTTTGGTAAAGCTAGAGTAGCCAATAAAAGAGTTAAGCTTTTTTTTTTTTAAACCGCTTCAGTCTTCTTTCTCCAAAATTTCACGTGTAACAATCTGAACAAGCTCATTTCACAGCAATTAGATGAACATCTATGTGCTCATATAAGAGGTTACTGGCTTCATATTTCTTGGTCAATAACCTGATTTCTTTGCAAAAGAATTCTTTCAGACTAAAGTAGAAAGAAATTTTAATATATAGAAAACCCTCAACTTCAAGATGTATCCTAAATAAAGACTTCTTGACTACTGCTACTTTAATTGCAAATATTACACATCCTTTCGGAGGCCCCTGTAACTGAGACCAGCCAGAACCTTCAAACTGAACTAGAAAGAAAAATGTTAAAGGTGGGAGGAAATTCAGAACACTCTTTGGGGGGCTTTAACGGACAAAATGGTACCACACCACAAAAGGGAATGCCTCAGCACCCTATTCTAAGACAAACTGAAAACTATTTACTGTTATTTATATAATCAACATCCTGGAGACAAAATATTAAAATAAAGGAGAAAAAACACACACATGCAAATACACCATAATGACTTACGCCTATTTGTGTTGGTTTCTGAGAAGCTGGACTCTTTTTGGTCGGTGTGGACAGCTCTACTTCTAGTGGAATCTTCTCTGTTTCCATATCGCTCTTTCCATTCCTGGAAAAAGGAAAAAATAAAATATTGGTTGCAAGTAAAGGATGACACAGCCAGGGCATAATTCAGAATCAAAAGACATTACCGCTCAGTATCTTGATACAGGTAGACTTTTTTTTTTTAATTTTAAACTCAATATATGTTCCTATTATGCTATAACTATTCATTAGAAGAAAGAGTCACATTAAGCAAGATACAAATTAAGTTCAGAGACCAGGTTTGTCCAGCTGCTCCAGGCTATGGTGAGACGACAGCAATTGCTTTACTTGTTTTTGTTTCTGCTTCCACCTAGTGGCAGGATACTAAAGCATCCAGTTATTGACAACAATAAAGTTGACATGACAATAACGTTGACAAGTCAACTTTACTTCTGCTGTGTTTTCATTCCATCATATGATGTTTTAGCATTTATACTGTAGACTACAGATTATAGTGAAGTATTAAAGAATGTTACATGCTACTTTTAGGTGACACCTTAATTTCCCAACAGAATTCTTTCCAATAGTTGAAGTAACTTCAATATATTGCAGATTTTTATTTGGATCCCAGTCTGCGAACTGCTAGGAACTGGACAAGTTCTAAAATTATGAGATTTCATCATATTTGCTATCTAAAAGAGATCCTTTAGATATCTGCTCAACACGATTTTTTTTTTTTTGAGATGGGTGAGTAGGTGGGAAGTTACCTGCTCAGTATTGAAGGTCATCAAGAATTCAAGGCAAGGACATTGTAGCCTTAAAAGCCCAGTGGTTTTAGTCCACAGCACCATCTTGCCTTTCTCCAGGTAATATTTTTCTTTTCTCCATTTAGTTCTTTTTGCATGCATCTGTTGGATTTATATCTCCTATTTTTTTATATTAAATATCCACTGTCATAAATTAATGAAAAACTGAATATACCATTAATTTAGCCAAACATTTTGTTTACGTCTTTAATTAATCACTGATGGCAGCACTGCTCTTGTCTTAAATTTAATTCCTGTCTCTGAGGAGGCAATTGGTATATTTGCATGAATAGGATGAATTGAGGTCAGATCTAGTGATCCCAGTGGTTGCCTAACGTGACAGGAGATAGACCGACTTTTTTTGAGAGAAGGCTTCTTCTCTCAATAGTTATTTTAGAAGGAATAGAAATGCAGTTTTTCAACTTGAAAGTTATGTCCTCGGAACCAGTAGAGTATCTATAAAATATTTACTTTATATAACGATCAAAAAGAACTATATATTTTACTGTAAGCAGAGTAGTATCAACAGAAGAGATTGAAAATAAACCATATCAGAATACTCAGCACCGTACAGGTCAGGATCCTTTCTAAAAGGGATTTAGCATAAGGAAGTATGTGTGTATTACACCTGTAGGCTCAGTCCATCTCACAGCACACGCAGTAAGATGGGGATGCAAGTAATGAGACCACAACCACTCCTTCCTCTTTCATAATTAAAATGTAAAATTATCTTTTCTCCCCTCAGCCAAGACTATTAGAAAGGAGTCTAAACTGACTTCTTTCATTATGTGGAGACATTTTCTTTGGTCAAATATATCAGGTTGAACTAAATATGCTATCAGACATCAGAATATATTATTACTATAGCTAGCTAAAACAATTTCATACCCTTCTTCGATTTTCACCTTCTTCCTGTCTTTGCCGTTTCCTTTTCTCTAGAAATAGAAAAAAAAGTCTGTATTTAGTCACAAGGAAAATCATTACCAACAGAATAAAAGTATATGTGTGTTATGTCTATTTATGTTTTACAAATGTAATTAAAATTTAAGATTAAATATTCTTACTGAAAACAGTGTTCACACAATAAAAACACAGAGCTGCTCGTCAATCATCATGAATTTTTTCACTAAAATTCAGTGACTAATACCTTGGGACAAGGCTCAAGCCTTGGAAACCAGACAGATGCCAAAGCACATGGAAACTTTTAAAAAGAGCTAGAAAAAGTATGATGTTAAGATGACACTGAAGCAAGAGATTTCAATTTGATAATGGCTCAAGCTCTGTTTGGTCTATAAAAATAACTCCATAATTTCTGCCAGAAACTCTTCAGTTGAAATGTAACATAACTGTATCAAAAAACAATCTCTTGTTTGAGAGAATGAGTGACACTCCTTCTCTTCAAAAAAAAAAAAAAATCATGGCACAAATAGGTCTAGTTCATTGGTTTTAATAACTATGAAAGAAGAACAGCAGTATTACAGTGCATCCAGATATTTTAACTTTGAAATCTTTACCCAAGAACCACAGCAGCTTAGAATAACTTTACAGGATACTTTCAACAAATGATGCCGTCAACAAATTAGCAAGAGTGTCTAAAAATTTCTCTAAAACAGCAGGTAATTACAACTCTACAGCAGCATTACCTGCTTTCTGTGATAACACACTGTAGGGAGCTGAAACAGCAAAGAGAACTAAAGATGATGACAGAACTTGCAAGGGAAATCTGAATTCCTATGCCAAGAAATATTAAAATTACATTGTCGAAAAAACACCAGAGGGGCTAATTATCATTACACAGGATGTTAATACACTTAGACCAGACCAGTGTTAGATCAGTACTAACTTCAAAGAAGCTCCACCTAACTGAATGTTAAAAAACAGCTCATCCAAGGTCTAAAATTTAGACAGTAGAAAAAGTTTCTATTTTATTTTGGATGTGGGTGAACTCCAATACAGTTTACATAGATTCACAACTGTGTGATTGCTATTGCCTCAATGGATTTCAAAATATTTACAAAACATTAAGTTACATGTTTTTTGCAACATTTTAGACACCTTTGATGCAACAACGTATTATTTCTTGTAAGTAGAATAGGATACAGGATGTAATTTACCTCTTTTGATCAGTTCTTTTCCTTCATCAATCAAATCAGATGTCATTTCACTGTCCCCCATGAACTGCTGGAATCCCAGAAGATTCAAACAACGGGTTCCTAAACTGGTGAAGGCAGAAGAATAAGCAAATTCCTTTGTTAATCCACAATTAATAGTTTGGACATATTCTAGTGCAAAATGTAAAATAGTTTACTTAGAAATCATTAGAAATCATGGACAAATTAAAGAAACAAGCAACAGAGAAAAGATTATTATACTTCCTGAGAAATAAAAAAAATATATATTCAGAAGATTGACAAGCTCCTGAATCCAAATAAAAGTGATGTAATAATCCTACTTAGGGAGAGGAGAATGCTAATAGTAGTAGTAGTGCAAATGATTTAATGATCTGAGAGCAGTGCAAATGATCTAAACAGAACAACTGCTTGCAGTTTTCTTAGATATAATTTATACCTCTATTAGCTCCCTGACTCTTCTCAGTCAGAACAAAATCTCTCTCAAGATTCCACTATTTTGATTTCTACATTTTCTGAAACTACAACAACATGGGAAGCCACTTTCATGTCTGTCACTCTCTTAAGTTTTCGGGTTTCCCACTAGAGAATGTAACCAGTATTTTTCTTGTTGTTGTTTTCCGCTCAAACTGTAACATATATACCATTTTGAAACTTGGCTTTGGCATATATTTATGCTGAGGCATTCCTGTACTATCTGAACTTTAAGATTTCTGGATTTTATAAAGGTGACAGCTTTCCTTAATACATTTTCATTAAACATTTAGTTCTGTATATATATGAGTTCTTAGAATTAGAATTTAAGCAAAGTGACTTATTTTTCTTCATTTTCTTTCCTTCCTTTTCACCATAATACTGCACACTGTTGATTTTTTTCTTTCCTATCACTGTATGTTACCTAACCTGAAGGTAGACAGGAAAAAGATGGGACTAGATCCTTCTGTTATTACCTCTAACAGAATGAATGTGCAGAGGCCATTAATAGATATTCAAGGTATTGAAGTACACTGTAGATAATTCACAACTATACATTACCCTTCAATGAATGGCAATGCAAATTTGAAGGAGCAAACACAAACACAGCCAAATAAGGACTAACCAAGGATAATTCATCTCTTACAGTGGTTAAGAGCAGGTATTTTGGGAGAATACAAGGACAAAGCAAACATAACGTATTGCCCTCAAACACCTTCCAACATCCAACAATCTCTGGTTCAGCAAAACAGTATCCCAGAATTTAAACCACCATGCTTTTAAAACAAAGTCTGGTAGCTGATCAGATACTTGTTATGAGTCTGTTAGAAAGTTAATGACCTAAAGTTTCATCTTTTATTAGTATGTCACATCTCAAATGCTAAAAGCAGAATCTCTTCCTGATCAAAGAAATCAATGTTATTAAAGCAGGACTGTGATTCTCTGCATTTGTTTGCAAGTTACTTACCTGAAGTATGTGGCAATGCAGAGAATGACAACAAGCATTGGATAATATATATAGAAACCATCTGCAATGAAGGACAGCACTCTCATAGATCCCATTATCTGGAAAAAAAATAGTACAAGAGTAAATTCTACATACTCTAGACATATCCAAAAGGCATCTTGCCTTCTTCACAAATACACATTACTTTGTAGTTTTTGAAGTGTACGTAATAATTATTTAGCTAACAATTTTAAGTATTACTACTAAACATTTATTTTAGGCAGTTGACTTGGAGTGCCAAGCAAAAAAGTCACCTCTAGCAGGATGTTCGCTCACAGGTTTCTAGGATACTAGATCTTTTTGCTTCACCTGACACTGAATCAACTTGAAATTGGTTTATTGCATCTGGTGAAAAAAGAATCTCTAGACCAATAAACTATTTTTTGGTAACAAAGGCATAGGTGGTTGACTATCCTGCAAAATCAGCTGTTCAGTTAAAATGAATCTCGTGGGTTTCAGGTAGCAAGTCAGGTTTGCTCCCAAAGCACACAGACACTTCATATACTAAAGTGCAGAAGCTACAGCTTAGACCCTTCAGCATAAACTGACCAAAATAGAAATATAGAGCTACTTACAACTACTGTGGGTAGTAATCAGTATAGAACTCCTGATCTGTAATTCTATCCTGTTTAATATTAGTGAAAATCTGGGCAGGGTGGGGAGAAGCATCTGAATCTTAATAAATCTTAACAAATGTCTCAAAATATTTTTTGTCTTCTCTAAATCATACAGAGGCCTCAAAAATACATTTTTCTATACTTACTGATGTGTAAGCAGTTGGCTGAGTGTTTTTATGAGAAATTGTTGCATCCATATGAGTCAAGCCCAAAAAATTCAAACATAATGGTGGAGTAAGACGGCAAAATAACCTATATAAATGTAAAGTGAAAGAATACATAAACACAATTTCTTTCATTAAAAATATTAATAAATAGTAGCTAGATACAACATAGATTAATGATGAAGAGTGTCATGGAATTTATATCTATATGATCATAAATGAAAGAACATTAAGTTTAATGTATATTTTTAATTATTTGAGAGAAAATTTAGTTCAGAAAAGCACAGTTTATACTATGTACTCACATTCCACTGAAAAGGAGACTGTATGCATCTGTCTGATGATGTGAAGCTAAGTAATAATAGTTAAATACACGAATCCTGAATACGGTAGAGTAAACACAGATACTTAGGAAGAAGATGGTGAGAAAACAGGCCATCTGGGAAAAAAAAAAAGAGGCAGCACCTGAATTCAGAACTCTACTCACGGTTTATGACATTTATAGACTATGTTTGCAACAGTTTGACTGCATAGTGCAATTTTTCATTCTGAGAAGGAACAATAATATGAGCTGTAAGTAGTAGTTCAGGAGGCTTGTTTTACTAGTTTAATTCAAAAGCATCCTGCACTTCATGTAAGGGAATACAACTTACTCAAGGAACATGTATGCTACTTCTTTCTTTTGCAAATTAAATTACTACAATTGCCTTGGTAATTACTATGATTGATTTGATATTTTCTTCGCAAAACAAGCAGTAATGCAAGCCTTTTAAATTCAACCTTTAGTGTTAGTGTACTGGATTTTTCAGATCAGCTCCTTTACTGACAAATTGGAGCACTCTTAGGCTACTCGTAACTCTCAGGGCTGAAGTTTTAGTCAGGGGCAAATTAATATCTAGGAAAGGCTACATAAATGGCTCATTAAGGACATATCAGATACAAAGTTTAAAGGTCTAAGTTCCAGGCTATTATTGCACAAATTATTCTACTATGTACCACTAGGCTCAGGTGGAAAACTGTCGTTCATAAAGAAGTGCAGGAACTGAATAAGAGGAACCTCTTCTGCAGAAGCCAAATTTGGTGTTACATATTTTAGAAGGCTTCTGGAAATTGACAGAGAGACTTATTTTAAAAACAGAAAAAAAACAGAATAGTCTACTATTATTGTAATCACAATCTAACTATAAAGATCTTTGCTGAGTGATTATCTCAAACTTACCTCTATATATATGTAATTGTATGTCTTTTCTGCCAGCTGTATGAAAACTGCAAATAGGGATAAAACGGGTTTTGTGCTGAAAAATGTGCACTCCGACCACACAACAATCACAGAGAACGTGGCCAAAACAACTGCAAGAACCCTGTAAAACCATGGTCGTAGGAGACATTCCCAATACCACTCTGGAGAGAGGAAAAACAGACATACACACACATCCCAAATAGGTTAATGTAAATTACGCAACCAAAAATGGAACTGCCTTAAACTGTCCTAAGCTTCACACTTGTCCTTACAACTAAGGCTGGAATCTGTGGTGTCATTCACTTAAATTCAGTGCTTTTCTGATGTCTAAGAACGGGCTCAGCCCTAAAGAATCAGCTAGATGACTGGGAAAAGAAGGGTAGGATTTGGGACGCAAGTTTTGCAAACATTTCGCAGAGTATAGGGAGTAGAACCCTTCATTTTGGGCCTAGCTATGATGGGCAACCAAGTTTTCACTTATTGGTTCCTCAACTCTACTCCAAGGTACAAAGCTTAGGCTATAAAACAATATTAACACAACCTAGCAATGAGGCATTGCTATCACAGAACAAATTAAAAATTAAAGCAAAAGGAGGACAAGGTGCTTTCTTAGAAAACACATAAGGAATCACATCTCCAAATATTTGGTATAGGATGGACAAGACTCCTTTCTCTCCCTTTTTAATGGAAGGGCTGTGTCCCACAAAACATAGACGATAATCACAATCCCCCAGCCTAGAGTTTCTATTTTTCTTTCTTCTCCTAACACTTCTTTCTACTTTTTCTACCACTATTACAACATGTAAGTTTATAGAAAGTTTAAGTTAGTGGCCAAAATCATGAATCAATAGCTGATGGCCACTCCCTCACATAAGCACACCAAGATGTACATTTGCTGCCCTCTAAGACAATTGAACTGTTTGCGTAAAACTATCTGATTTTCTCATAGAAAGGTACCAGGTATTCCTTTACATATCCAAAATCTGCATGATAATACTTACCAACTGTTGGTGTGTAGAAATACTGAAAAAACTTATTTTCCGATTCCTGGGATTGAAAAGTATGAACAAACTGTCGACTGGCACTGGTTTCATTTTTTGCCACATCTTCCAAGTAAAAGGCTTGTTCTAAAAGAATTTGCCACTGGACTTGTGTGCGACGATGTCTCTGTACTGAATAAATTACCTGTAGTAAATAAATCCCAAGAAACTGTGGTTAGAACATCCTTATTCCAAGAAAGTCTTGTAAAATCCCTCAAAAAAATCCCAAGTTATAGAACTGCAAAGCCTTATTCTGTAAACCCAAAGAAACAGGGAGTTAATTCTCTTGAAAGAGATTTAAGCGGGCTATAAGAATCCTGATCACCATAATCTCTCCAGAAGTCAGCTGGCATACTGAACTATGTTTCTCTAACTGCCAAAAGTTTCCAGAAGTAGTAATCCTAAAATGCACTATCAGCCAGTCAAGCATCAAAATGCACATAAATTCTTAATTTGACTGTCATTTATTCTGACTACATTAGCATAAATAGGGTGTTATCTCATTTATCAACATACCTGCTTGTGAAGTTTGACCAAACTTTTTTCACTCGGATAACTGTTCTGTCTTTCATCAAAATCTTCATAATCATCCATGTTCCTACCCATTCTTTCCTGGTACTCTGTAGGACACTGGAAGGAAAAGGAAAATCAACTGAATTAAGAAGAAGCAGGAGTGAGTGCTCTTCATTATTATTTTTAAGTATTTTTTGACATTTCATGAAAGTTAAATGCTCACTCTAAATATTGATTTTCCTTTTTCTAAAAGTTTTGGTAGCAGTATTTGTCCTCCACTAGTAGAAGAAAAATCCATGTTTTCCTGTTCGAGAAAGATCAACTTCTGTTTCTTAAAAATATACCTATCTGTGTACAGTAAGCAGATAAAACATACATTGTAAGCTATTGTATACTGAATAAAGAACTTCAACTCAAATGTGGTCAGTGGAAGTCACAATGAAAATTAGAGATTTCAAGTTAAGATGAAAAGAAAGAATTAGTTACCTTTTTCAATATCGTATCAATACATTTTCTCAAAGGATGATTATACTTGATACTTTCATTTACTTTACGAACCTCCTGTGAATAAAAAAATAAATGAATAAATAAATGAAAAACCCTTTCTTGTTTTAGTTGTAGGAAAAGAGGAGGCATTTCTTTCTTATCTGGTTTAGTTTAATATTATTAATTTAAGCAGCTTGATAAGTATCCTATTACCCTGCTTAAATTATATCTTATCTCCTGTTTATATCCAGAGGTCATTTAGTCTGTATTGGTAATAAATAGATGCTACCTAGTGGCTAAACAAGCTTTGTCAAAACTAGTTTTAACAGCTTATCAGTCATGGCAAGAACTAGATTTCGTTCTTCATCCTACAGGCAACACAGACACAACCAGCCGTTGAAAGACATTCAGTACTCATGACCAATTTTTTTACCAACTTCATTTAAAAGAGAATGCACGTAAATTGTAGACACTAGGCAAATGGAACTAGAAGCACATTTGTCTTGTTCAAAAGGAGACTCTATATAAACACAAACAGTTCTTTAACTTATCAAAAGGTGTTTAAGTTGCCATGAGACAAATTTTTCAGGTCGGGCAATATTTCTCCTTTGAATTTTATGTAGGACCTAGTGTTATTAAGTGGCAAACTACAATGCTACTCTCAAATTAGAGATATTTCACAGTATCTTTTCTGATACCAATGTCCTCCTTCACTCCAACACTAGGAAATTCAGATATGACTAACCTCCACTGTTTATATTTCATAGGGAAAGTTCATTACTTACCTCCATAATATCCTCTAAATTCTCCTCTGCATCTGCTTTTTCAGTCATCAGTTTGGCAGCTTTGAAATAGGTCTTCATGAGAAGATAACCCCGTTTGGCCCCATTCCAGTGAGAACGGGGAATTTCCACCAAACCATAACCCAAAAGTAACACCAGAAGAAAGAGGCCCCAGGTGTTTGCTGCTGCTATCCCAATAGTCTGAAGTTGGTTCCTAAAAATATATAAATAAATAAACAAAGAACTTACATGGAAAGAGCACATGTGAAATATCTGTGCAGGAACAAGGTGCACAAATGCACAGGAACAAGCTCAGTATCATGTAATTCTGCTTGCCCAGGAATAATGTAATAGTCTGTTGCATTTAAAGCTGCTATGATTTTTCCCATTCTTCTGAAAGAGGCATGAGGTTCTTTTGTACCCTCTCTGGAGGAAAATAAAAAGGAATCTGTTGCTTTAGGAAACAACATGAAGGTGGCAAACTTACTAAAACAAGCCTCCCTATAAGAAATGCTCTTTCAGTTGAAAACAACTAGGCAGTAGTGCATGCTACAGCAAAACTAATGTGCTACAGGTTAGACTAATATTACACACAGCAATGATTTTGACTTACCCTAAGGCCTTGGAATTGACTCTACACTAGACAGAAGTGCTATACAGGAGATACTGGCTGGCACCCATATTTTGAAAGGTGTTATTTTCAAGGCACTGAAAAGCTTTAGCAGTAGCTTTGCAAATGCATTTGTTGGGGAGGAAGAAGGAAAAAAAAAACTGCAAATGTAAAGGGTTTCCTCAAACCTGCATATCAAAACCAGAAAACCCAAACAACAAACACATTTCATCTACAGAAGATATATCTTAGATGATACATTTTTAACAGATTTTGAGCAAGTGCAATACACCATTGTTCTTACCATTGCAAATTGAAGTTTGGGTTTACAGCCACATAAATTAAAAAAGCTCCAAAAATTAGCAAGTAAGTGCCATAATAGATTGCATTCTCAATCAACGCAGTTTTAATCTTCCCAGTAATGGAGAACCCGCCTGATCTTGCATACGACTGCATGAAGGGTAACAGAATCCTACGAAGAAAGAGAAAAAACAAACAAAAAATAACAGTACAACTCAGACAGACAAAAACTGCATCAGTGACAAGATATCAAAGAGGGCCTTTAACTTAAAAAGTCCCAAACTTCTAGCAAAATGTGCAAGTTAACCTATGTTTTTATTCTACGTACGCTGGTCTGATGGCCATAAACAAACTGCAGATAAAAACATAGCAGCTAGCTTTACCATAAGAAACAAACAAAATAAAACACTTAACAATAACTGATCTTTCTGACTGAGCTACAAAGTCGGTAATTTGATTATTAGCTAATCAGAAACCATACACTGATCTATATCAAAAGTACTCACACTATTTGTTGGAGCAAGGGGATTGACCTTGCCTAAGGTTTCAGATCCTTTATATATATTTGAGGTACTTTAGCAAAATAATGGTCATTCATAGACCTGCATTTTATACACAGAGAGTAAAAAGGAGAGAAGAGAAAAAAAAAATCCTACAAAAAACCAATACCCTGTAGATAAGATACCTGTTAGAGAGGGAGATTCCATATATTTTGTTCTTTAGTAATATAACTTTTATACTCTCATGTTCACAAGCAAAGTCATGGATAAAGAATGTGAAGTTGGGAATGGAAAAAGACAAACTTTTGAACTGTTAGAAGTAATCTTTTGTGTATGAGGTCTTGGGATCAAAACAAGCTTTCATAAAGCTAGGTCCAACAAAACCTGTAGTGCAACTCAGAAATTTCTAAGTAATTTTACTTAGTGAAAAAAAAAAATCTTTTCACATCACCTTCCCATGAAAAACTGACTGCATACTGTCCAGTTTCTACTACAAAAATGAATCGAGGTAAACAGTTTTCATTTGAAGAAGTGCAGAAGAAATATAAGGTCAGCTGAATGCACTATTAGAAATCTTTCTTCAGGAAGAAGTAATAGATGTGGTTAGATAGCTTTGTGGGGGAGCAATATATAATCGTAAGATTAAAGGAGTACAGTAAGACTGTTAAGATGTTATAAAGGTATAAAGGTCTTTGTCACATTCCTTTGCTTTACTTACCATGTTAAAAACTGCGATGTCCAATATACAACACGCCAGAAAATTGGCATAATTCCATTCGGAATGTAACTCCACGGTTTGAAACATTTTGGCTTGCTGTAATAATATAAAATAGCTTAATGTTAATTATACAGTCAATAGTATAGATTTTTTTTCCTATAAATTCTCTCTATCCAGAAAAGACTTTGAATATGGCCAGTGCATAATACACACTGATTCAGTAGTCAAAAATCACAAATACATCTAAGAGAATAAACTGAATCACCATTAAAAATATTTACTATTTTTGAAAGTTTGAAAACAACTGTTATGCATAAATGCTGAGCAAACAGACACAGATGCATTTCCCTCACCCTCTTTCCCCTTACAAAACACTTATTTAAAAACAGTCTAAGGAAGAAGACATACAGCTCATACCTTGGAGCAAGCGTAACGTAGGAGCCATTATTTTCTGGAGGGCTGGAGTTAACAGCAAGTTTGCAGCGGTTATATATAGTCTATAACACACATAATTTTACATTAATGACTAGAACAAGGCACAAAAATATTTAAAAAGTTGCTTTTTAGAAGACACTTCTAAAACAAGTTGCTTTTCAGAAGACACTTTTTACATTCCACTTTTACACTTGAGAGCAATTAAACTAGCAAAAAGTCAGTTTTTAAATAAACATACAACCTACAGGGCCAGGAATTGGAAAACTAAAAGTCTTTTTACATTGTTCAAATTAAAAAGTATATGCTATAAAAAACCCAAATTTTAAAGCAAGTTTTAGTATATCTGATGAGAGCAACAACAAAAACTATGAAAGTCAGTTGTAAACAGAGAAATTGTCAAACTAAAAGCAGTAACAGTATTTTGTTCAAATACATTTGAAAATTCTACTTTTTTCAGAATTTCTATTTTTAAGGTATAATTGTCTCCTGAAATTGTGAATTAAGAGGTATCACCCACATATTTATTCAATTAAATAGACAATCTTAGAAGTTTCTCACCGTGCTAACATCCAGAGGCAGTATAAACACAATAAGGAAGCAGAGGTACCAGGCCAACAAGGTCGCTATGATCACCAGCCTATGCTGTTTCTTAAAGTCTCCATATCGATGAAGTAGGAATAAAGCCAGGAAAAAGACAAATACTATCTCAAGGCCCAAAGCTGCACCACTCATTATTGAACGTTCACTCCAGCCACGCAGCGCAGCTCAGTTAAGAAAGTGAATTAAAACTGTAACAGAAAAAGATATTTCACTACATTAAAATCTCACGCAGAAAACAGAGCTGGGTAGCAGAAGTTTCATGAAAATACTAATAGTCTTTTCTGGTTCACTTGACAAGAAATCTGATCAGATGAAGCATGAGATTTTCAGCAAGGTGTCTTTTCAATTTTGTCATTCTAGCAACATACTATGACAACTCCTCTTATTCCTCTTGATATATTACAGATCCAGAAGCCAAATCTCTGTCACTGACTAAAACTGTAATAATTTTTAAGACTGGTATAAATTTCAAAAGAAACTTCACTCTGTTCCTTTTTTAATCTAGGAGAGATCAATTATTTTGAAAAGGAGATATGAAAGGTTTAAGATCAAATTTGTCTCCAAAAAGCTACTGAGAAATGTTTTAAATGGACAGTTTTTTACTTATGCATCACAATTAACAGAGTGGAAGAATAGGGTATGTCAGTCTAGTGGTGATTCACTTCTCAATTTGAAATTTCATGTAATAAGAGACAGCATGTTAGTTAATTCATCTTCCCACCCTACTTATGCTCTTCAGAGAAACAGAGGTCTCCATTCAGCATTTGTTATTAGCACTGTTGGGATATATTTTTGCTTTGCTCACCCTTTGGATTTATTGACACTGTATTCCATGCAGACAGGGCTGTCAGGAATGCCTACAACTTCAAACAGGCCTGCACAAAACCCAGTTTACACAGGAATCAGGCAGGACCAAATCTGAGGCTACATCCAATTGTCACAGAAGTCGAGGAGGCTGCTTCTGTTCACCAGCAGCTGATTTGACTCTGAAAACACTGGCAGAAAGCATAAAGATCCAACCACTTGTTGGCCTTTTTGTTTCTGACACATGCACAGATTGCCAGCACATGCAACCAGTCTGCAGTTGCTGCTGTATCTCTTGGCCATGGAATGTTCCTGCAAAAATAAGCCACTTGCGGCAGATCTGCACTGCTTTCCTCTAAAAGGGAAACAAAAAATGTTACTCACAATTTTTAATCATAACAACAAAAAAAGTAAATTTATGTGAATTATTATCTATAATATATTTCTAGAAAATTAACTACTAAAGATTTTTTATTCTAAAGAATTTCCAAATCTGTACATCTGGTAAGACAAATAAGCTGACAAAATTGATCCATATCATGCTGCAAGGATCATTCCCTAAGATAAAATGGTTAATAGGTGGTATGCGGCTAAAAATGCTGGACAGGTGAAGAATTAGTACATTTTATTTCTAGGAAACGGTAGTTATCGATGGTAGTAAGTACAAATAACCAAAAGGGCATTCACAAACTTAGCATGACCTATTACAGAAGACTTCACCAATTTGTTATATTTTTATTTATAAGGTTTCTGACATTTTAAAACACACATCATTTTATTCTATCACTTCATATATTTTTTATGCATACAATTTGTTTAGTTCTCTATTCAGACAGGCTGGATTGCCCATTTACACTGCTATTTTAGGTAGTTTGGTGCAACTGAAATAAGTTTTGGCCCTCACATGCATTTTCAACATATTCACTTTTAACTAGAAATTCAGTTTTAAAATAAATGCTGCCACTAGTGATTCCCTCAGTTTATTTTAAATTCCTTCAAAGTTTGTTGAAATAAACCATTTCATTTACTAATCTCTCAGGATAGTGTGTAACAGACATGGATGCATGAGAGATCTAGCAGTGAAAATTGCGTTATTTCTAGTTAAGAGGTTACAGGTTTGCAATACCGGCAAATCCTAAAAGACATGCTAGACAATAATTCTGTGATACATCCCTGAAGATTTGCTATTTACTACTTTCACATTTAATTCCCAAATAGTTGAGACAATTTGACAACAATGACTTTTACAAAGCATTTCGTTTCTGAAAATAATAAGGTGCCTGTGCAAAGAAAGGACACACTCAGGTGGACTCCAACACCACTTTAATCAGAAATTGCACCTTAAACTGTAATACTGTAACACTGTTTCCAAATTTTGCATGAAAGTGACTTAATAGCACACTGTTCATTTTGGAAACGAATATAATTACTACTTGAATCTTTCTCAATTGGTCTAAGATCTCATTTTCTGCAGCTTTCCCACTACTCTACCTGACACTCTTCCCCAGCTTCTACAACCGCCTGGAAACCACACAGTATTCGACCTATGGCCTGAAAAGCGCTGAAATGAGGGTAAAAATTGCTTCACACATCTTACTGAAATCTACAAAGAAAAGTATAACTTACATGAGGCTCACAAAATTTCCAAATTCTTCAACCTTAACAGCCAAAACACTGTTTTCCACCCTGAATTTGGGTAGTTGATAACTCCTGCTTCAGCATCATCTATCACAAAAGTCCTCTGACTTATATCCCCGCCCCTGCCATATGCTTCATCTCTGAAAGCTCAAGACACCCTGACTTCCACTACCACGCTCGAGTATGTCTGCAATCCCTCCGAGCTTTGAGTCTTCTTCAGTTTTAACAACCACATATCTTCACTACAGAAGCTTTGAAAATATGGTGGAGCTGCTAACCTTGTTCATGTAGCTTTGCCTTTCCACGTATCAACAGTTCCCAAACTTCCCTAGTTTGGCTACAAAAACATCATGAGAAATAGAATGACCAAAAGTGAATAAGCTATAGCCTATGTTTGAAACCTTAATCACTGCAGTTATATAAAAGAAGAAATCTTTCACAAAGGAAGTTATGAGCGAGATACCAAAGACAGCAACAGACAAAACTGAGAAAAACATCTGCGAGACAGTGCCTACCCCCTGAGGATGAACCCACATCTCTATGACAACTATAAACTAAGAACTGCTATCCCCAGCAAAACACCCATGCGCAGCTCAGTAGCGACCTTTGCCTTCCTGATAGGCGACAAACCTAGCTGCTAATCAGTTTCTTCCAGTAAACCTACCTTGGAAAACAAAAAATAAGATCTGTCACAACAGTAGTGAGAGGTTTCTGAAGCCTCATGCTAAAGTAAGAACCCCTTTTACAGCTGTGCTTAATTAAACGTTTTGGACTGATTAAAGCATTAACAACCCTTAACACTCCCATCAACAAACAAGGGCTAGCTTAAATTCCCTTGGTTTCTCACACCTTAGATATCTTAACCAAAAACAAAAACAAACCAAGAAATCCAGCAACATTAAAAATAATCCCTCCACCCATCTTCACATCCAAGTCTTCTGATGTGTATGCATTTTTCTTTTATTATGCAATATTCATTGCTGTTTGCGAAAATAGTAAGTATTTATAAGCAGACAACAGATGTAGATCTTCTGTATGTTAATCCAAGAAAACTACCTGAAGAAAGAATCGAGCCACAGGCTGCCCAAGAAGACTGACAGAGCAGTTACCCAGATGCATTAGCTGGCAACAACAACCTGAGATGAATCAAGAAAACATTTGCATGGCATCTAAGAAACACAAGTCCCACTACACAAGGATGTTCCATTAGGATCCAAAATCTCAAGTACACTGAAACAAAGCAAAGTCTTAAACAGATTAAATATTTAATTGCTGGCATATAAATACTTACAGAAACTACAGGTCTTGTATCTGCTAATTACAATAAAAGAAAATACAATCATATACAACACTGATGACATGCAAAATAGGAGCATTCCGATCTGGTGAGAAACTGGGTTCTCCTCGGGGTCAGTAAATAAAAAAGGTGAATGCTTTGCTGAAGTAGATAAGGATGTTCAAACACAAGCAAGGAATCCAGAGTACAAACACACTGTAAGTTCACCTCCTTTACTTGGCACTGCCTGGCCCTCAGGTGGGAGATACTAAGTACCACAGACACTGACTCTTTCACAGAGGAGAGGAAGAATGCAACCTATTAGGAGATGCTGAAATAGAGAACATAAAAGCTGGTCTAGTTGCCATAAAAGCTTAAAAAAAACAACAACTACACACAACAAATTGCTATTTGGGCAGCCTGATCCTAATGCACCCACAAAGAGCAGGTGAGCAGTAAGAAGCATAAGGTGGTCAATCACAGGATCAGAAGCCTAACAGAGCAGCAAGAGAAACTTAAATCATCGGGTAATTTAGAGTTTTAAAACACACAATTTTACTTTTTTCCTTTTGTCAAATACTTTTGCACTCACTTTCACATGGTGAGAAAGAAGAGTGAATATTAAAGATTAAAAGATAAGGAATAAAAAGGGATGCAGTATAGCAGGTTAAATATAGACAGTTTCTTTTTTTAATAAAAACAAAAACAAAAAATAATCATTTGATTATCCCTTTAAGTAACCTCTAGAGAATCACTCCCTGATGTTAGTTAAAACTGGAAATGATTAACGCTAAATGCTTCACAAAAATTAATGCCAGCTGAGTCACATCAGTGACTATACCCAACTTAATAGCCATGTGTGATTTGCCAGGTTTTCCACGGCCATCTCCAGATTTGCAGGCACAGCTCCCCATCACTAAGGCGCAAACAGGAGCAGCTCCTGGGAGCAGCTTGCTGAGTAAGGGTGGAGTTGTAGGTGTGCTCAGAAATTAGTTTTCCATCCCCACCAGTTTCCAAACGTGCAATCTGGATGTTATGGCTGAGGAATCGCATTACTCGGAACAGGACTGGGATAAATATCCCGAAGCCTTGTGTGAAAATAGCACATGCCTTTTAGACAGGAGGGGCCGGTGATGTGACCGGAGATACGGACAGGGCCCCTCTGCGCCCCTCCGTCCCACCCGTGCACGCGAAGGTGCCCCCAGAGGGCGGGAAACGCTGTAAAACCCGTTAAAAGCAGAGCCACCATCACCGTGACTCTGCCGAACCAGGCACCGCCGCGCGCTGACGATGCTACGGCTTCATGCCCCGCCACCGAACCGGATCCGCGTCGGTCAAGAAAACAACAAACAAACAAAACACGGGCCTCTGCGTCCGAAGCGCACGCGGAAGAAGGGGAAACCCGGCGGCCGGCAGCAGCCCCCGCGGCCGCCCGGCCCCTCGCCCACACCCCCAGCCCGCCCCGCTCGGGGGAGTCCGGGCCGCCCTCGGGCGTCCGA
>JAUBNY010000700.1:2054935-2084976 GCA_032275445.1 Crypturellus soui
CCGCGGCGGGGCGGATGGAGGGTCGCGGTGGGGCTGCGCGGGCCGGGGGCCGCGCGGGATGCAGCGCCCATCACCGTCGTGTGGCGCCGGTTATTCCATCCCTTTAATTCCACGTGTCTCCCTGCTGGAGGGAGCAGGACTCCCCCCCACCCCTTCCCGGCTCGACGCGGCGCTCGTTCGTGCTCCCAGCACCCAGCAATCCGTGAGGGCAAAACACCACTTCTACCTACCTCCCCTCTTAAGTAATAAGTATGTAATTAACGTGCAATTAGCATGCAGTTATTCCCCAGTTATTTCCCTGCGATTTCTCATTTCTACGGGAAGCCGTTGCAGCGTGAGGAGGGTTTCTGCAGCCTTCTGGCCTCGATGCTGGTGCAGCCGTGAGTCTCTACTTATTTATTTATTTGTTCATTGTTGCTGCTCTGTGTTCCCCCAGAAAGCACCTCCAGGAAATCCCGTCCTCCAGCAGCAATGTTTGCAGCAGCTTCACGTGGGACTGGGACTCCAGCAAGACGTCGGAGCTGCTCTCGGGCATGGGGGTGTCCGTGCTCAAGAGGGACAAGCTGGGCAACGAGAACACGCCGCAGGAGCTGCTGCTCTCGCCCTGCCCTCCGCACAAGCGCCAGAAGGTCAAGGAGAAGGAGAGGGACTTCGTGATCGTGCGCCGGCCCCGGCTGCTCCGCGAGCCAGAGCCAGGTAGGGCCGTGCCAGCCGCGTTGCTTTTGGCCTGGGAGAGTCAGGGATGATTCCCGGGGGACGGTGGTGACTGTGCAGGTCTGAACTGTGTGGAATCTCACTTTGGGCTCTCTTCTGGGAGCCTTGTGCGTGGATAGGGCAAAGAAAACACAAGAAGCCGAAGAAGAAAAGCTATTTACCTCTTTAGGGGAAAGAAAACACAAGAAGCCCAAATTTCTGAGGCTGCCTTTTTGAATTGCCTTTCCCTCCTGCATGCAAGAGTCTACAAGCCGTAGAGAGAATTACAGCGGAAGCAACTGAGATGCTCTTGCTTCCCAAATGAGTGTGTGAATGATTACTGTAGTTGTTTTTCAGAAAAAAAAAAAAGATATTTTTTCCATAGCTTCAGGATACATATGCACCAAGTTAATGCTATGGAAGTTCTGCTTTTGCCTTACACCTACGCAAAAATGGTCATAATGGCTTCCCATAATGAAAACATGAAAGGGGACTGAGCAGTGGTTGGGTGTAGGTATAGCCTAGGGATGATACAGCAGTGCTTACTGAGCATATAACCACCAAGCCAAAAAGGCATCTGATCAGCAGGCCAAAATGAGCCAGCTCTAACTAGAACATGTTCATTCTTTCTTTCCTTCAAGGTGTTTCTTGGGATGCGCTTCCAGATGAGTTGCTATTGGCAATCTTTGCATATTTGCCCCTAAATGACCTGCTAAAAGTTTCCCTGATTTGCAGGAGATGGCGGCGTCTCTCGTAAGTACTGCTCGGTGCTGAGGAAGGCTTTGCTTCCAGAGGTTGTTAAGTGGTTTGGTTCCTGGCTTGTGCTTTCAGGTGTAATTCAGTTGATACTGCATGTGGCTTATATGTATGTATTTTAAGAGATGACTCAAGTGTTTTAGCATTAATAAAAAGTCTTGAATGAGTTTGATGTGCTTTCCCTCAGTCTGTGTCGTTGAAGGCTCTCTGTTGTGCTTGTAGTTCTGCCTCAGGGTTATTCTCACTAACATGTACAATTCTGTCCCCTAGGTTTGATGAATCTCTCTGGCAGACTCTGGATCTGACTGGCAGGAATCTGCTGCCGGGAGTCCTCGGGCAGTTGCTGCCTGCAGGTGTTACTGTTTTCCGCTGCCCGAGATCCTGTATTGGGAATCCACTGTTTAAAAACAGCAAGTAAGGTTTTCTCCGTGTTCTGGATCCTGCAGTCATTAATCTCATGTAGTCTTCACTGCTTTCTGCGTGTTTTGGTTAAAACCCAAGTGGTAGTATTTGTGATGCCTCCGTAGCGTGGCAGAGCCGATCCCTGTTTAGGTGTGTGTTGAAACAAGAGGATTTGTATTCATCAGTCACTTATTTAAAAGCAAGTTCACGTAGTTTTTGAAAGTATAATATGAGCATCCTTGCCCACTTTTTTGGAAGCAAGAATTGTCAGACACTTTTATAGGTGATGTTTAAAGAAATGGTTTAAGTTCAGCAGAATAGACTTGCAGCTCTTGTGATGAATCTTAAATTTATTCACTTTCAAGTTAAGAGTTCAGCAGCTTTGGTAGCATCTGAACAGCAGCTTAGTAGTAGATCTGGTGGACTTGGCTTAAGTGGTAATATTCATTTAAGGTACAACTGCACATTTTTTTTCTGCACACATTTGTCTTAGTAGATATATATTTATATATATATAGTTTGGAATTTTGGGGTTAATTTATTTCTAGTAATCCACATTTCTCCTCTTTAGACCACTCAGGGTTCAACATATGGATCTGTCAAACTGCACGGTGTCTGTTGCAGATCTGCAGAGTATCCTCTGTCGATGTGAGAGGCTGCAGAACCTGAGCCTGGAAGGGCTAGTTCTTTCTGATGACATCATCAAGTAAGTGGCATATCAGAAATCCTAACTAAATACTTTGTCTTTTGTGTAGACTGTGTGAAATTATGCAGTTGAGACTTGTGCACTGTGAGTCTTTTACTATGCCTGTTTTTTGGCAAGTAACAGAATTAGCTGTTACTAACTTTTATTTTCCCAGTTCTGCACTCCCAGAGTGCGTGTGCCCCTTTCTATTTGAAAAGGTGCAAGCAATTGCTCCACCAGGTGCTCTGTGTGGTCTGCACCATTTCTCACTTAAGAGAGATGACTTGAGAAATGGAGTGATTGCTCAGTCTTTTTTAGAGGTATGGGCACTTCTGATAAGGTATGGGGTTTGTTCATTGGCTTACAACAGCAGAAGGTGAAAAGAAATTATGGTTCTTTTTACACTTAGCAGTTTATAAATATGGAAACTTGCCAGAGTCATCAGTTAAATAGGCAGGTATTCCTTTCCAAGCTGTGCTGTGAGCTGAAATCCTTACTGTCTCTAAGGTTGATTGGTTTAATAAGGATAGTGTTGCATGTTTAACAAATAATTCTGAGCCTGGAATCTTAGCTCTTAACAGCCGAGCAATGCAAGTGATGTCCCAACACTTACCTGACTTTTCTTGTTTCTTCCCTGCAGGAGCATTGCTCAGAATCCCAGTTTGATACGACTAAATCTCTGTGGGTGCTCAGGGTTCTCTGCCGAAGCCCTGGAGTTGATGTTGAGCAGCTGTTCTGAGTAAGACAAAAACAGGTTTTGCTATTCCTGCTTACTACTCCTGAGAAAAATGATCTTCTCTATTTTTCCTTTTTGCTTTTTCTTTTTTGTTGCTTGGGTTTCCCCATTGTGCTTGTCTCTTAGTATCTCTCTTTGGAACCTGTCATATTCCCAAACACCTAACTGTTTTCGCCAAGCTACTTTCTTCTTTAACAGCAAAAAGAAAGTCTTGTTGGCAGATAAAAGGCACCTTTGATTATGTTTTAAATTTGATTTTTCTTAATGAAAGCAATATGTCATCCTTGCAAAATGAAGGTGTGTGTGTTGCAGCTCTAAAGTGGAGTCTGAGATCTCCCTCTATATGCAGAGTACAGTGTGGATGACAGAAAACATTGTGTCATTCCATCCATGTTAAAATAATCCTTTAAAAACCTGCAGTGACCTTCTGCTTTATGAAGTGCAGTGTTCAGATTGACAGCTGCAGTGATTAAAACATCTGCTGTCAGGAAGTCATTGAATTGAGCCCTAATAGATCTGAGGTTTATATTTTGGCATTTCTGCTGACTTCCTGGGGGTTTCTATACAAACTACTTAATCATTGCTTCTGCAAAAACATGTTTTTAATCAAACTGTTGCAAGTTTGTGGGGAGACAAAGCCTTAATCTCTCTCTGCCTCGCCTCACGGGCAGATAATGCTTTCTATTGCTTGGTCAGATTACTTGAATCATAAGCTCTTTAGGGAATGGCTGTTGCTGCACAGTGCATAGCACTTGGAAAAACTGAGCTGGGCTAACAATGCTGGTGGCAATGTGGGCCCATTTCATTACCAACAGAACAGAAACTGTGCGGTGTGTGTGTGGATTGGCTTCACCACTGTGTGTTCTGGGATATTCTGTGCTTTAATCATCTCAGTGCTTTAATAATTTGTTTGTGTGTGTGTGTTGATATAGAGATTGCCAGCTAGAGGCACTGCTTGTGTTGTTTGCTGTGTCTCTGTCCTCTGGTTACATTGACAGTGCCTGGTGTGCACACAAAATCCCAAGCACGAAAAATAAAATTTTGTTCCTATCCCTGAATAGTGATGATCTATAGGTATGAAGCATATGAGGAGAGAGTCACAACATGGTCAGTGCTTACATAAAACTGTAAAATATGTCACTTGCCACACACTAATCTTGGCTAGCCAGTGTTTTTTTTTTTTTTTTTTTCTCTCTCTAAATGTGAATTCAGTAGTAACAGAATCAAGTCACCAACCAGAAACATGATTAAAGACAATATCTCCTTCTGGCAACCTCCTGAGATAACTATTTCACATCCTAAAATCACAGGGAATCATCCAGGCTGGAAAGGGGCCTTGGGAGGCCACTTCCACCTGCTGCTCAGAGCAAGTTCTGAATTCAGCACCAACCAGGTTGCTTTCTCTGATCAGGTCGTGAAACTCTCCAAGGACAGAGATTCCACAGCCTTTTTGTGCAACCATCTGCAAAGCCTAATTATTGTTAAGAGTGAAATATGTACTCATTAATAGCAACTTGGTAGTAGCTACATTACACTTTGAGTTTTATCTGATTGTTGATATTTATCTAATTCAATGATGCTTTTAATGCAAAAACTTCTATTTCATTCCTGCTTCCTTCTGTTAATTTTTGTATAGATTGGAGGAGCTGAACTTGTCCTGGTGTGACTTCAAAGCTGCCCACGTCAAAGCAGCAGTCACTCATGTTACTTCAAAAGTAACCCAATTAAACTTAAGTGGCTACAGACAGAATCTGCAGATATCAGGTAAAGAGCAGCTTTTATCTTACTATGGGGGAAAAGATATATTGTGTTTTAAGTATTACCTGATTTATTGAGCTAAATGGCAAAACAGACTTTTCCATTTTCTTCTGGCTGATATCTGCTGTATGTAATAGAAATACAATGCAGTAAGAGTGATCTTTTGCTTGTGATATTCTTGCTATCATTGAATCCTACTCCTCTGCTGTGAGACAGATCATTTATCTATGAATTTAAGAATAGGTAGGTGAAAGCTTGTTTGTTCTTCAGTTGGAGGTGTAGCCCTTGCTTATAAAGCAAGTCCTGCAAGCAGGATCCATTGGCTCAATGTTCACTGTGGACTGTGTATCAGTCTTCTGGATATATGAGAGAGAGTTTAGTTCTTGAAGTCTTCTTGAATTAAGACTTCTGCTCTTGTGGTTGCTGAAAGAGCGTTCTGAAAGTGAACAGATGAAGTAGCTACTGTTCTTTCAGCTTAGCATGATGCCCTACAGAAAACATTTTTGTTATGAGTTAATTTGATAGTATGTCAACTGAAAAAGCCCAATAATCTCAACTTCAGCAATTAACATTAACCATTTGCTTGCTGCTGCTTTTGGAAGCTTAGTAGATAGAAGACGCTATATCATAGAAAATATATAGAAATCAAGCTGGGGAAAGAGCACAGCAAAATGGACAAAAGCACAGATAAAGGATGAGAGGACTTTGGCAGTGAAGGGAAATGAATCATCTCAATGAGCAAATGTGACAACAGGGCATCAAATGACCAGCAGTGAAGTTTCTACATGCAGGTTGTGATCTCCCTTGGATCTCTTCAAATAGCACAAAGACCTCACTGCTGTACAGGGAAATACACCTGTCTGCTTTGCATCTCTGCCCCAAAACTGTACACAAACATACTAGCTAATCCCTTCCAAATCATTTTTGCCAAGGGCTTCGGACCTTGTTTTGGTCTTAATCACTGAGGAGTTGTGTGGTCCTTTTTTTTAAGTGTTCTAAAGATATTTGAAGTGTTGAGAATTTCTGTTACAGAATTAGCTTTCACTGTTTGTTAAGTTCTTGGGCATCTCAGCACAACTTTGTCTAATAGGAATTATTTGCTTGCTAAGTTTCTTATGCAATTGACTTCTGAGTACAATTATTTGGGCTAACAATCTGTTTGGCTGAAGGATTAAAAACAGCCCTGTGCAGTATCTCAGTAGGTATATACTCTATCTTAAGTTTGCAGTATGAATCTCTTTGATAAAAATTGGATTTCAGATACTGAGTTCCAGTAGAGAAGCTATAATTGAATGTAAATAGAACTGAGTGTTTCAAGCCTGTATAAACCATGTACTGAAGAATGCACTGACTCTGTGCAACCTCTTTTCAGATGTTAAGACCCTAGTGGAAAGATGTCCTTCAATAGTCCACTTAGATCTAAGGTAAGAGACCTTATGCAGCTAGTATTTAAAACTTTTCAGTTCAGGGAATTTCTCATTCTGCTGCTGAGCTGTAACTAGAGCAATGGGTAGGATTGCGCAGCCATAAAACAGTTTCTCAGCTGAACCTACAAAAGATTTCCTGTTTTGCATAAATTTTGGAAATACCAACTTTATTGCTATGTTGCAATTAAAGTGCAACCTCTAATTTATGTGCTCTCATGTGCAGTGACAGCGTGATGTTGAAGCCTGAGTGCTTCCAGCATTTTCATCAACTCATCTTCCTGCAGCATCTGTGTCTTAGCCGATGCTACCAGATATCGCCTGCTGCCTTGGTGTAAGTAATCTTAAAAAGGCTTCGGTTCATTGTGCCTAGAAAAGGTACACTAAACACAACCTATCTCATTTAGGCTTAAAAAAAGCAAGTACTATTTTGAAAATCTTACTGGTGTGAGGAATTAGGGATAAAGGACAGGAATAAAATAGCTTGATTACCAGAGCGTGTCCCTTCCAGAATCCAGACTGGAAGCTGGTATGAAGGCGGCTGAGATTCTTTCTGTGGTGCAAGTTAATAGGCATGAAACTCACTGCTCAGTGTGTGTCATGTTTTCCCTTGGTGGCATTATACTACTGGTATTTATTACTCTCGGGTAGAGCTGGAGGTTCCAGTCCTGCCAGTGACCAGTTTTAGTGTCAGTGTTATGCAACTCTGTATGGAGGTAATTCAGGTAAGGAGGTGTAAACTTTGGGGGAAGCCTTCTTGGTCAAGGTCTCTGTCCTGTTTCGGATCTGCAAGTGCACGTCCTCAAGTGTCAGGTTTTCACTTGAGCACAAAGCCTGGAAGGATGCGGTTTTCCTGCTCTTAGCTCAGATGCTGATCTGTAAACACCAGCAGTGTATTTGGGAACCAAGCTGAGTCGTTAAAAATGTCCTGTGAAGGGTTTTTTTGTTTAGACTTCCTACAGCAGTGTGTCTTGTGGAGTCTTATAGGAGACTGCCTTGTGCTCTGTCCTTCCTTCCTGTTTCTCTTCCTGCAGTGGCTGGGTGTGTTTTCCACCCCACCAGGTAGTTCTTCTTGGTGAATTTTGTGAGGTTTCTGCACATCCAGTCCTTGACATTATCAAGGTCCTTTCATCCTTCTGTTACTGGCTTTTTGGGGTGAGATCTTGCACAGCTGAGGACTGCTTCGTGCGCATGACTCCTAGGGACCGCAGAAATGGCTACAACTGGCTGAGGATAGTGGCATTATTCCAGCTGGAGATCTCCAGTATGTCAAGGATTCTCCCGAGTTTAAGAAGGTTACAGAAATGCCTTCATCTAGAAGCAGGAATATTCAACATGCAGTAACTGTGTAGTGAAGAGGTTTAAGAATAATCATTAGAAGGGATGTTTATAGTCAAATATTTCTTAGTGTGCTTGGTTTTTTGGAGGCAGAGGGTCTTTCTTTCCTTCTTTCTTTTCTTGCATTTTTAATCTCCCAGAGATCAAGACAGGAAGACTGGAAAAGCTTATTGTGCCCTAATAGCTCTGTAAATATTTTTTTACAGTGCTTTGGAAGAGGATTAGGTAACCGAGCTGAAGGAGTTATAAAACCCAGATTACTTACTTGGGGGGAGCAAGCTCCTGCAGCTTCTGGGGACAGGCAAGGATGTCTGTATTACAAAAATGATTAACAAAAATGATGCAAGAACAACAGTGATTCCTTCCCCTGCCCCGAAGAGCAGGACTATCAAAATGAGAATCTGAAGAACCTTTTCTGGGGCACAGTGTCATGGTGATAGTTTGGGTACAATGCATCTTTGCCTTCTGATTTAATCTCACAGTTGCTTCTGCGTTAATAACACGCATCACAGTTCACATTATTACTGGGAAAGCGTTAAGTAATGAAGATGCCAGGCCTGGCTACTTATCAAAACATCATGACAAACTGACAAATTAGATTGACAGTCGCGAGTGGGTTGGGTACTGTGGGTTGCAACTTAATCTGGGTCAATTTCTTCCACTTGTTCCAAACGTTTATATCTGGGGAACGTAAATGAAATGAAAGAGGGCGAGCCAGTTTGTTTTAATGGTGTGCAAGGAAGAGCAACAAGAAGTGATAGGTTCAACATCCTATTTAATTAGGACATTAAATAGGACAGTACTTATACAGCTCTCACACTTTTTATTCTTCATACTTTTCTATTTTGAGGGAGTGGCTTAATAAAGAAATTTATTTTCCTGATACCAAATAGTTACTTGCCTTGTTCTGAAAGATTTAAGTGTAGTTCAACTTAGTTCAAAGTAGGATGGGTATAGATTACAAAAAAAAATGAACAAAAAACACCTGCTGACTTACGGCCTTTTTGTTATTGTTTCTAGAGAACTTGGCGAAATTCCTTCATTAAAGACTCTTCAGGTATTTGGAATAGTGACTGATAACTCCCTGCAGATTCTCAAGGAAACACTTCCTGACCTGAAGATCAACTGTTCACACTTCACAGCAATCGCAAGACCAACTATTGGCAATAAAAAGAATCATGAAATTTGGGGCATCAAATGTAGATTGACGTTGAGAAATTCTAACAGCTTATGATCATGTGTGATTGACTGGATGCTATGGACATGCTGGGTGTAGTGAGGCTCTTTGAGAAGGCAGAGTGCTGGAGTACCTTTAATCTTTGGTCTTGTGCCTTAATGTAGTTTCATAAATATTTTTACTTTTTTTTTTTTTTGTCTTAAAGCCTTTAGAAATCTTACGAGCTGTGAGAAGTATAGAGATTTGTTTTTAAAGCCCTTTCTAGGAAAGCTTTTTGAAGTATTTGTGAAATAATCATAATTAAGCTGTGTCAATCTGGAGACTCTTGCAGGTTCTGATGCAGTTTGCTCTAACGTGTTTCTTCAACTCTTCCAACTCTCCTGCTCTTAAAGGCTGGCAGTGCTGCTAGATACTTAAAAAGGCTCAGTAGGGAACAGCCTTGGTTGAGGTTTGTAGAGCTCAAACTGACTGAAGGTATTAAACCTATCCAAGTTCTCAGCAAGATGTAGGGTTGTACAAGACGCTACCTGCAGTTTGCGAGGCCAGAAACAGCAGCAGAGGCTCCAGCTGCTGCTGAAGCCCCTAAAAGCAGCAGGAGAGCGTGGGAAGGGAGCTTGCTACAAACGCAGCCGGGAGGCAGGTGAGCACTGTACGAGTTAGTGGCAGTGTAAGGAAGCTACAGGGCCACCCTTCTCAGGCCGTAAAAGTAACTTCTGGGTTTAGTATTCCTGGTTGATAGCAAGGTGTAAAATGTGATAGCCACCATCTCCTTTTCCTATGTTTACTAGAAATGAGTTTCAATTGTTTCATGTAGTCTTGCCAGATTTTGTGTTACTGAAACTTAATGTAGTTTTTGTCTGAATTGGGAAATGTTAGTCTCTTCTCAGATAAAACTTTATAGAAAAAATGTATTTTCTTAAATGAGTAAGATCTTAACACTGTGATCAGTGGAAAAAAATCTTGGGAGGAGGGAGTACTAATAGCATTCTAAATCTCAACCAAAGCCCAGGACTGCAGCATGAAAGAGCAGAGGAAGGAAGAAATCCTATGGTGCTATGGAGGGACACCACTTTTTTTCTAATAGCTTAAATTGCTCTATCATCCCACTTACTGTATCTGTAATGTAAGCCAGCACTGTTTTTAGGTTTTGTTGTTGTTTTGTTTTTCATTAAAGGGACAGGCAATTCCATCAAATGAAGCTTTGATCTAGCTCTATCACGGTTGCTTTTCTGCTTGAGCTTGGTGCATTTCAGCACACAGAAGGATTAGTTTCCTGGCCCAAAACTTGCATCTTTTGACCACTGGTCAACAACATGAACACACTGTCCTCATTCCAATGAATGCATGAAGCAGGTGCTAAATTTCTTCATGGATAGGGGAGCTATGGTGAGGATGGTTAGAGAGGTAGAGCTTGTACTCCTTACAGAAAAGGAGTTACAGGAAACTTCTGTGAAAGTTGGAGTGGGGAAGCGGTAGGAATTTGAGGACTACTGGACATTCTACTACTTCACTTAAACTACTTACCGTGAGGAAAAATGATCCAAAAAATCCAGACAGTTTGAGCTGGCAGCACAATACTGCTGTAAATTCTCCTTCAACACAATGTAACCGCATCTATTGCATTTAAATAAAGACCTACAAAAATACTAGACTGTAATGACTGAGAGGAGGGGGGATGTGCTTCTATCTGACACCAGCTTTGGGGCATGTGTTAAAAAAAAAAAAAACAATAAACAATGATAGCTTAAGAATCAAGGGTGGAAAGGGTAAGATCACCACTACATTGACTATTTAATAACCATGTCACTTAAAGATGTAACTGGGATAGTACTATGGCTTTCATTTTTAAACTTTTTTTGAAATAAAAAACTAAATGGTGGCAGAGTACCAACATCTGTATTGCAGGTTTATCAGTTGCGGCAGTGGCTGTTGCAGACATAATGCAAATCCTCTGCCTACGCTGCAGTACTGACCTTTTTCTAACTGAAGAATTTGATATTGGATAGTCCCTGCAAAGAGTAGTGAACTCTACCACACAGACAAATTAAATAAATCTCTGGATTTTATCTAGAGAAGAAGAAAGCATAAAGACATAGACACTGTTGTAGAAAGAAAAAAATGCATTGCAAGTTAAAAGCAGTTGACTATACTATACATTTTGAAGTAAGGCACAAAACTATTTCAAACATCGATTATGCTTTAATTTTATTATATAATGTGTAACCACCACTTAAAAAAAAGTCAACTGTGACAGGTTTATTTTAGCAGAACACAGAAGTATGGACTGGCACTAGCCACAAGGTAGGAGAGAGAGAGAATTGATTGCCAGACTAGACACATTAAATCAGTGTTAAAAAAATACTCAGTCATAGCACAAAACACTGTCTTTCAGATAAATTGTCTGCACTGTATTCCTTTGTAATAAAAGATTCTTAAAAAGAATTTCATGGTTCTTTATTAAAAGCCACCCCTGCTTACCGATCATCTATTATATATCTCTGACCCATCCCAGTTACTTAAATCAAGCACTCACGTGTAAATGCTTCCACAGAAGTGCAGTTAAATACAGACACAAAACCAGTAGAGGCCACTCGAGTAGATCGTGCTTCCATTTCACATAATGATTAGACATTTAACTTACTAAACACTTAGATCATACTTAGGGTCTGTAGGTTTTTGAAAAAAAAAAAAAAAACTCATTTAGTCTCAGCATTCAAAATAAGGAATGACAGGTTTAAGAGGCTGACACACTACTCAATGTCCATTTAAACATTACAGCACACACATACATAAGTAAGTAGGGAACAGAATTTCTGCCACACATTTTAATCCACGTAGGTATTCAAGGACACTTTAAACGTGAATATTTAATCCCCAAAATGCCTCTGATCTAACAGCTACAGGCAAATCCCCAGGAAGTAATAAATTCATTTTACTGGCTTGTTTTTTAAACAGCATATTGCCTAGTACACTGCACAGAGACACATAAAGCATCATTGCTCTGGTTACAGATGGATTAGGAATAACTAATCCTCTAGTTTCTAAAACCCACTTTCTAAAGAAGGATTAGTCTTTCAGATCTTTACCTTTAGAGTAGTTTTAAAGATTACTTTAGATGTACAGACGAGCTTTATTTTCAGTTTCCTGAATTTAAAAATTTCTAAAGAATATCAGAGTACTTTGATTTTCCCCTTCACATTTACAGTCTAGATAATTCAAACTGCTATTGTAAATCACACTTCAATCACTAGCACACTTGGAAGATGAAATGTGCACAAGAACAGTGATAGCTTATTGAAAAGGCTTAATCAGTATAAGATTTTTCTAGAATTCAATGGTCTTGCCAAATTCTTCTGCACTCTGAAACAGAGTTAATTCTGGAGAAAAATATAATTGGTGGAAGAGTAAAATCTGCTGTCCTCTTTTTCCACCTATGAAAAGTTCAGTTTACCCTTTTATCATTGGCAATAAATACACTGGAGAATACTTCCCTCAGACCTGAGAAGATCTGTCATAGAAGCCTCTTCACTCAGAAGTATCCGCCTTTTGGAAACCAATCAGTAGTAAACAAAAAGTTCTTTCAAGTCATGTACTTGAAGAGTTGGAGCTGTAAAAAGCTCAAATTCTGCCCTCTCTTCTATGCACTGATCAGCATGAACTTCCCAAGTGCAGTCAAAGTTCACAGTTTCTCTAAAAATGTTATTTAAAAGTCACTTTCCCCTTTATAATCATAGAAGTTATATTTTTCCTGTATTAAAAACTTGTTTATCTAGCTGATACCCAATTAAAAGCAGAAGAAGTCAGCTGTAATTTGCCACCAACTGAATATGAATCTGAAGAATTCAGCGTGGGGTGGGAAAGGGAGCATTTCCTGGGGTAGTTAAAAACCTTGGAAGGCTTGGAAGACAAGTGAACACGTAGGTGTCAACCTGCACCCCAGCCACTAGCACTTGGCACATCTCATTCTTCTGTCATGATAAAGCAGCTCAGAAGCCAAAATTCCAAACCACTTCACTTACCTAGGTCTTTTTTTAGTTTAGATAGCTACCTACATAAACTACTGTGCCTGAACATCTGCAAACCAGTTTCTCCACTCGGGGAAGGAGCATACATTACTTAATACACTTTTTATAGTTAATGTGTTCCTTTTGAAGGTCTTAAGAGCATGCATAGGTTTCAAGTTTCTTGCTACTCAAACAGCAAAGGTGAGAGCTAACTCATTCAGAATGTGAACAGAGCTTCTAGAAACTAAACAAGACAAAAGTTTTAATTCAAATCTATAGAGTAGGAAAAAAATTACTGGAAGAGTCAAAAGTATTGTCACAAGTTGTATGAAAACTATAAAGTTGAAAAATTTTTGAAAAGCATATAAAAACTTAATATTTCCTTTTTTGTTAGTTTAGTATCAGAATGTACCAAAATCTATGCAATTTTGCACCAAGTCACTCAATCTTGACAGTCAACTTCTCTACAAAAGTATTTCTATGAGTGTTTAGTTTCATCAGTCCCAGACTGCTATTAAAAAAACTGTACATCTGAATATTAAATGCTACTGACTAAATATTTTACCCACCTACCTAAGTTTGAAAAGATGCTCTTTCACATTTGCCTTACAGGTTAGAGTGTCAATTTTCACTGAAGTTGTAAGTAAGACTTCAGATACATTTTTTTTTACACCAGATGCAAAACAGGTTAAGTATCAAGTTTCTAAGATTTCCCCATCCCAAGGAACAAAAAGGGTCTCAAGCTTCTTTCAAATGCTCTTGCATCCAAAAATGCTAACTTCCAACTTAATGCAGCAATGTGACATGCTATCTCCAGGAGTTCCCTCTCTGGATCCAGAAGTGTTTCCACAGAAGACACATTAGGATTCTTCACTCTTCCAACAGGACAGTGCACAGTGCATCCTCTGTATCAATCATAATGGAAGCTATTGCCCCATCATTAAACTCAAAAGATGTTCCTCCATCTACAACCATACATGCATCCCAACAGCGGGAACGGACACAGACTCTGTGGGGGAAAAAAAACAAAGAAAGAAGAGTTCTCAGTAAATACTGCAAGTCTTGAGCTACTTCCCACAAGCACTTACTCGAATATGTGGGCTGCTTCTCAGGCATTTCTTTGGAAAGGTGGGTGAACCCTCAGTCACCCAGGATCCCCCAGCACCAACAGTATTTGCTCAGTACACTTATATACATAAGAATTTGAGAGGCTACTAAGTACAAGCATCCTTTAGCATTATCAGTGCTTTGCAGAGTTACAGCAAAGTCTAGAGCAGACCGAGGACCTTGTCAAAGGAAGAATCATGCTTGCCCACGGAGAGCAAGGACAGCCCATGCAACAACATTCAATACCGAAAGCTGCAGGTTAGTTCTTCTGTGGAAAGGGGACAATCCCATTTAATACCTATTTATGTAACAATCTTTTATAGAAAAATATTTTACAATAATTCAGCACAGTTCTAATGCATAATTTGAAACTATAACAGTTTCAACCATCAACACTAAAGACTTCCAGATAATTTGTGTATTAATATATTCTGCTTTGTTACATGAAACATTCAGAGAGCAGGGAAAGTCATTTCAAACACAAAATTGAAGGTCAAAACTGAAGAACATGTGCCAGGCAGTATCATAAATAGGTATGGCAACACATTGCTATCAATATTAAATGAGTTTGACTCCTTAATCAAAGCTAATAGAAGAAAATCTGCTAATGTATTTTAAGGCAGATCTTCTACTACTGGGCAAACCAGAGTAAAGCTATTCTTTTTCACTTACCTTTAAAAGGAAAATGAACTGAATTGTTGGCATTTATCCTTTCAAACACATTAAAGATAGAAGCAATATTAAATATTGAGCTCTCCAAATTTTTTTTCATCCTGCTAGATTGGAACTAGTAATGCCAGAGCAATTTTAAGACTTCAGTTGCACATGGATGGGCTTGACTGTTCCTCATTTAAACCTTGTTCTAGAGAGACCATCCTGATCCCCAAATTTAAATTCAGCTATTTCTTAACGACTTAAACTTCATGGATACATCTATCACAAACATAAGGGCTTGTAGCTATGGCCATAATTACAAAGGTTAAGGGTGCTAATTTCTCTGGTATCACATTAAGAACATATCATCCAGCAACATGCATCCTCTCTACTGGGTTAGTACAAGTGTTTGCAGCCACAACTACTTCATTACTTTCCCTGCATTTAGTTAAGAAGCTCGAATTCAGTTGCCTTCTGCTGAATACCATGAATCTCACACATCTCACTCAAAACTGCCCTCTTGCAGGTTACAAAAATAACTGTTTCTGAAGAAATAAAGGGCAACCATTGAGAAGTTATACATTTAAGTACTATTTCAAAATTTAATGAGAGATTTGTCACATTTCTCATATTGGGTTAATATTAAGACATCATACTGTTTTTAAGCTAATTTTCAGAATAATTGCGCCCACAGTGTTCCTATTTGCTTACTTACAGCCAATTCTGTAAAACGTACCCCAAATTAGAATGACTAAGTTATATAATAGTTTAGATTACAAGGGATTCCTACTCCAATCTTCTACTCAAAGCAGGTCTTACTTCAAAGACAGATGAGGCTGTGTAGGGCTGCCCAGTCAAGGCTTTGAATATCTCCATCGCTGGAGACACGACAATCTCTAGGCAGTCTATGCCCATGTCTGACTTTTCTCATTCTGAAAATCTTTTTATTTGGTCAGAATTTTAAATCCTACAAATTATGGCCGTCGTTCCCTGTCGTTTTGCTGTGCACATCTCAAAGGCATCTAATTCAGTCTCATCTGTAACTATCCATTATGTATGAGAAAATAGCTGTTACATTTCCCCTGCTTAGCCTTCTCTTCTCCAGGCTAAACAAATCTCCCTTGTATATGATATATTCCAGCCCCAATCACCTCAGTGGCTCTTGGCTGAATTTAGTCCACTTTGTCAATGTGTGTTTTACAGAGGATGGGGACAGCACACACCCAAAAGTGGCCACAGCGCTTTTATTCTGTAGGATTGTGCATGAACCAAACATCAAAAAAAGGGCATAACACAACTTATATCCTATGAATCCTATGAAAGTATTGCTCAAGCTCCTCACAGCACAAGCTGGAGTTGAAAGAAGTCAAGTGTAACTCCTAGGTTACTCACATTTCAACAAGTTTACAGAATGAAATAACGCTTCAATAATTGCTGCAGCCATCACTTACTTTGAAGAAAAGCCACGCTGCCGACTACTTGAGAAAACTCTGTTTACGATAGGTTCTCGAATACTGAAAAGCATCTTTGGTTCTTCTGGACTATAGAGCAGGGAGTCATTGTAATCTTTTGTTACTGTAAGTAGGAAAAACAGCCATTAGTTATTCCCAGAGAAAATTACTCTCAAAAATACCCATTCCTTCAGGAAAGAAGAGTTTTCCCTACCTAGAGGTAATACTGAGCCTTACCAGCTGTTAAATAGCCTTCACTTTACAAAGCATTGAACTGTACAGAAGATCTATTTCAGTCCACTGCATGACTAACATTCACCAGCTCTCTTCAGGTGATTCATATTAGCTGTTTGGAATTTTAGAACTGATATTCTCCTGAAGAGATATTAAAAAACTATGTGTGTATGTGCACATATATGCATAAATAAATACATATTAAAAAGTGTATTTTTCCACAAAGCTTATTAATGTTTTTAAGGGAAGCTAATAGTGCAGAAGTACTAAATAGTGTTTAGTGTTAGAGTTCACACAAATTAACTACAAAATTAATTGGATGAATTTCTTTTAGATTAAAGAAAAATCATCATTTTCACTAACCTTTTTGCACTAGTTCTGTGTTCAATGGCAGATTCAAACCTCCATGCTTTTCAGCTGTTGAGCCAAGAAAGAGAGCCCCAATTAGACAGGAGTATCTTCAGACAAACTTAGCCAGCAGTGCCACATGGTTCACTCACCAATCTTAAGTATCTCTTCAACAGCTTGATTTGCTACCTTGTTAATATTATAGGACCTAAAAAAAGAAATAAAAGGTTGCTAAGCAATACAATTTGAGAAAAAAATTCCATACAAGTAAGAATTAGATTTCACTCCAGAAGGACTAATAATAAAGGGCACTGATAGCAGAAAATACAATAAAATAACTACTGGGTTGCAAATCTATCTGCGGTTTGGTAAATCTTAGTTATCCATTAAGTGAAATTTTCAGAAAGGTAGGGTATGATAGGGATACAGTCTCCCTATTAATATTCTCCTGCCTTATAACCCAAACAATTTATGATTTAAGTCTACATAAAAAAAAAAAGAAGAAATCTGCAGTTGTACAGGTTATGTGTGGTTTTTATCCCTTCAGTTCATCTCTTGCAAATTATTTCCTTGTGTTATTTCTAACTTACTGGACTCCACACCTCTTTACAAATCTAATGATACTTTGTCAGTCTAAGTGTACCACAGGATGTGTGCTTGAATTGTGCAAGAATTACAATATCAACAGAAACCACTTGGACACTTTTTGGTTTTGCCACATTTGGGTACATGGCAATTCATCAAGAAACCTCAGTGTAAACCATGTCTAAATATTAGTACAGAACAGTCACTTTCTATGCCCAAGTTCAAAACGAATTTAGGTGTCAACCACAAAACTGCACAGCACTAAAAACCTCCATTACCCAATTCTCAGTGGAACCTACAATCTTGCATTTGGTACCTCTGAGGTGACAGTAACTACCAGTAGACTGCAACAGACGCACACCGCACACCGCAGACTACAGAAAATGCTAAGGATTATCATCTAAAGTTGATCCTCTCCTATAGTCCTTGACTACAAGAGGACTGCAAGCCCAAGCAGATGCTTAGAAGAAAATGAGATGCAGAATTGTATTTTCCGCATTAGCTGTTTTTTATGCCTTCTCATGATAAAGTAGTATTTGGAGGATTTAAATTTCTCTCGGGCTGAGTAGCACTGGACTGCCAAGAGAGTTCCCTCAATCACAGTCTGAGTAAGGACATCTTCCTGAGGCTGGGTGCTCTGTGCACCATAACGTATCAGAGTCACAAAGCCACAGAGTAACCTTAGAGAAGTCAGCAATAAACAGGCCTGTGGCACTGAAAGGCACAATCCTCAAAGATTTGGTCCCTGCTTCTGGGCTTGCTCAGCAGAGAATGCATAAGCAACAGCTAAAATGCACAGCTCTAAGGTAAGATGGTACGTTCCCAAGGTACTGAACATGAGCAAATCTGCTCCAGCAAGATTCCTGCTCCAGTTTCATCCTTGGCAGCTTCCACGACCAACTTCTGCTCACTGAATACAAAATTCTGAAGCAGTGAAAACTAAAACCCAGTAACCACAGCGACAGCATGAATATTCATTTTTGTATTTCAGTAAGGACTTCAGTTTTAGTCCCTGTTAGTCTGCCACATAAAACCAGGGTCCTGCTGTACAACTTTAAAACATAAACACAGCCAACATTTCCAAACGAAACAGGGTCTCATTGTACACTGCTCACATCTCAAATTTATAGTTTTATATCTACATGCAATGGTGTAGTTTGCTTAAATTAAAGTTAAGAACATTAACTCTTTGATTAGGCTAGTATAATTCCACTTAGACATGCCTTTTATTTTGAGGAAGTACTTTGGCAAAGAAACTGTGCCTTTTCCATTAACTTTAAAAGAGGGTTGGAAGGAGAACAGCCAATACATGTGCCAGAGAATACTGCTGACAGCTTCCAAATACGGGTTTGCTCATTCTACTTAGAACTGAGATTTTATAAGTTTTCCAAACTACTACATCTAAATATTTTTGTTTTAGCAAGCAAGAGTTGTTCAAGGAAATCCCTTTATAAGCTCTGCAAGCCAGAGCAGGATCTCTTTCCCTGACCATCCCGTCATCTCTATATGGAGCATCCAGCTTCCTTACAGCTAAGGCAAGTTTGTCACTATCCCTCAGCTCCTTCTTCTCCCTCTCCTCTCTGCCCTTCCAAGTGCTCTGCTCTGCTCAAATGCTCGAGGAAGCTTTGAACCACACTGAGAATGTCTGGACATAGCTGAGCCATGCACTGACTGACCATTGCCCAAGAGGGCCTCAAGATAAGCAACCAAAATAGATTCAAGGGCTAATTTATCTGAAACAATCTTTTCTGTCAAAGCAGTGAAATGAACTTACCATGCTTTTGATCCTGTTCCAGTGCATACATTAAGCCCTGAACTCTTCTGTTTTTCCCATGGACCATCATCAACTGATATCTCATAATAGGAGGCCCTATGAAGCGAGAATTTAAAACTGGGTTTGCAGGACTTAAAGTTCTCCCTGAATGAGACAGAACACACAGCCTTATCAGGCACATAAAAATTTAGAGGGGCCAGTTTCAAATACGGATGACGATTTCACTGGATTTCTGGAGTGTATGTCTGATTTACTTTTCATTCACTGTTTCATGACAGTTTTTATAATTTGCAGCATGAACTTTTAAGCAGTTTTCTGCAGCCACTTTTTGCATTAAATTTTGTGCAACAAGCTCTGCAGTTTGTCTGGTAATAACTTTGTATTTAAGAAGGGTTTGCTGAGCTTACAAATGAAACAACAAATACATTACCTTCCTTGCATAATTGTTGAACTATCGCATAAACTGTGCTTATGCTGTGATTGAGTCTCATAAAATTACATCAGGGAACACTAAGAGGTAAAAATTCCAATGTCAGTGAGTAATAACAAGGCTTCAAGCTGAATTCTTGATCATTTTCATTAATAAAAATCCATTGTGATTCTTCACAGTTTAGCTTGACTGTAGTCAGCGGATTTAGTTTCTCTTCAGGGCAAATTCTTCCTAAAACTCAGTGTAATAAGTCTTCAGGCACAACCACCATCACTTTGTATGGTATTATTTGTATCTCATGCAATTTCTTACTCATGTGAGGCCTATGCAAACCGGAATATCCCTTTCTATATAGTTTCAGTACATCTCAGCATTTACTTATGAACTGCAACTGTTGGTGTTTATGTCTAATCCAACAATATGATATAGTATTGAGATTAATAGAGGCCCTTTTCAGGAAAACACATTCACCGTGTTCAGCATGATTGAGTCCCACCCTTCTTAGTAAAAGAAGCTTACTGAATTGCTTTGGGTGATGAAAGTTTCAGTCTGCATAGACTGGAAAGAATATATTTCTTGAATATTTGGTGTCAAACAGTTTAGACCGTTTGTAACCAAGCAACATGCATGCATGTTCTTGAAAATACGGAAAGACGAAAAAAACAGAAACAAATTAGGAGCACAGATGTGCAGCTTGATTCAGTTTAAGGCAGTTTTTCAAACTAAATACGATTTTGTGCCCTTCCTTTCTCAATTGTCATGCAGAAAAGCCCTTTGAAGCACCTAGGGTTATTATTAAACACATTTTTTGCTACCAGAAATTTGCTCCTACAGGTATTATGTTCCTTGGTCCTTGTCAAATCTAGCAGAACCAAGTAGCACAATGTACTTTTGGCAATAGAGGGTTATTTTAAAGTGTTGGGGAGCAGCTTTGTCTTCCTCTATCACTATACATTAGAGAAACTTTTTTAGCATCTTGATAAAATTAGGTTTGACTTAATAGAAAGCAAAATTTGTATCTGTTTGAGACTAATTCTTTCTGCCAGTCTGAGGCTGCAGTCCAGATGGAAGATAAAGCACTCATGGAACATTTGTACTGTTTCCAGCAGCAACGACAGTGTCCCAGGCACTGTACAAACACAAGAAGAAGTTACACTCTCAAGGCTTAAAAAAAATAGACACAGAGTAAAAGGGAAAAGGATATTCTTAAAAAAAAAAAAAGTTCTGACTGAGGAGTATGCTTTAACTCCTTTCTCACAGCCCCAACTACATCCCCACATCCTTGGTATTGCTTGATTAGCAGAGATTTCACTATTTTCAGGACAGAAATGAAAGTCTTAAAAGATTTTGGAGGATTTCATATACACTTAAAACAAGGGAGTAAGTGTTAGATATTTTCATATAATAACATATGTTCAGCCAAAAGGATGACATTACCTCTGCCTCTAATGACAGAAAGGGGGAAAGCAGAAGTTACTAGGATTTTCAGCTTGGTCATGTTAAGTTTACTATGGGGTATTTAGGAAAACATGGAGGACAAGAGGCTTTTGACAAACAGACAGATATCAAAATCACTGAAATCTTTAATTCACTGTAAAGAAAGCAATTGAAGGTATCGGATTATGTAAGAACTGGCCAGGAAAGGAGTAAAAGCAAAGGCAACAAAGGCAAACAAAATAAAAAAACAGGCAGGAATAATAAAATGAGAAATGGCCAGACAGGAAGGGGGAAAACACCAGTTCTTATTACTGCACCAAATAATCTTTGAATACACACTTTGAGACCAGCAGCAACACAATGACTAAGATAAAAAGCTCATAGAAAAGGTTTCCTGTTACCAACTGCCCACTGCAATGTCATTAGAAGATGAATTCTGCCTTGCTGCCATAGTTAGCAATTAAACATACCTGGATGACAGAGATTCTCCAATGAAGACTTCATTGAGTGCTCTCACTGGCAAAAGATGAGGACCAGAAATCTCAGCTCCTGCAGGCATTGAATACACCCATTTTAAATCATGACTTCAAAACTCACGTTTTCAAAAACCATCACCACTCTCTAGAGAATGTAGTCTGCTGCCTGGGACCACATTCTAGATCCTGTGTGTTCAGTAGTCCTCAGGGACTCATTTTTTTTTCCACCATTTTTTTTTCTTCTGTATCTAGTCACAGCCCTTTACTGGAAACCACAAGTATTTCAACCAAGGCCAGTAACACAGGATGTGTTCTCAAACATTGGTTTTACCCAAACTTGTGATTAACCAGACAGGTTGAACTCGTCTTATGTCAGTGGTCACTCCTCTAGCTTAGTGAAGTTCACTGACAGTGACTTAACAGATACTTGGCATAAATTTCAGAGAGTTACATTAGACATCACAACTTCTCATTAACGGGCCTTTCACATTACATTCACATTAAGGCCTTTTCAGTGGGGAAATCCAGGAACAGAAATAAAGACAGAAACTTATCATTAGTCCACCACAAATAAAACAATGGAAAGTGGCTTATTACTTAGGAATTATCAAGAAGAAATCTTCATTTTTGAAACACTCTAATCCTCTTCAATCCTCTTGAAGTTTGAATAATTTGTCTCAATGTACAAATAAATTCTACAGGCTATTTATGCAGTATTTTAGCAGTCCATTTCCTTGTTGAGACCTCCCACCCTTCAACAACAAAAGTTAACAGCATGATTCTGCAGGTATTTATGTGTGTATTGCCACTTGTGGACAGGCCTCACAGCTGAAGAAAACCTATCTCAAATTCAGCAAAAGAGCTCATGCATATACACATTTTAGTCCAAAATATCTAACTCTGTGGTAAACAGTTCATGTAGTAACGCAACATCTCTACAGAAACACTACAGCTTAGTGTTTCTAAACGCTTAAATATTTTTTCAATAGGTAACATACTTAAGGGAAAAAGTTTATAAATTAACTGTTAAAACTAAAAATTAGTTTTAAATGTGCAGTGCAGAAGCGGCATATAAAACCCTGAAGGTATTCTCTTAAAAAACAAAGCCTTAGAGTTTGAGCTAAAAACAGTCATTTCTTCCTCACTTCTCAAATATTTGTATCTGTATCAGCCACGTATGGTAGCAACCAGACTTCAAACATTCCTGATTTCCTACACCCTGATTTGCTAAATCAAGTTGTTATGGCAAACTGGTTACATTCTTGTCACAAACTTCAACCTACTTTGATCTTGCAATCTTTCATTTGTATGAGCCCTGCTGTACTGCTCCTGGCTTAGCTGCTGTTCATGTAGATCTACAGGGGTAGGGTTAATGCCAGTTCCTTCAAGATACAATCGGATTCGTTGCCGCCACTGCCACCTAAAAAAAAGGAGAAAGAAATTGGGATCCGCAGCTGAAAACAGTAGCTGAAATGCTCAGTGTAAGGTTAGCTCAGATCAAATTCTTGAGAATAGAAGAGAGAATAGTTTCACTGGTTCACACATAAAGCAGAGCATTTTAAGATCAAAAGTTTCAGTACCTTCCAAGCAAGGTATCAAGTTTTACAGCTTTCACTATCACTTTTAAATTTAGAAAAGCACATTCAAATGCAAATATTTTACATTTCCCAAATTGCTTGCTAACTTTTCTATGTATGAAATAAGATGGCAATGACCAAAAGAATCTACAAACATTACATAACATTATATAACATCTTAGTAGTTTATGCATATGGTTGTAACTTATGAATTAATGACTGAGCACAATGAGTTTGAGAGTAACAGACTTTTAAGCATTTACACAGCAATAGATGCTATTTTTTTCTTTTTTTGCCATTATTTTGTTTATATTTATAGTCACAGAAGTGAGACTATATCCATTACTTTGTCCATAAAGGTCATAAATATCTTGCCATTTAATAATTGCCTAGCTTGGCAAATTTTATAGGTTTATGGCAGAGAAGCTCAAATGAAGAAACAGAGGGATATAAAAGTAATTCCTTCCTTAAATGTTACATTATTTAGATTTTTGATTTTCCTAGAAAAACCACTTTTCCTCCTATAAGACTATATTAAACAAAGCAGTAATAGCAGTTCTGATTCAGAAAAAAAAGCATAATGAAATGTTTTGAACACAGACTTTCCAGTTCATGTTGCTAACCTTCGGATCACAATAACCAGATGAAATTTTTCCTGAAATAACAGCATACAAGACTTAGGCTGAATGAAAATCCATTACTACTTTATCACCTGAATTAGATAACTTTTTGCCTTGCAGCAACATTGATCTTCAAATATATACCATAACTTCATCTTAGTTAATCTTTCCTAAACTGAGCTAACTTAATTCTCTTCCATGCACCTTAATGCATTAACTTTCCGAGGACTTCTTGCGTGAGAAACAGAGGGGAAATTCCCATCAGCTTTATTGTTGCTGTTCTTCTGAAACTTCAATAGCCCAGACTTCACTTAGTGTACCATTTGAGGCCTTCTCAACAACTTGTGTTTATAGAAAGTTGTATAATGTTTGCTTTTCTGCAATGCTGATACTAACTTACATTTTAATCCCTTGTATTTCAAGACACTGTTGAGAAACATCTGCCTCTTCATTGTGTATTTACGCATCTGATTAATGTAATCAGTAAATGCAATCCTTTCCACATGTCTTGACTGAACTGCAAAGCATTTATTTTAATGCCTTAATTTATTTGGATTCTAATCTAAATTCTGTAGTTCATGCTATCTTGATCTTTAATAAGTGTACTATCTATTCACTCTTTCATCCAAATGGTGAGAGAAAGCCCTGGATGGTACACAGTCAAGAGAGATCCTTGGAGAGCTGCATTCAATGCACCTGTAGTGTAACGAGCTCTAAGTACAATTTAGGCAGACAGCTTGCCACAGATATCACTACACTACCTTCCTTAGAGTACTCACACTAAAACACATTCAAACGCCCATAAAATAAACATATAGAACAGCTACTGTTCTGAGATAGTGTTACACTGTTCAGTGTTTACTCCCCTAAAAAGAAACACGGATAGTCTAACATTGTTTGGTCTTAATAAGTCTTGATGTTGATTGTTAAACAGACCTGCAAGTTAAATGTTTTCACAGGCTTTTCACTAACACAGTTACTGCCACATATCTGCAGAATGAAGCCAAACCCTTTTGTGGTCACTGACACCTCCATGTCCTTCAGGAATTCTGACAAAACTCCGTTTCATCCAGTACCAACCTACTTAACCAGTTTCCTTAGCCCCAGTAAATCTGAAACTGCCTAGTCATCAAAAACCCATTCTCTTCCTATTCTGTCCTGGCATTTTCATTATTAGTATGATTAATGCTGGAACCTGAGAAAGTAATATTCTTAGAAAAAAGGGTCTAGTCAGCCCAGGGCTCCAATGGCAGTATTGTTTGCCATTTCCTTCCCCTTTTGCCTACAATTTCTTTGATGTTCACTACTGCATTTACATGTCTATCTTTGTTATCCTTAGTCACATGTATTTCAAAAATCAAGGCAGGGAATAATTCCATTCCTACACACATACACCATTATATTCCTTGTCTGTAATTCACTTGAATTTTCACACACACTCAAATCTCTGCTTGCTAAAAGTCAAGTTACCAGCTCAAGCCTCTATAACCATACTCCAATTAAGCTTGCACTTAATCGTTTTTCAGAGCAATGCTGGTTTTCTTAATTCCTCTCTCCTCTCAGAATTTACTTTCTTTTGTATCTTTTCAATCTCCATCCCAAGTGGATTTTAGACTGCTTTGTTGTAACCCATTTCTCCTGCTGTACTTCTTGTTCCTCCCCTTACAATTACGAACATGCTGCTTCCGTTGTTTAAACCGCTTCTCTTTCAGTCTAATTCCTTCCTGTTGTGGCCAGGGGGGAATTGGGGCTGAACTGTTAGCTCCTTAAAGTTACATCTTTCATTAAAATGTGTTCAGCCATTCACAGCGAAACAAAGACTCCAGCCTAAATGTTCTGGAAGATGTTTTAAGCACATGCAATTTATATTTCAGTTTTATTCTGTTTTTTTTTTAAGGAAAATGAAAGTATTACTGGTATAACTCAAGCATCGTGGATTTCTCATCAACTCTCTAGCTCAGTGCTGAAATAATAGCTTCAGGTGAGCTTTCACACGCTGACTTCCACGTCCTGTACATGTCTCAGGGTTCCTCTCCCAGCCCATACTATTGCCTGCCAAACTCATCCCTCAGTTTGCTTTCTCTGTGCCTGAACAAAATGCACACAATCCTGCCAATGAGTCAATTAAGGAGATATTGTTCCAATTTCTCCAAAACTGGTAGCAGATTTCTTCTTTACTTGTGACTAATGATTTTGAGGTTTTCAGAATCGTGAAGGGTGACTGTTTATAACTAGTGAGACTTATGTTCAACCATGGCTTACACTTTGACTGTGACTGAACTTGTTCTATTTAGATCAAACAGGTCAGTAACCCAAACCAGTACAAAATATTTCACACTGGAAAACAAAAAAAGGGAAGTCACATGAAGGGGAAACACCAAAATAACAGAACTCAGTTTCCACCAGTGTTTTCAAAGTTTCTCCTCAACTTTAACTTGGAATGAAAATTGATACACTGTAGGGAAGCATAGACAGGGAATTATTTGTGTTCTTTTGGTGACACCACCCAGGTCTCTCATCTGAAAAATACCAAAGATAGTCAGTCTTTTCCTACGGTAGTGGCTTCCAAAGGCAGACCCAGAAAGGCTTCATGCTGAAGTCCTTGCAAGGGTGAGCAGAAAAGTATAGCAACATCGAGATCCGCAAGGAACACACATTAACTATGCTTTGAATCACATAATGAAAGGATGTGATGTAAATGCTGCTCTAGGACTCTAGGAAAAAGAGAACAGACCTTTGCTGAACAGGTCCTTGCTGGCGGTTAAGTTTTCACTCAAGCTTATTCCAGAACAATAACTAGAAAAGTATTCCCTGCTTAGTGCTCATAAGGCTTCAGATATATAACAAACAACAGGAGTGACAGCAACGTAAAACGTAACATGGCCTCCAACAAAACATTAAGATCAGTTACAGTATCAGGAGGTTACCTGTTTGAACAGTACCAGATTTAATTAAAACACTCAGAATGATGGACAGTTTAAAACTTCTGTTTTCCAAGCCTCAGGATAGAGTTAAAAGCATATTTTCATTTAGTAAAACAGATTGAACAACTCAGTTATTTAAAATCCTGTATTAACCTGTTTTTAGATACCTCCTCTACTATGCCACATATAAAAGTACACTTCAATCAAATTACAAATTTGGTAATTCAAAAAAATAAGCCAACTGCTTAGGTCTGCTGGAACTGGCAGACAATTTCATGCTTTGTATTCCAATGCTACTCTCAAACACAAATCCATTCTTCAATACGGTAAACATCTACAAAATTCACATTTTGAGGCATTAAGATTTTACTTAACATCCTTAAAAATTTCACATTAATTCTGTGATAACATTTAAAGAAAAAGAAAAAAAAAATAGCAATGAATCCTACCTGAACTCACCACGATTAAGTTTCTGAAGCGCTTCAGGAAAAGAGTGTGTATATCTCACGGGCAAGCATAAGTGGCCCTCTGATCTGGAAGCAAAATAGGAAAAGACAATGAAAATGATAGTATAATTTCTGAAATTTCATCCCTTAAAAAAATAAACAAAAATTCTTTTAGTTAGTAAAGCTAGACTTCTGACCTTTATGATACTGTATTCTTTCTATATATGTAACACATCAGCAATAGCACAGATTTTTCAGGCCCCTGGAAAGTGTGGGGAAGGCACAATAAGCTTTCTTCCACATTTCCCCTAGAAACTAGGGGAAGCTAGTGATACTGTAGAAATTATGTTTGTATTAATATAGTCTGGTCACCATAGGAGTTTTAGCTTAATAAAGCTTCAAGGTTAGAAAGATTATTTTCTCCATTTATAGATAAGTTGGTAATAAGAGACAGGTAAGGGATACCCCTAAGGTTAAAGGAATCTCACGTACAAGCCAGAAAACCAAATACTGATCCCTTTGTTTTGTTATTTAACAAAATTTATATATATTTGTTTTGTTATTTAAATTCTGCTATTCAGGCCTGATACTGATAGAGTGTCTATTCATAGCATTTGAAAAGTTTTGGAAGAGGAGTGGGACCTAGAAAGAACTAAATCCTTTTGGCCAACCCTTCCTCATCAGCTAAGATTACATTAATAGGGAACATCAGAAGCAGAAACACAGACCTAGAAGTCGCAACAGACAGAGCTTTGGTGCATTTGGAGTTTTTACTTGCCATCCATTTGAAGGATATGCCAAGCAGGCAGTGCTAATACACTGTACCCACCTGCTCAAATCAGTCTAACTACTAGGTGAATGCAGCTGGCGCCTAGTTCTAAGAGGACAACTAAATGCCATTGACTGGCTGAGGAGACAGTGTCCTCTAAGTATATGATTTACATGCAAGAACCAGGGTAAAGAAAAAATAAACAAACTACACACATGCACAAATCCACACAATTGTTGAGGCCCTATCACATTTCAAATAGGATCTACCTTCTTAATAGACAAATTAATTTTTTGAATATCTAGGCAGCCTTCAATTTAAAAATAATAAGAGTTCTGCATTTTCCACAGACTATTCTATACTACTATCTCTACGCTGCAGCTTTTGGTTAGTAATACAAGTTGACTGTCTCTGAGTGCCATTACACTTGCATGTGAACACAGCTGTGGCAGTTCAGAAATTTATTGCTTAACCAATACTTTTTAACATCCTTTCTGATGAAACAAGATAACTCATTGTGTTCATTTTTGTAATAGTAATAATAAATTATTTTATTTCTATAATTCACAGACAGAGCTTTGGTGCATTCGGAGTTTTCAGTTGCCATCCTTCACTTGCCAGCAGTTTCACTACAGCTCCCTTAAAGCTATACATTCCTCTACTTAGATAATCATACAGCCAACCTCCTTTCAAAAAGGGTGTTACTTTGTTCTGGAGCTTGCATAAATTCCCATGGTGTCAATAGGAACTGGCTTACTGGTACTGGATTTTGTATGGAAAAAGGTTGTTTGTGAAGATGAGAAAAGGCACTTCAGTTTAAGAGGACTTCTCAGTTTAGACACCAGTTTCATCCAGCACTACCAAACCTTCCTATTCCAGGCCTTTTCTTCATATATTGAGTATCATGAAAAAAAAACAACTATACATGGTACCTGATATGAAATACAGTTTTTCCCAAATATCTTAAAGAATTGTATATCTTACCTTTCAGGATCAGTATTTACTCCAATAACCGGTTTAAATTTATCGAAGACCTTACTGGCTGCCAGCAACATGGTACCATCACCTAGAAGAAAAAAGCAAAAAGGCACAAAAAATAAAGAGCTAGTTTCACTTACTTCACTTCACTTTAGCATTCCCAACAAAATCACCCATTAATTGAAGCATTATTATTACAAACTTTGTGTCAACACACAGGTAAGTTGCACAAAACTAAAATAGAACAGGAAAATTACTGAGACTATTTAAAACTGGATAGTGACAAATTAAAGTCAAAATTATTTTAAAAAATACTACTCCTCCAACAGCTATATATAAACAAATGAATTCCGCAGAAGCAAGTTTCAGAGCAGGTAAGAGATTCTTTTTAATAGAAAATGTTTGGTAAATACTATCAGGAGTAGGTAAATACTATCCTATCTCCACAGGAGACAGGACACAATATCAGATCCTTCTGTGAATCACATGAAAAACAGCAGTTATAGTTCTGTTTCATTTTTTTCCAATCAGGTATAATTTAATGGTCTTATTTGGTTCCAAATACAGAAAACTGAGCAAAAATAGTCTTAGAAAAAAATTGTTTAAATAGAAATCTAAGTTTTCCTAATTTCCTCCGATGTGTAGCAGTCTGTTTCCTGTCCCTTAAACAGAAGATAAACCATAATCTGAAACACTCTTTACACCAAGATATGGGTTCTGAAAAACTTACAGCATGTTCTTTAAAACATCTCCTAATTGCTGGTTTCATAATTATGCCAGATGTTGCTATAGCCAAGTCGGCAGAGAAAACATTCACATCGCCCTTCAATTTCCAACTTTGAAGAGCCTGCTGAATCTACACGAGTGCATTAGGGTCCTTCAGGTATGAACATACATCCCTTGCTACAATTTCCAAGGGTCATAAACACTAGCCAAGAGCAAGGCCGACTCCATTTCCAAGGGTCATAAACACTAGCCAAGAGCAAGGCCGACTCCAGGGACCAAGGGCAAGGCAGAATGGAGTTGCAGTTCATTGCTTTTCAGAACATGAATCATGACCCAGGAACACATTTCAGTACTTGCAGCAAAACACAAAACTGAACAGTGAAACATAAAGCTGAATAAACATCCGCCACTTAATGTCATGAAGAAAGAATCTGGTTAATTTCCCCACTGGCCATTTAAAAATGCTCCGATCAGCTACAATGTCTGTTCAGAAGGTGTCTACTTCTATCTGTAGCACCTAACTAGATACTCC
>JAUBNY010000700.1:2098598-2127634 GCA_032275445.1 Crypturellus soui
GCCTATGTGGGCCCCGCCGCCCGCGGGGGCCGGGGCCGCCCCCGCCACGGGGAGCCCCCGCGCAGCCCCCGCACGGGGCAGGCGCCGCCGCCCTCCCCTCGCGGAGCCCGCGGGGCCGCTGCGGGTCCGGATGGTCCCGCGCCCCCGGGGCGGCTCCGCGGAGGGGCCGGGGGGACGGGACGAGGCTGGGAGCAGCCCCGCACGCGGGGATGGGGATGCGACAAGGAGCGTCCCGCGCGGCCACCACCGCCCGCTGCGGCCACCGGCCCGGCCGTGGGCCCCGTCACCTCACCCCCCACGGCACCTCAGCACCCTGCAGCGCCCGCAGCCCCATGGCCCCCCACTGCCCCACAGCTTCCCACAGCCCCCATGGCCCCACAGCCCCCATGGCCCCTCACAGCCCCCACAGCTTCCCACAGCCCCCATTGCCCCACAGCCCCCATGGCCCCTCACTGCCCCACAGCTTCCCACAGCCCCTCATAGCTTCCCACCGCCCCCCATAGCCCCACAGCCCCCATGGCCCTACAGCACCCATGGCCCCTCACTGCCCCACAGCTTCCCACTGCCCCCCATAGCCCCACAGTCCCCCATGGCCCCACAGCTCTGCACGGTCCCGCCATGGTGCCCCACGGCCCCGCATTGGCCCCCATTGTGCTGCAGTGCCCCACAACACCCCGTGGTTCCCCCATGACCCCCCCTAGTGCCCCATGGCCCCACCTTGGTGCCACAGGCCCCCAAGGCCCCTGCATGCCTGGTTAGGGCAGCTGTTTCACTTTTTATTGGTTCACATCTGCAAACAGCCTTGGACAGGGGGACCGCGGTGCGAGGGGAGGGCAGCTGCCCCACAGGAAGGCGGCGGTGGTTGATGGGGGGCTGACACGGGCCGGGCTGACACGGCCGGGCTGGCACGGGCCGGGCTGGCACGGGCCGGGCTGGCACGGCCGGGGCTGGCACGGGCCGGGCTGGCACGGGCCGGCAGCGTCAGCTCGCAGAGGAGCGACCGTCCCGCAGGGCGCGCGGCGGGCCCGGCCGCTGCCCCTCGCCGCTCGTGCGGGCGCCGCCACCCGGCGCCGGGGCCCGGCCCGCTGGCCCGCGCTGGAGCCGCGCCTGCGCATGCGCCGCGCGCGTCGCTGGGGCCCCGCCCCAACGGCCGGGGCGGGGCGGGCGGCTCTGGCTGTTCCCGCTCTGGTGCGCGGCCGCTTCAGATTTCTTTTATCAGTTTGTAAAATAAAGGCCGTTATGTGCTCTAACCAGGACTCCTTGGCACTGAGCGGACTCTCAAAGTACTACGGCAGCCCCCAGGGAAATGCTTCACTTACAGCTGCCCCGCTGGCAGCCGTACCTATGTCATTTGTTGAGAACAGCAGGTCCACGGCTTAAAAAAATGACTGAATATCTGTGAGTAGTCAGAAAGCAGCTGTTTGAAACGGCTACATGTTAATGCCTTACTGTTGCACCCTTTATCGCCGCCTTCATGGTGTCTGAGGAGGCAGAGGCAGCACGGTGAAAGCCACAGGCCTGGGAAGAAAGCCTTGAAGCAGAACTGCGAATGGACGTGAGCTGGGACAAGTCTGCCTTTTGCAGGCCTGAAGCAAAAGCTGCAGTTATGAACTATGAGCTGGTTTTGCCCTTTGCTGCTTGAAGTAAGCTGTTTGGAAAAACTGGTGGCTTTTAAATAAATAGTGGCCTTTTAAGTTATTTTATAAGCGCTTCTGCATAGAATACTCCAGTAACTTACACTTTTTTAATTACTTTTGTGCCAGCTCATTCCCTGGGGGAAATTATTGTCTGAACGGTTGCAGACAGATACTAAGGAATTTGCTTTTTATCTGTCAGTGCAGCAGCCTTCTACAGTATGAAGACTTTCTTAAACATGAGGAGATAAGAGCAGCTAACACCATCCAGCCGTACCCTGTTACAGTGCTACAACAGTGCAAAGCAAAAGCTCCATCCAGTGTTTTCTGGTAGGTGGGTGCTTTACTGATGAACCTAGCCTTGATGGAAACTACCATAAGACAGACCAGATAGTAACCAAACATAGCTAATTCCCTTGCTAGCCAAAGAATCTCATTCTGTCTCATGCTGTATAACCATTAACATTTACATTGCAGGAAGTAGCAGATAGTATCAGATCACTGAGACCAGAAGGATAAAGAGATTTTGAACAGATTAGACAATTTATGGCTCTGTTCTGAAGGATATCTACTTTAAAACCACTTGACAATCATGTTATTCCTCTATGATTTTGTACTTCACAAGTTACCTATTTGTATTAAACTGTTTTGATCTTCATTTGCAAAATAAATCAGCTTTAACCTCTATTGTAATTTTGAATAGGAAGCCATATTTTACTCTGAGGCCATGCCATTATCATCTTATGGTATTTTTAATTAATAAGCATAAAACATGAAAAAAAATCTTCAAATGAAAATTCAAAGCAGCATGTGGTAGTATTGTGCTCATTTCGGGCAGCTCAGCTGAGATCCATCCAGTGACCATCCAAGATCCCAAAAGGAAGTCTCTTAACGGGATGATTGAAGAATACTGCATTGATCTTCTCATACTCCATTCTGTATTCAGAAAAAAGATCCAAAGTTTCTGTAACTTTCTGTAATAGAACAGGTATTGTGGAGTCTTACTATGGATTGCACCTTCTCTGTAGTTAAGCCACTTAATACTGCTTACAATTCCATTTTGAACTCCCAGCCTCTCCCTTACTACACCCTTTACTGCGAGTGTGCGCTTGGGTTTATTTGAACTGGACCCAAGTATCTGTCAAATATTACACTTGAGTCATTTCAAAATACAGTCACAGATTGTAACATATAGGATGACACATATGCATGCTACATCTTAAATCAGAGAAACACACCCAGTTCACTAAAGAACAGATTTGTTCATGTGGAATTAAATAAGTGTAAACCTGGTATTCCCAGGATCTGAGTACAGAGCAGGGGTGAATTCCCACACAAATAACCCTTGAAGCCATTGGCTGTCTGCAGTCAAATATGTCAAGGGGACAAGAACTCAAGGCTTTTAAAACTCCCTATGAAAACAGACATTTCACTAGGGGTTTCAATCTCATTGAAAACCAAGCAGCTTTAGTTCTGTGCCCACCAAAATTTATAATGGACTAAAAAAAAAACCTATGTAATAACATCATCTTTTTATTTTACAAAATAGTGTAACTGGAATCCTTTATATGTAAAAACTAAACTATTCCTAAATCGTTACCCAAGCTGCACAGCTCCAGCAGTGGGAGACTCTTCCAGAAGAATTTGCTTGTTCATTCTACTGCAATTGCAATCTAAGACAGCTGTTCATTTCTACAGGAGTTGCACTCATATTAACGTCTATGAATACTTTTTTTCTGCTATTTAATTAAAACCGTTTATACAATTAACTTATCCAGTCATTTATGATCTTCAGGTTTTCTTAATATGTGCTTAACTTCTAGTGATATTTAAAAATGATAATGTTATCTTTATATTGAAGATGATAATGCTATCAGTGTTAGCAGCATTCACAGAGCACGGGGTAAACAGACCATCTAGGTTACATTTTACGAAACTGAGTCCTCAGACTGTGAACCCAGCTGACCACAGTTGTTAATTCTGCTTATTCAGAGGAAAGCTAACTCCTAGAGAACACGTCACTTATTCCACACATCACAATCTTGCAATCCAGATAGATTAGTAAATTAGTAGTTATATTCTGATTGAATATCTCAGTCAATGTGTGCTTTCATTTTCTGTGCAACATAGATACTCTCAGCAGGGATTATGTTTGTGCCATTTGATTTACACATTTCCCAGAAGAACAGAAAATCTCAAAAGATGATTTTTCAGAACAATAAATGCAAGTATTCTTGTGAATGCAAAATTTTGAATGTTTTCCCTTAAAATTTAAGAGAAAGGGCAAGCTTTCTTTGTCCACACTTTTCCTAGGATATATCTAATTAGATATATTTTGTTAATTAACAAAATTTTGTCTACTTTTCTTCCCGATCCTTATTTAAAGTAAACTATCATCCCTGAAGCAGACTAAAACAACAGACTTCAGCATTTCAGAAGCAATTTGACTTTGCTGAAATAGCTACAGATACACTGTTTTCTAAAAATGAATGTAGTGACTCTGGAATCTGAACTCCACTCTTCAGACAATTTTGTCCTAGAATAGGCTACACATTTATTCCTAATTTTCCTGCCAGGGTAGCCCACTATTAAGTCCTCTAAAAAACACCTCTTAAAAACACCGCTTACAGAAAAAAAAAGCTGCTGTTTCCATCCCAGTCTGTTTTTACAGTCTGTTATTAGCACTGGGACAAACAGTTTTTGCTGTGTTTATTCATTCACTGGGGACATTACCGAACTCTAACTGTGATTCAGAAGTCATTAAAGATCACAATATTAAAAAGTGAAGAGATTTAGGAAGATACTCAGAGCTTTTTTAAAATGAACACTTACTTCCAGGCCATAGAATAAATAATTTAGGTCAACCTATCCAAATAATTTTTTGTCAGAAACTCATGATCTTAAATATCAGTTACCTGCATATATCCTTATGTTCAGAAGTGCTAATTCTCACTTCTTTTGAAAATTATTCCTCTGTTAATACCTATAACTTTCCAGTCCTACATGCATTAGCACATATAAATATATGCACATATATATATATATGTATATATATATATATGAAGTTAATCACTGGGATGTGACATGAATTTTGACATGGAAGACATGTCTGCAAATAAAATCAGAAGAAAACAAGTAGAACAGGTTACTCCATGATCAGCAGGACTAATGATGTCTAGTTTCATACAGATTTGAGCCCCATGTCCTTGCTGCACTGTCCAGGCCACAACAGCACGAGCCATCCATCCTGCCACGGTTCCCTCTGCTCTCCCTCCCAGTGGATGTTGCACTGGGAACATGCCCCTCAGCCACAAGCGCCTTGCACAAAGTACGGAGCTTACCCTGCAGCTCTGTCCTCACAGGCCACCTTAATCCCAGTTGTGTCTCTCACAACTGCAAATTTTCATAAAACTTGTAAGAAGGGACTTTTGTGCTGTCTCCTGTCAAATATTTTGGTCTCATCAGTATTGTCTGAAACTGAATCATGGGTTCAAAGTGGGCCAGGCGGATGGAGGGGCATGAGTAAACACTTGTTTAAATCTTGTTTCTTTAAGAAAACAGGTTAGAAATACTGGGGCATGGCAGGAAATGCTTGTAGGAAACCAGAAGTGGGACACAAAATAAGACATCTAGTCACACTGAAAGACATAAGAAAATGATTTATTTGGGGTGCACAGTAATGTTTTGTTGCTCTGGCTATCATAAAATGACAAACTTTCCATTATCAAAACCAACTTAACATGTTACATATTAGCATATCTTCAGCTTTGGAAACAAGGATTTTTAGTGCAATGAGACTAAATAGAATAAATAATGTATTAGGAACTCAAGAGTAAAAATTCATAGCATAAATATGTCTGCACATCTCTGTTATTTATATGATCTCTATTACCAAAGAGTCCAAACACTTAAAAATAATTAAAATAGTTAGACATCTCTTTCATCCCCACCTTTTGAAAGATGCAGCTTCATTTTAAAGTGTGTATGTCTAATATATCTATTTTCTTGCATGTGTATTCAGTGATATTGGGAAAATGCAACTCAAAGGAGTGGGACTTTTTTTTCCCGACGATTATCAGCCTTGTTTCATGTGTTGTGATGACAAATTCCAGTTTTTAGGTCCTGTGTCTGCCCAGTCTCTGTCTCCTGCTCTGGACCTCCTTCATTTGCGAAGGCTTTTACAGCTATAGAAGAATTTAGCTGTTGTGGGCTATCATGACCCTATTTCATGGCCGGCTTTGATTATCAGGGGAGACTTTGAAATCGCACTTTGTGTTCAGTGCATAACCAGTTGAGCTTCAGGGCAAAGGTCTCACCATGACCTGTTGCTAAATCTGTGGGGCTGCCGTGTTTTACAGCTGCTGGACATTTTTGTAACGCGGTGCTTTGTTCCCAAGTATGAGTTGCAGCAATGAATTATGGAGGTCAGTGATACAAACATAGCTGTGGTCAGGAGCGAGGCTAATAGCAAAGGACACAACGTACAGCCAGTCATGAATAGTACATTTTTGTTATGCTGGCTGCTTGAATATCAGTAAAGTGAAGACTTGTAGAATGCCAGGACAGTGTAACAGTTCTGGAAACAGATGGGCTCTTGTGAAACACTTCTGTGGGCAAAACCCTGCTCCCACTTAGGCTGACTGGCATCCAGATGCTAAATCGATATCAGGCAAGTGCTAATTTTGGCAGGGTGTTTAAGAGCAGCATAATCCAGATGCCACTTTTGGTAGGGCACTGAAAATTCTGGAAAATCTGGAATTCTTTCAACCTTCTGTTTATGTTCAATATTATGCTTAGATGGGAAGACTAAATTTTAATTTTACTCTGCAAACATGATTTTTAAGGGCCTGGAATCATCACAACCACCTTAATGAAGCAAACATCAGGTATTCTGGAACATTTTTCATCTCAAATGATGACCAGAAAATAGTATTTGGTAACCAACAGTATAAAAAGTAGACAATTTGCTGGAGAATGAAAACAGGCATTTTCTTAAAGCAAAGAGCATTAAATGGTGACTTTTTACTGTGCATGGGGTAGCATTAAAGAAAAATGATTTTTCTAATTCTTCATAAGAATGAATAGACAGTGAACAGTAGCTTGAGGAATAACTTGTACAAAAGGATTGGGTCTTTGGCACTGCTGGTATTGCACATATTAGGGCATGCAACAGCTTCCTCTCATTACAAGACATGATGCTGCTTAGAGATTTTGACAGCTAAAAACAAATTTGAAGTAATCTTGGCTAATTTCACAAACTTAAGGTAATTCTTTTAATGCAATCTCCAGTTGTACTGTATGTCCACGTATTTGTATACACCAAATGGACATTTAACAGTGCAGCAAAGAAGGTGTTCGTGAGTGCAAACATTCACTTTGAAGCTCAGTTGTCCTCTAGAATTTCTGGCTTACTTACTGTTGACTTCTCCTGATACTTGAGGGTGTAAAAACAGATCTTGGTTCTTTGCCCTTTAACAAGATTTTATTCCTTGACTATAACTCCACATATTTTTAAAATAAAATGTTGTTTAATTAGAGAAGACTGATGACTATAGATCTTGCTCATTCAAAACTGTCTATTGACAGTTTTGTCTTGTGTGTACTGCTGAAAAGGATGCTGGATGCTGCCACACAATTTAAAATGTTTTCAGTGAAACACAATTTAAAGTCTTCAAAATGTATGTTTTAAATAACAGTCAAAAAAAAAAAAACCCAACAAATATATCTTCATATATACTACTATTCATGGTTATGTGATTTTATCCATCAATATGATGAATGACCATTGGTTCAGTATTAAATTCCTTACTTTAATCATGTCTATAAATATACTTAACTCTATAACTTGAAGCCTTTGCAACATTTTTTGATCTTAGAAGCTATCCTGTCACTCTCATGTCAGTGCACAGCATGCTGACCACAGTCCTCAAAGTGCATCTCAGTTTTTTTTTCGCAACGTATTAAACTTAAGCCGTCCCTAAAATTAACCTTTGCTCAAAAGTCATAAAGTATAATGCATCTGATTTCCTCCCTCCAGCAACTGATGAGCCGGCTTAGAGATTTCAGGCAAATGATGAGTTCCCTGATGCACTGCTGTAACCTCTGTGGCTGTCATGAGCAGACCACGGGCTGCCTGCGGTTCCATCTAGAATGATCTGAAACAGAATTTGTAAAAACCTTGCTTATTTGGGTGCATTCACGTTTTGAAACAAACTGATGTTTCATAATACCAAAGTAGTAGGTTAAAGTTTGGTTATGATCAATTCCTGTTTTAGATAAATGCCTAACTAGATAACATAGGATTATACACGAACAAACATTTGAGCATGTGAATAGTGAATGAGGTTTTGCCCTTCCATGTCAATAAAGAGAGATACAGTAAGCACTTTGTGATTCAGATGCTTGATTAGGACAATGTTTCTGGGATACAAAACGTAAGAGTAACATTGTCTTAAGAATTTGGTGTGTTTTTATCACAACATATCATATTTAGGTGCTTGGTAAATTGAGAGAAATCCAACATATCTAAGTAACTCACTGGCCAAGTACCAATGGATGTTTGTGGTGGGTAATCTACAGCTACGAATAATCTGCAAAAGGAGATGCAGATGACTAATGTCAGACACATTGATGACTATCCTAGTATCTGCTTAAAAATTGCTGCTACCATCTGGCTACATCTAAATACTAAAAAACTTTAATTTTTACATGTGAACTGAAAAGACTTTCATTTGCCAAAACATTAAATCTGATTTTTTTTCTCTTCTCTCTTCAGCAATGTCAGCTCTTTAAGCCAATCAGGGTGTTGTGTTCTGCTTCAGATATTGCTGATATCCACTGCAAAGAAAACAGAACCCAGAACTCCATGTCTGGCAAAACAAATTATTTCTTGCACGGCTTTTTAAATCACTATCAAGTCTGTGTGTATTACATTTATGACTTGGAATCTTAACTTTAAAATTAGGTATCAATTTAAATAAAATAATAATTGAGAAGGAATGTCAAAAGAACATACTACTTTTTCCGGAGTTTCTGTGGTACTTCTGAACAGAGTTCCTTTTAAGAACCTTGAAGCTCTTTTATTTAAAACAAGCTCTATGTCAGATTGTTCTATTTAATCTCAGTAATCAGGATATGACGAAGAGTCCTAATGAGGCCAACATGGGAGTTACACATATAGGGGACACATATATTGTAAAATTCCCATTGTTCTCAGTAAGAAAGCAAAGCTGCACTTGTATGATATGATGCTGCCTGGCTCTCTACACCAGCAGTCTCAGCAATGCGGGGAATTCTTGGTGTCTTCACATGGGACACACTACATCTCCACCCACTGTGCTTTTCCCTTATGTTTATGGCTACATGTGGATCAGCTGCTTGGGATGCCTTAGAATTCATCCTAGTAACGCACCAAAGGAAACTCCAAGCCAGAAATGACAGGACATTTAAATCATGATCCTTAATCAGAATTAAGTTAGGAGCAGATTTAAGGGAGAGCTGATGATGAGGTGAAATGTAAGACATAGTGCTTAATACGATTGCCTTGTCACAGGTGTCATCCTTGTCATTCTCCTACACCTTTCCCAGCCTCTCTGTTCTCCCTCAACAATACAAATCCTTATGAATGATTTTCTGCAAGAACAAAAAAAAAGGGAACAAGATAGAAATCATAGCAGTCATCCTGCGTATAGCCCCGTGCTTTGCTACTCCTGATTATTCATGCTGCCTTCTTAAACAAAGCACATATGGCTCTCACAGAGTAACAGTTCTTTATAAATAAAAAGGATTACAGCACTGTAAGGACCTTCTATGATTTCTGATGACCATCATGGAAACAGCATCTGTTTCTAAATGTAAACAAAATGCATTATTTTGGAGAAAGAACAGAATCTCCTTAATGGCTATGAAGGAAACATGCTAAAAATCTCTTACGAATATCAGAAGTGAAAGATAACACTTTCAAACACATCTTAGTGACTTAGGAGCCTGAGTACTGAATTCAGACCCCTACTAGCAATGGCAAGCATGGCTGCTGTGCCTTTTTTTTTTTTTACTGTTATGAAAAATTGGCCTAGCATAATCTAAGGAATATGTTAGTTAAGATTCACAAGAAGAAAATTGTTTATTAAGAAAGGGAGCCCTGTCATGATTTCCTTGAGTCAAAATGGGTAGAGGGGAATGAAGTAAAATGCAGGAATATGCTCTGATTGTATCTCTTAGAATGAAATAGTCCTTGAGTATTTTTCATCTTAGTAGTTTATAGTTTATAATAGTATATAGGATATAGTTTGAACTACTGTAGATTTATAGTAGTTTAAAGGAGAGGTAATCTCCTGAACCCAGTGGAACAGTGGATCAGTAAATATAAGAAGGCCTATTTATACATACTCTTCAATGAAAATACAGAGGCTTTTGAGCAGCATCTATTAAATGTTTTAAATATGCAGAATCAAATCTCTTTCATCCAAATGTGTGTGTGTCTGCTGGTATTTAAAACTGATCTCACCCCGTCTAAACCCATGAGCCTTCTCTGAGTGTCTTGGGCATGAGAGTTTCATGGACAGGCACACTATAAGACATGAATGTCTGCATGCAAAGTGGCACATGGATACAAATAAATAATATGCAAAATTAAACCTGCATGGGTCTAAAAATTACAGAAGAATGAAGATAAAGCAGAAAATGGCGGGGATCATCCAAAAAGCACTTGAAGAGGAATGTTAGAACTGAATAATAGATCATATAGTTAGAATGATAGTAGCTATTTGGACATAAATGAAAGAAAGAAGTTTAAACTAATGGGTCAGGGAAAAAACACACATGACATGCGTATCTCCGAATCTGTTTGCTGGCTTCCATCTGAATAGCTGTATCAGAAGTCTCACAAATAAAAATAAATATTTAACTTGTAAATACGTGCTCCTATACTGCTCTGTCATTCCCTTTCACCTCATTTTTTCTCTGAAAGAACAAAGAGTTCTTATCATCAGTAATTTTGGAAGGGAGTCAAGCGCCATCCAGAGTTTTCAAGTTGCTCTCTGTAAAGAGAACCAGAAACTCTCTGTAAAGTCAATAGAAACTAATTAGGAATTATGGAGTTTGACTATCTGGGACTAATTCTGGGAGTTTTCACAGCTAACAATTTTCCCATTTGTTAAACAGAAAATAAAAGTATTTGTGAGAATGTTGTATAAAGGCATCATGCTTTGTTCAGAGAATGGAATGCTACTGAAATGGAGCTAAGCAACTGATCATGGGAACAAACACTGTAATATTTTTGCCACAAGGAAAAAAAAAGGCTTGCTTGTTTTCTTAAGTAAACAGTCACTCATAGCTGTTACTTGCACATGGTTTGATTCTTGTTTAACAGCTGCTGAAGAGTTCAGAATATAAAGACAGTTTGCTGCACTGCTGAAGAGGGAAATTTATGCAGCAAGCATCAAGTGGTGCCTTAGTTCCTCTGTGAGCAAGGAAAATGTTATTGGCAGCTCCTACTCCACCACTAAGTTTTGTACAAGTGGATGAATTCACCCTGAAGCTTGCCATGCCTTCTGCTAAGAAAATAGAGGAGTTTTTAACTTTAATTGTCAGGATGTCTTGCTTTCTGCAAATCAGACTGTAGCTTTGGTGTAGGCTGTAGCTTACAGAGCGGGTTTAAGTTAGGAGTGTGTCTCCTTAGTTGCTTTCTTTACTTTGAGAAGCGTCTGTTGAAGTTACCTTGAAGTTTATGAAAAATGTGGCCTGTAAATTTTGCCTCACAAATTTCCTAGTGAAGTAGCTGTCACAGCTAAACTGCAATCAAGGTTAACCACTGAATAATAAATACGGTCTTTTTAGTAAGCACATTATGCAGGAAGGCATTAATACCTGAACTGATGTGAGTGGGCTCAATTTTCTTTTATTCAGATAGTAATTGCCATCTCAACTCCTCCAGTCATTTCTGCTGAATTGTACTGAAGAAGCCTTTAGGTTTAGCTTGTCAGTAGTAAAATTTCTTAACTCTCATTTAGTCTTTTATCAAGAGCCTTATAGTGCCATAGAGTTATGCTTGACCTAACAGAACTTAGCACTGTTGACGACAGCCAACCAGATGCTAAAAGGAATTATCTTCATCTACATTGAACAGATTATCTATGACAGAATCTTTGATCAAAGTTATAGTCAGCACGAAAAAAAAGTTAAATTTTTATTCCTAAAATAGAAAAAAATATATATCAAACAGCTACAGCATTTCCAAGAGGATTTCTGCTTACCAGATCCGCTGTTACTTGCTTGAGTTATATTTTCATCATCTTCATCATCACTATCACAGTTTAATGGATGAAAAGTTATTTCTGATTCTGTGTCTATCTGATTAACTTCTGATTCTTGCTCACTGCAGGTTCGCAGTGCTACAAGTCGGTGATGTATTGCTGCATACAGGTATCCAGCATCTTTTGAGCTTGCCTGCAGAAAGTAAAATGCAGAGAGTCAAGTTAATCAAAATTAAACAAAACAATTTTACAGTTGATCAGAGAAAAGCTGGCTCCAAAGTTTTATATATTATATATTATATTTATATATTTTATACTTTCTAATCAGTGATACATTACTTTATTCACTATACTCATTATATTACATTATATTGCATTATATTTACTAGATTAAATTAGATTCACACTTAACATTAGTTTCAGGAAATAAATCTGAATTAAAAAATATGAAGTTTCTTTAAGTGGTTTGAGTTTTACAATATACTAGCATGTAATTGTTGATTGTTTTCTTTATAGATATAAGAAACACAAGCTTTAGAACAATTATTTCTCCCAGGGAATGGCTCAGCTTGCACTAAGTAATTGATATTTCAGATAATTCCTAAATGTGCTTCTAGGAGTAAAAGCATTGAAATGTTAATATATATATTTGCATTTCTGCTTAGAGAGTAAGAATTAAAACTTAATTACCAAGAAAAAAAATTATTCTTAATTATAAAAATTAAAGATGCCGTGAACTCTGCTGTGACTGCTGATTTGAAAATGCGTATCTTCGAGAAGGGTACTGAGAACAAAGCAGGGCAACATTTTGCTTAACATGAAACCCTACAGCACTCGTGTCCTAAGAAGTACTTTGTTCAGTACTGGTCATCACATCTCACGGATGTAACAGAATTAAAGAAGGACTACAGAAGAGAACGTTAAATGATCAAAGGGAAGAAGCAACTCCTTATGAAGAGATGCTAAAAAGGTTGAGACTCTTCACTCTTAAAAGAAGGCCGAGAAATGTACAACTATTGTTTACAAATTCATAAAAATTTTGGGTAAACTGAATATGGAATAGTTGTTCATCAAACCACACAATATAAGGACAAGGGGACACTTTGTGAAAGCTCTAGGGGGTCAGTATAAAACATAAAAGCACTTCTGTATACAGTGAGTAATGAATATCTGAAGCTTAAGAAAAGGACTTCAACTAGATCAGCCCTATGATCCATCTCACAGATATAAAAATTCGAATGTCAACAAAACATCTCCATCATCCACATAACAGAGTTAAATCTGCTGATCCTTTGGAGGAGTGGGCTCCATTGACTACTAGAGCAAGGATGGACCAAGGTCCATGCAGGGGGTTGTCTAGGGAGAGGCAGTCAAGCCCATGCCTCCAGACTGCCTCCACTAAAAAGAAAAGAAGGGTGGTTGTTGTGGGTGGCTCCCTCCTGAGGAGAGAAGACACCCGCTGGTGAGGCTGCACCTCAAATCGTGTGTTCAGTGTGGGGCCCCTCACTACAAGGACATGGAGGTGCTGGAGCATGTCCAGAGAAGGGCAACAAAGCTGGTGAAGGGGTTGGAGCACAGACCTTACGAGGAGCGGCTGAGGGAACTGGGGTTATTTAGCCTGGAGGAGACTCAGGGGAGAGCTTATCATTCTCTACAACTACCTGAAAGGAGGCTGTAGTGGAGTACGGTTGGTCTCTTCTCCAGAATAACTATAAGAGAAAATGCCTTCAAGATGCATCAGGGGAGGTACAACATTTCTTCACAGAAAGAGTGGTGAAGCATTGGAACAGGCTGTCCAGGGAAGTGGTCACCATCCCTGACAGTGTTCAAGAAACATGCACATGAGGCACTTAGGGACATGCTTAGGTTTAGCAGGCATGATGTTGAAGGGCTTATGGTTGGACTTTATGATCATCTCAAAGGTCTTTTCCAACCATAATGATTCTACGGTTCTAGACCTGCCAAACATACATGCCATGGCTGTGGTGATACCTGCTGGTTGATCTTGTTGCCTTCCATGCGTTTGTAGGGCTGGGTATAATCTGAAGCAATGGATCCCAGAAGCTCTGGTGATGAGTAGAGAAGCAGCTTGTAGCCTTCCTGCACCACACTCATATCGTTGCAATATATCTTGTTTTCCCAAGATAATGTGCTTCTTTTACTTTCCAGAAGTGCCAGGACATAATTTGAGGAATATTTATATCTCTGTATGACAGAGCAATTTCTAATGCTCAGTTTCAGACCAGCTGCATAGCCCAGGTGCAGTTTTGGAAGTGATAGATTTATAGTGCTTACATGGTGTTGTGCATGTGAAAGAAGTCCAACACTTCCCGTAAGCAGTAATTTACCAATCTTGTCTAGTAGGTTGAGACTTTCCTAGATGGGTCTTGGTGAGGGAACTCCAGACATCCTTAAATTCGTGTTGATGTTCTCACTTCCCAGCCCAGGAACTCAATCCTGTACGTGCTATTCATTTGAGAATAAGTCACCACCTTTACATTCTCAGTCAATAAGCCTTTGGATAAAACAGGGATTCCCAGAGGCTTTGTCTTATACAAATTCACGTCACAAATCTGCGTTCTCTCTGAAGTGAAATATAGGGGTCTTGTTTTGGATGGGTTATTATAAGCATTTTGTCCAGAACCACAGCAAAAAACTGCTGCTTTACACAGAAGCAACTTACGCATGTAACTTCCTCTTAGAAATTCTTAATGCATTGTTTCTGTAAGAGGCAAAGAAGTCCAGAGCACTAACTGCTGCATATGGCTCCAGAATGATTCACATTCCAACCTGTGGTATGTGAACCATGCTGGAAACCATCTGTTCTAAGGCATATCAGGTCTTCACACCTTCTTCTGAAATGCCATGGGATATCACTGCTAAGTCTTTTCATAATAAAAGTCACGTAAATGTTTTAAGTCTAAGCAGAGCCTATTAGAAACTAAAAGACAATTTACTAGAACCAAAACCTCGGCAAGTCTCCAGAATTCAAGGAAATGTGGAGAGTTGAGACAGAGACACTTATCTCTTGCTTACCTGTATTAGAAATACTTGAATAGAGTGATCTTCTTGGTCTGTTGCAGTGAAGCACAGACTCTTCCTATTTGCTCTTTTTATCATCATTTGATCCCAGAGTCTGGTGTTGAGAATCAGTCTCAAATTGCCTTGATTTCGCATAACTAAAATAAGAAAGTTTATGTAATAGATAATTGTAACTACCTTCAGTTGTATTCTTGCAGTTTTCTGCAACACTTGTATACAATTAATATTTTCATATTTAATTTGATCTAAAACCTGACATTTTTAAATGATTTGTTTAATATCACAATATTTTAGTTTCTTTCAATACTTTTGGTATACGAAATGAAAAATGCACCATAGCTGTACAGTGCAAACCAAAAAATGGGTGTGCATTAAAAACAACATTCCAGAAGTGACTTGAAAGTCAGTGGTACAGGAATAGCAGAATCAACAAAAAGCAAACTGTCAGACTGGTGACTGACCTAAAGGTACTTTGCAGCAGAAATACTCAGATCTTAAACACATCAGCAAGTGCTCAAATTGAGTTAAAAATGCTCATCCAAGGTGGCGGGGGGGGGCAGTTTGTGGGGCTAAAATTATCAAGGAACATTAAAAGACTTTCAGCAACCTGATTAAAATAAAAATCTAAGATTATTTGAGATTAATTAAATCTGGCCAGCAACAATGCAAGTTATACAGTGTTTTGCATATGTGTTATCTAGTTATTTCATTCTTACTTAGCCTTGATTGCAACATGCCATGTTTATTGCTAGAAGTGTCATTAAGCCTCAGAGATCCTCTGCCTCTTTCAATCCAGGTTAAAGAAAACTTGTTAAATACAAAGAGCTTGCAGTTGATCTAAAAGAGAAATGCATGATGAATAATGTCAATTTTATTGTTTTAAAACTTCATTTGTATTTTAAGCCTTTGATAAGGCTTTAGATACCTACCTGTACATATATATATACACACATACATCTATAGATATCAAAATTATGGTCAACAGTCAATTACTTAAAATGAAATTACTCCAGATCTGTGCTAAACTTTCCATTAAGTAAGTCATGGAAAATATTCAGCATGAATCTCTTTTTTTTCCTTCATTAAATCTTCATTTGAAATATCCACGGACAAAGGTGAACTACTGCAACATGAACTATTACCTTAATCATTAAAAACTTTATGCAGCACAACATACCAGTACTATCAGAGAGTAAAGCTTCCATATTCTGACAGGACAGGAGATATAATAAATAAAGAAATTAGCTAGTATTCAATTTTAAGATTTCTTAGTCATACATGATTGCTATTTACTTTAAAAAAAAACTTCAAAATGAAAAATAGCAAGATATATTCTACTTAGTCAGAAAGACAATTTCTGATGATAATTTTGGCTGAATTATAAAATCAATTACTTGGATAATACTTTTTTTTCTCAGAAATATTTTGTCTTAAAAAATCTTAAATCACTTGCACTTGTGAAGTTTTAGTTAGTAATGACAAGTTTAGGAATCTACTATAAAAATACTCACAAAGAAAATACTTATACTTACAAAGAAAAGCACAGAATGAAGTTTGGAAGCATAATTACTTACTGATAGAAACTATAGGATGCATAGGTATAAGATGAAAACAGAAATATCAGCCTGCAAAAACTTAGTTACCAGAGACATATTTAGGAAAGCAAAAAAGTAAAAAATTAAACGAAGTGATCTTTAAGTCACTGTAATCTCTACTATACCTAGATATTCTTTTACAAAACAAGAATACTGCTTACCATAAAGGCTTTATGAAATACACACCTGTAATACCTTGTGTTCTGCTTCCTCTCCAGTTATAATTTCAACTTTATCTAACAGAATTTTCTCCACTGGCTTGGAAATACAAGCAGCTGCTGATTCGGTTAGTGTTGCATTTTTAATGAAAGCTGTTTCTGAAAGATATTAAAAAGAAAAGTTATCTCCTCCCTTATTCGTAGAGGGAATATTTTTCAGACAACAAAAATAACCCATTTTATAGCCTGGGACTTCCATACTCCCTGTGGTGCTTGGTATCAATTAGTGCTTTTCATAACTTCAGGGACAAAGCTGGTAAATAGAGGAGAAAAAGTAAAAGGCTGAACTATTGCAAAATGTCATACCTGTTTAGACTCATTTTGAACTGAATGGGGCTCTTTGCAGATGCAGAGATTTTCCCCAAGGTAGCTTGTAGCAACAAGCCCTAAATAGTTAGAAGATGAGTTTCCAAATGAAACTGGTCTGTTTTATTGCTGTGCAGATTCATAAATACTGAAAGGCATACGTGCCAATAATCAGGTACAATAAAGACTTGACAGAAAGGAACATGCATTGCAAGACAGTTGTAGGTTTTCATACTTTTGTCTTCCTTTTTGGAAGCTTTTGTTTTTTGATTTGTAAGAATTTTCATAAAAAGTAAGAGGCTCCAATACATCCATGGAAGAGATGGCTGCAAAATTTCAGGATAGCACTCGAATATAGTAGGATTCCCCTACAGTCCAGGTTACACCAGAAATTAAAGCTTACACTAAAGCCACAAACTATCCTGAAATCTGTCTGTACAGAGGTTTCAGTCCTGCAGATTTTTATCCCATGAGGGTATTAGTTCTGTAATGTTATTTATATGAATGGTAACAAAATACCAACAGCAGGCAACTTTAAATTGTAGCTCAAAAACACAGTCCAAAATCTATTTGAAAATTCCCTTTGTATTTTCCAATAGCACAAACATTTTTAAGACCCTATCTTCTCCTGAATAACCACGATGCTTTAGGAAATCAGTCCAATTCTATACCAGGTGTCACAATCTAAATCACACCTGGCACATGCTGCAGTGGGTGTATGTAACTTGATAGCCTGAGACAACTTGAGAATTTAGGAGTGCTACTGAGCACCATTCACCTGATATCCTCTTAGGACACCGCGAAATACTAACACTAACTAAACTTGTTTGCTAAATATGCTTACTTGTTTGTGGATGAGTACGAAAAGATTCTGTGTACATGGACATTACTTCATCTCCATGACATTTCTCAGGATGTTTTTCAGGACTCTAGGAAAATATGGGGAAATAAGAATTCCTATTTAAATAAAATGTCTTTGTTACTTGATATCAAGCAGAAAGTTGGATCATTTAATGCGCATTATGTGAAGATTAGGAATTGTGATATATTAAGAGTAAAAATGACAAATGATACAATTTCAGTCTCTAATGGAAGAAATTTTATTACCATCAAATCAGAACTTAATTTTTTTGCCAAGAATGGCTTCTTTGTAAGCATTCTGGACTAGGATTTAAACCCACAAAAGGACTTGTACATTTAATTATCAGCTAATTATCAATATAAGCATTTATGCCCCAAAAGAATAGTTTAAAAATTCCCAGGCACATTGAACTTAACCGTGGAGGAGTTAAAAAGCTCACTGCCTTTTAGTTTTTGTAGATGAAGTTCTCTAGGCACTTCTAGTAAGTGCTTCCGACTATTGACAATGCTCAGTGACTGCGTTCCTGGCTTACACCTAATTCCTGGACATAAATCTTAACCAGGGGCTATGGTTCACAAGCTTTTGCACTGGCAAAAAACATATTGTTTTCATTCTGCTTCTATGAGAAACTGAATTTCAATCTATTTTAAGTGGCACAGTTTGGGAAGTAATTCTTTTGTCTTAAGATTCCTTCAGGATTTGATCCATGAAGCTGTTTCTCCACATGCACAATGTAACTTACAGTAGACAATATCTAGGATGGAGGTCCCAATTTCCTCCTCAGCCCAGGAGAATTCACACTCATTTTTCCCATCTCTTAACAGCTATAGTGGAAACTATGAGAGTGATGGGATCTGCATTCTTTTCTCTCCTGTTGTAGCTGTTCCACTTTGCACAGAACAGGCATGCCTACTCCTCTAACATCAAATATTTACATATTTCCCATATATCAGACATTGGAATTGTATTTACTCACATCTTAAAAAGAACAGAATCAGTATCTGAGAAATTTTATATTTATAAATGGATTAATCTTGATAACAGTTTGCCAGCATTTACGTATCTTACCAAAACTCTCTCCATCATGTTTTCTCCAAACACAAAATCAGAATTGCTGTTGTTTACTATACTTTTGTCTTTAACTTGCTGACTTCTATGGGAACAAAATAAGATAAGCATGTGATGTAGAACTTTGTAAAGAATATATAACTAAGTTCAGGCATTTACCACACTGCACATTGGAGATGAACAAGCAAAAACCTAGGAACCAGACAAAGTCTTTAAGAGAATCTGAGACTATTTTCTACCTAACCATTCACAAAAGATGAATGAAGGATGCTGCACTGTGTTATAAGAAGATTCTCAAGAATGTTCCTTAAAAGCAAAGGACTGCCAAAATGTAAAGGGATGATAGAAATGGCTATCATCAGGCCCTGAGGAAGACTGGGATTGAATCCCTTGCACTTTAACATGTTCTCTGCCACCTTTCTGAGGGTGAGGGGAACAAGGGCTGCATAACAAGTTTGTTATCAGTAGCCTCAGCTGTTTGAAATGTCATTCTTTGATTGCTAACTGATTTCATGCTCACAATTTCCAAGTAAAAATCTCTAATCAAGCCTCAACAAGCAACACCACACACATAATTCAGCTGATACTAAACTGGTTAGTCACAGTAGCATTTCCATGCAGCCAGGCTCTAAAGAGTGTTAATGACTTTTGGATACTTTTTTCACTTTTGCATCAGTCTGAGCTTTTTCACTCATATATAAAGGCATCAGAGTGTAGGGTAAGTTCTGGCTCCCTGTCCAGACAAGTCAGCTTTCTCATGCAGAAATGCTAAAAGCCATGTTGGTCAACTCATGGCAGCACAAAGATATGACCCCATCACACTATACTAGTTGTTTACTCCAGAAATGTTGACATGTACATAGAAGTAGGGCTCTATGACCTCCAAATAGTACTGTATGGCTCTCTTATGCCACCTGTGTTCAACATAGGTAGTTTGGTAATTCCTGTGTTTCTCCATGGCTGAAGTATTTATGCAGTAGTGCAGCTATTCAATAACGAGAGATTGATGAGACAGAAGCATGACAACCATTCAAACCAAGCAGTACTTTTTGCTGGCAAGGCTGCATGAGATGGCAAACTGAAGTAGTTACTTGCTTGGGCTTGCTAAGGAGAGGCAAGCTGTACCACAGAGACTATTAGTGGTAGTCTACTCTTTATGGCATATGAGACTCATGGAAGCAACCACGAATGCTGGCACCACACACAAATTCAGGAAGCACTGTGTGGAGTAAACACTTAGCTTAGCAGCAGGTTAGACATATAGTGAGAAGGGCAGGCCTCAGGCCAAGTGACAAAAGTCATTAATAATCTTACCGTGTTGTTTTAGGGCCAGAAAGATTCATGGCAATAGATGAACTTGCTTCTGTCTTCAAACTTACTGAATTCTCAGCTGAGGAATAAGACCTGTTTTCAGATAACTAGGAATAATACAAGCAGATGAATTAATTAATTCAAACATATTCTCTGTAATAAACAGGTCTGCTAGAAATTCAAAGTCACTGAAGTATATTTCTGTGGAAGTTGGTAGAGCTTCCTCCCACTGTGTACTAAACTAGTGCCATAAACAGTATCCTTTAAGTCAAAACACCAAAATGTTATTTTCTGAAAAGGTAAAAAAAGCCCCCCAAACCTGATTTGCTCACAAAACATCTTTGCCAGAAAGTTAAGACAGGCTGCAAAGGCAGTAGGTTTTTCACGCACAGTTGACAGTGGTATAACAGTTCCCTCATTCGTTGTTTCTCTCTTCCCCAGTTCATTGTTTCTACTAAAACTCATATGGGAAATTCCTTTGAGGTTCTGCAGCAAATAACTGCTTTAAAATAGTGTTGTTTTTAATTTGATTGAGCTCCAAACATGCATATTAGCCATTAAAACCACTTTTTACCTGAACATGAGCTCCTTTCATAGTCACTAGAGATGCCATGGGATTTTCAGTGCATGGGAGGGCTTGTGGTGGCTGCAAAATGGCAGGTCTAATGACATTCCGCAATTGACTTGGTGACAAGCATCCTTGCAAACAAAAATAAAGTATTTAAACCAAGACTTTTTCCTCACATCTAATTCATACCTATGTGTCTTGCCCCTTTAACTAAAAGCTGCACAGCGCGCTAAACAGTTATTGCCATTGTTTACTTAAAACATGTTCTGAAAAATGCTAATCCCTTCTAAAATTCACAATTCTGCATTGAAAGCAAACCATAGTATCCCAATAAAATAGATGATTAATATAAATACATACATATACTTACATATATACATATTATATTTACATAAACACACACATATGTGTGTGCACGTATAACAAACTGGCACTGTTTTGTGATAGATCTGCTAGCTGGTATTTCAGTTCTGAACCTGCAGATGCCAAGAGTCTTCTCTGGAAGCAGTTTTAACCTCATTCAGGCATGTACCACAAATGTGGAATTTCACTTTTCAAAGTTATCAACGCTCTACTCAGAAATGAATATAACCATAAACTGTCAGAGCAGAGGCTCAGAATAGAGCTTACAGGATACTTATGTCCTCAAATAACTTATGAACCTCCTAAAGCATTCACTCAGCATGAAGGAGGGTTGTGATTTCTATCTGTTCTTTATCTGTTAGGAAGGTCTTTGTGGAAGAAGAGTCAATATAATGTTACCATGACAAGTTACCTTCTTTTGTACTTTTGATGTCAGTGTTTCTTCGAAGAAGAGCTGAGGTCATGAATATGTTATTCTTCTTTACTAAAGAATGACAATTTAAATTTTAACAATAAATAGTAATAAATTATTTGTCTATATGTCTGTAACTAATTGCCATTTTGGTCGTATTTCAGCAATATCCCACAATTCATCCAAACAAGATCTCTGAGATCTTGTCCTCACTTTACAGTTGAAGAGATTTAGGCATGGAAAGAATAGCAGCTGTTTTGCTATGTCAGAAAAAATATATTTTGGATATTAACAGATGCTTTAATCTCACAAAATTCCACTCGAGCCGCTGGTGCTGCTAGTTTGCAAAAGCCATGAAAATGGAAATGTTATATGGTCCAGTCTCATGTTATTTTTTTAGGATCAGTAAATTAAGATACCCTGACCTAACATGTGATCTTCTATGTAAGTATTTATTGTTGTTGTTTTCTTCTTTTAATTACCTGTCTGGGAGGGGGGGAAAGTAGGCAGGATGGTAAAGGAAGACGATCTTCCTCTTTTCTGAGAGAGTGTTGTATCTGAAAGCATAAAGAGAACGAAGTTATCCTATGTTCATAGCAAAAAAAGAGTACGTTTTTAGGTTAGCCCATTTGATGTCATGCCTTCCTTGGGAGCATGACTCCCCAAAATCATCTTTTTTCCAGCTACCTATAAGTCTTCTGAGGAAGACTTTCAGGTTATGCCTCTAGTGCTGAATGAGAGGGGTCTCTGAGACCATATAGCACAGCCTGGCTTATCCACACTGCTTCCTGCTACCCTTCCACAGCGGTTCTGTCTGGAAGATGGTCATTGGAAACCGAGCCAGGGAGTGAGCTGACAGCTCAGCACTGTGGACAATCCAGAGGCTTAGCACCCAAGCTTGCTCCTCAGCTGTGCTTTATTTTTTTGGTATAGGCATGCTCTCCATCCTGTATCTATGGTTTTTATACATGATCTCAGTGTAATTTTCAGAGTAAGTTAACTCAGGCTGTCTTAAATCCTTTTAGCTTAGGTGTACCATAGGACTGGATAAAACAAAACACAATTTCACAGCCTAAGCTGTGAAATAACATCATCATATTAAATACATACTATAAACTCCAGATCATTCCTGCTGTCTTTAATGACTTCTGCATATTTTCCCCAAATATCATAGAAGGAATACGCTGCCTTTAAAGGGATGCCAGGCCAGTTGGCAGATGGATGGAAGTAGAAACCTTTCTGAAAATTGCTTTACATTTCCATGGATTCCCCAAGAAGCACTGTTCTCTTCCACAAACAGGAGAATCTGATTCCTTCCCAGCCCCCATCCTCCCTTGTCTGCGATCTAGGAATTCATAAGGAATATATATTCCTTGTATGTATGGTACATTTCTAAATGTATCCAAAAATACCATCTCTTTTTTACCAAATGAGATTACAGAACTGCAGTAATCAGAAAGGCAAGTGGAGCTGAACAGCACACCTGTTTTGGACTGTGAGTTAGACTTCTGGAAAGTAAAAGACGACGATCTTGCCCGTTTTCTGGAGCAACTGATGAGATCTAAAAAAAAAATATATTTTTCTGTAGAAACAGCTGGTAGCAGATTTCAGCACAATAGTATGATAGAGATTTAAAACTCAAAGATGATAAATTCTAGGAACAATTTAGAATAATAGCTTTAAGGCAGAATCTAAAAGAGAAAGAGTCGAGACCTGGTACAAAACCCTAGTGAGTCTCGAACCAGCACTTGGAATCAGCTCAGCACCCACAGGCTCACAATGCATTAAGAATGAGAAGTTACAGTCAATGGGGCCTACGTGAAGAGAAAAGGGCAGACAGGAACTAATACATCTAATGAATATTCCTATTTTCCAGAAGTTCTGGAGTTCAGCTCTCTGACAAATTTGAGAGATAAGATGGGAGAAAGATTGTGGAGGAAAGACAGAGCCATACCGGGAAATACTAGGCAACCCAAGCAGTGCAAGACTGTTAAAAGAGATTTGTAGTGGCTCATACAAGGTGAGGGTTTAAACACTGTTCTCACAGGCAACAGTCAAATCTGTGAATAACCCTGTGTATTATTACACTATTTCAATGAAGTGATTATTACCATTTTCAGCTTTGCAAACTGGGTCTTCTGCAGGTCGCTGAAAAAAAAACAGAAGGGTTGAAGGGTCAAGGAGAATAGATCTGCTATTTTCTAGAGCAGGATACAAAGTTTGTCAATCCAACATATATACTTCTATATATCAAAAGCAGTCTGTCCCTACTTTTGCTTGTTCTATTTTGAGCTCAATTTTGAGCTCAGTTAACAAGTCTTAACCTAGGCAGAAGTCTTCTACTGCCACTAGGATCACTGTCTATAAAATCTTAATTTCTTAGCATTTTCTATCAATTATGCAAAACAAAAGCTTAAGATTTTACCTTCAAAGAATGGTCTTTCTTCTCAAAGATAAATGTTGGCTGGGCAAGCACCAATTTCTCTGGAAAAGATAAAAGATAATTTTTAATGAGAGTTCTGTAGTTCCACTTTTCGGCAATAGTTCTCAAAGTGCTGTGCAAACAAAATCAAGATTTTACCCCATTGTTACAGTTTAAATAAGCTAAGGAGCTGCAATGGTGTATAACATTCTCTACAAATAATAATAAAAAAAGGTTAGGGTCCACATTCGCAGTGTGAGTTTTGCCTAACTAGAGGCCTCAGGATTGCCTCGTATTTTCACTAAATACTAGTTGCCTCTTTTTTCACTAAAAAAAAAAAAAGGTAAAAGAAAGAAGATATTGCCTTTCATCCAGTGTCCTTAGCCTTTACAAACAACACATTGAATTTTATGGTTTTGCATAAGAATACCAGATATGCTTTAGGGGACTAAATAATAATAATAAGAACATTTTGATTTTCAGACCTCATTAAGCAGTACACTAGGAAATTGCACTTTCTCTTCCCCTAATTTCAGATATGAAGCCACCTCTTACACTGTAAGAAGCTAGCAAGAATGCAGCCTTTAATTTTGATGAGTGCAAGTTTAGATCCTTGTTCCCATTACAGGTTCCAGAGTGTTGGAATTGCATCCAAAGTGACTCACAGTTTCAGCTCTCAGTCTGTCCAGGTTTTGCAAAGGCTCTTGCATGTGCTGTGCCAGCCTTCATTCTTTAGCAAGCACTTTCTCGCTCTTCCCAATTCCTATCCTAACCATTTTTTCTTTTTTTTTCTTTTTTTTTTGTAGCCATATTTTTTAAATCATGGAACAGAGATGATCCTCAGATCCTCCATCCTCTTTCACAGACATATCACCTGTACCTGTGCCACCTGATACGTGTTTGTCTAAGGTCTAATGCGTTTTAAAACCTTGTCACAGAGGAGACTCTACAACCTTCCTGGTCAATGTCCCATTTACATCCCCTCAGACAAGAAAAACATTTCATGTCAGAACATGCCAGAAATGCTTTCCTATGTCAATCCTGAAGTTCCTCTCTGCATTTAAGCATATTCTCAGGGGACTAGGTTATAATGCATTCCTTTCTTCTTTGAATCACTCTTACATATTCAGAGACTTAAGATCTCACTATATCTTTTTTCTCCCTGAAACTAAACAATTATTTCTCTATTTCCTCACAGACATATCTTCTAACTATAAGAGTGCCCCTGTCCTCTCTGGAATTCCTCCAGAAAGTTCCATGTCACATATGAACTATGTCAGCTAAGGTGGAACACGAGACTCAACTGAAGCCTTACCCGGGCCAGGTGAAGTGGAGGGATTATTACTTTCCTTACACATGATATAGGCCTGTTTCCCCTCTCTTATGCTCCTTTCTCCTCTAATAATGTGGCATTATTGACTCAATGCGTGCAAGAGCATTTCTGCAAAATCCATAGTGGTAGATTAGAAATAATAGTGCCTAATGTACCTCCTTACCCTAGTAAGAACATTAAATAATTAACATGATTTTCTCCTCATAAATTAATGCTGGCTGTTACTTAAAACCTTGTTATTCCCTACATGCTTGCATCAGAATGAAAAATTTAGATGTATTATAATAATTTATCAATATTTATCAATAATTATAATCTGAATAAGGAGGGCTTATTCAGGAGAAATAAGTAAGATATCGGGTGGGGCAAGGGACAAGTGAGTATGCAGTGAGTGACTGAACTAAAATGTCATTGTACCAGACCATTTTAAAGATACATACATCTGTTTTTTGACTTTTTCCTTAACTTTTTGGCATGCTCTTTTTGTCAGATTCATAACACAGATACTAGGAATGACTGCATACTGTGACTCAGTATGGTCACTGGTGGAAACCTCTGCCCCTTCCTTTCCTAATCCCCACTCTTCATAATTCATGCTTTTCTAGTTTAAAATCAATTTACGGCTCCCTCTAACAAACTTGTGTAGCATGTATAAAACTGGAGCTTTATTATATTTCTGTGCCATCCTTTAAGAACATGGGACCTTGCAGACAATAGAAACAAGCAGGTTTTGAGCATGAGCCATTTGGCCTGGTTGAGATGTGTACGTCAAGGAATGATGCCCAGATTTCCCTCCGAGGAGGATCAGGAGAGGCTAGAATGACTGCTGTATGTGTCCTTTGGCAACAGAAATCTCACACCTGGCATGTGCTTAGCTGCCACATCTCAGAATATGTATCATGTGCCTATCCTTTTTTCCTGTAATTCGTATTAGAATATCCATTCTCCTGTTCAAAACAAACATGTGTGAAAATACATGGATTTACATCTTGGCTTGCACACCTAACTACAACTAAGCCAATAGCTTCAAGGTTCTTGTGGAATGGTTAAAATTACTGAATAAATGCATCCTTCAAAGCTGGGAAGCATTTTTTACTTCATGTTTAAATTCTATATTTACATGGGTATTATGCGTGAAAGGAGTGAGTTTAGCAAACTCAGTATACTTCATAGTGAAGATTTGATAGCCAGATCTGATGGCCCTAAAGCATATTTTGTCCTTAATAAAAACAGCAGGGGGGAAAAGCTCACACTGTTCAACTCCAAAAAAAAAAAAAAAAGATAATTCCTTGTCAGGGAAAGTTAAAGAAAATGTCCATAATCTAGTTGCAGCTGGGAGTACATGTCATGGCATGAGATGGAGCAATTCCTCTTCTATTCACTAGAGGGGAGTGACACACATAAACAATAGTACTTCACTGAAATATGATTTATTGAATATAATAGGCTTTTTTTTTTTACTTGAAAAGGGGGAAGAATTTGTATTCTTCTTGAATGAAGAAAAAACATTAAAGCATAACTAGAGAAACTTTCATATTTTTCACAGTGCTTCTCAGAAACCGCAGTATTTTTAAAGGTACTTTTCCAACTGTAAAGCAGGGAATTAGCAAAGACTGAATGCTTTGAGAAAAGGAAATGACTTCCTATCCCTTTACTAACTTTTGCTGGCACTAAAAGGCTACAGGGACTTGTAGGGATTAGGGAACTTCACTGCAATCTAAACAACAAAATAATTCCAATAGTAGTTTAAAACCCAGGAGTTACTAAAGCAAAAATCATAATTGGTTGATTTCCAAATGAAAAATGTGAGGCATATTTTGATAATGCAGTAAATTTAAAAGTTATATCCCACTACCTCCTTTTCAGACAAAGCAAAAATTTTCCTGCCTTCAGTGTTATTTTGTCAGAAGTTGCTGATGCTGCCACAGTTACCCTTTGACATTTTGGGAGGATTGTACTGCTTCTACCCAAGGCAAGAAAACCTTTCTCTAATTCCTGAAAAATACTTCCCGTGACTGACCTGTTAAGACCTTCACTTCTCTAGCAGACCTGTTCATAAGAAAGTTTTCAAAATGTATTTGTTTAAAGTATCCACACATCCCACACATCAATTTCCAATTATATTTCAAATCTCACGGATATTTAAATGCAAAATATCTGCAGCTGATCCCCAGGGAAACGAAACAATGCAGAATTAGCTGCGGCTGTAACGCAACTGCACCAGGGAATTAACACAGTCGCGCTGGCTGTAGCGCTGGCGAGCAGTTGTGCATTTTTCTCCTCGGTTTTCTGCCCGAAGGCTGTTGCTGCCAGGGCGGGTGGCAGCCAGGCTGCTGCTGATGCTGTCCCAGGGAAGAGGCAGCAGCCAAGGGAGGGACGGGATGGGACGGGATGGGAGCAGGGTGGCCTGGGGCCGCCCCCCATCCTCGTTTCCAGCGGGTGCACAGGCAGGTCCGGGCTGCCGAGCGCCGGGTTAGGACCAGGCCGCTCCAGTCCTCAGCAGCTCAGTACTTCTGGATAGAAGAGGTTGCTGGAAAAGTTGCCACAAAAATCAGCCAAGTGGGCTGCCCCTGGCTGCTGGGACTGGAATAATCCACCAGGCTCGGCCAAGAGCCCAGAGCGGGACCTGTCTGTCTGCCCAAGCACTGCTTGGCCTCGCTCCTCCTTGCTGCAGAGCCCCCAGAACAATCCGGCCTCCCCTTTACTGCAGGCAGAGCTCAAAATGAGCTTGCAAGAAACATGTTTCAGAAATTCTATATGAAATTTCCCAGTTTCTTACTTAGAAATCCGCTTGTCCCACATGGCTCTTTCCTACACGGCCACGAGGCAGAAGACAGGCAGGAGGTCTACCCATCCTGCAAGACCAGCCCTGGTGCCTGCTCTGCACCGTCCCAGCTCCGCTGGGCTGCACCACCCTGCACAGCCCCCTGCGCTGCTCACAGGGAGATACAGGAGGACTGGGCTAAGGATTATTTAGGCAAACTGGACACCCTTAAATCTACGGGCCCAGATGGGATTTACCCAAGAGTGCTGAGGGATCTGGCAGGGGTCATTGCTCAGCCGCTCTCCATCATCTTCGAGCGGTCATGGAGAGCGGGGGAGGCAGTGGAGGAGTGGAAGAAAGCCAACATCCCTCCAGTTTGCAAAAAAGGCCAGAGTGAGGAGCCGGGAAACTACCGGGTGGTCAGCCTCACCTCCGCCCCTGGAAAGGTGATGGAGCAGCTGGTCCTAGAGACCATCTCTAGGTATGTGAAGGAAAAGAAGGTGATCAGGAGTAGCCAGCATGGATTCACCAAGGGGAAGTAGTGTCTGACAAACCTGATAGCTTCTACAATGAGGGGACTGGAATAGATGATGGGAGAGCTGTGGATATTGTCCACCTTGACTTCAGCAAGGCTTTCCACACAGTCTCCCATAACATCCTCATAGGAAAGCTTAGGAAGTGCGGACTGGATGAGTGGACAGTGAAGTGGATGGAGGACTGGTTGGAGGTCAGAGCCCAGAGGGTGGTGATAAATGGAGCCCAGTCTGGTTGGAGGCCTGTGGCCAGTGGTGTCCAACACTCCCGAGGTCTGTGCTGCCATTCAGAGAGACCTAGACAGGATGGAGAGCTGGACAGAGAGGAACCTCATGAGGTTCAACAAGGACA
>JAUBNY010000700.1:2140032-2173363 GCA_032275445.1 Crypturellus soui
CGTGGCTGGCACTGTCCCCCGCAGATTGTTCCTCTTTTTAAACAGGTCCTCCAAGGATAGCATGGATTTTGTGCGTGTCAGCATGATGGACTCCTATTTATCCAAAGATAATCTGAGAATTACTGAATAAGGTTAACAGAATGCATTTATTTTCAGATATACGCAACAAAAAGGCACCTATCCCATGCTCTAAGCACCCTTCAGCTTCTCATAGTGATTAAACATTTTAGAGGAGCCATCATTCATATAACAAATGAACATGAACAAATATAATTTTTAATGTCACCCTGCATGTGCAATAGAATTTCTGTTTTTCACACCCAAACAACAAAAGAATGGGCAGGGGATTTTGATAGTAGCCTATGCCCACTTTAATGGAATAAATATTTAAAAGATAGCTTTCTTAATACTTCTTAACTGACTGTCCTTCAGCAATTTGCTGTACACTGTGTTTACACGCTGCTCAGTTCAGCCTAGTGCAGTGGCAGGTTTTATTTATTCCTGTCCTGTTGCTACATTTCTGCTCTCAAACCAGTTTCAGCGCTGTGCGTGAGGGGGTCCCCGTGCCAGGATTTCTGGGCTGTCTGCTCAGGCAGCTGCAGAGGGGAGCTGGGCGAGGACGTAGCACGTAGGTGCCTGTTCCCCGCGTACTCACAACGTGTTCCCACGTCCCCTGCCCCGAGGGCAAGGACAAGGCAGGTGGGACCGGAGCATGAAGGAGCGCGCGGTGCCGCCGGCTCCGGCTGCTGCTTACGCACACGGGATTGCTGTGGAGTGGAGCCTGGTGGCTGCCTCACGCTGCTGGTGGCCATCGCGCTGCGAACCGGGGCAGCGGGAAGGGACAGAAAGAGGCTCCGAGCCCGGCTGGGTGGCTCGCGGCTGCATCGCAGGGGACAGGAGGAGGTGCTGGTGACGGCTGTGTTTGGCAGCAAGCTGCTGCTGACATCTGCAGCGTGACGTTGCAGGACAAACACGCAGTGCGAAACAGCAGCGCTTCTAGCAGCCCGGGCCGCGCGGCGGGGTCTGAGCAAGGGCTCTGGAAGCTGAACTGCCGGAGCCCCCGGGACTTTCACTGTCTGCTTCCCAGGCACGCTGCTCCGCTGGGATGTGCCGCCCAGTTTTGCGTCTCCGAGCTGCCAGATCACAGTCTTTAAAGGCTACGAGACACGAGCAAGCTCAGAATTAACTGTTTGTTAGCTCTATAATCTGTAAAGTACATTTCAAGAAAATGAAAGATGTTATAAAAATACGATGCATTATTACTGTTAATAGCATGGGAGATCATGTGGGTTTCATTTTAAGGACACATTCACCAAAGATGTCTCTCTGTGTATATGTGCCCGTGCAGGCCTTCCTATGTACTCGTTTGTCAAACCGTGTTTTGAGTAAATTATATGCATTACTGAGTCTATTTGTAATACATACTTTGCACTATGGACCTGGAGACCTAGATATATCAATATACAGCATCTTTTCAGTTATTAAATCATTGTTTTGGATTTTTTGTACCATTTAAAATTTTTCCACATTAAAAACTACGTAAAAATACGCAGGGTCCCTACAAAGCCATCTCTTCTCCAGGCTAAACAAGCCCAGGTTTTTCAGCCTGTCCTCACAGGGCAGGTGCTCCAGGCCCCTGATCACCTTGGTGGCCTCACATGGGACGTGCTGTATTTTATGAACACCTTTCCTGCATTAAGTGGCTTCAAACTGAGCACAATATTCCAAGTGAACTCTAACAGTGCTGAGTAAAGGGAAAGAATCACTCATTAGCTATTCCCAGTTACCTTCCTCTCCATGTACCACAAAGATATGCCACACCTTAATAGGAATAATATGTACTATCCAGTAACTGGTCATTGATATTGTATAAAGAAATAAAACTATCTCCATAGCCTTCAATACCCATTAGCTTCTTTTACAATATCACGCAAAGCAACCTGCAAACTCACAGTTAAGTTTCCTGAGCGATTCTGTATGTCAGTATCTTGGAACCAGGAGCACATCCCAGCTCTGCAGCTTTGTCTGCATGCTGACCTCCTCTCTGGAAGAGCCAGAAAAGCACCATTTTCCTTATATTTCCCCTTATTCACCCTTCTCCCGTTCTCTCCAGTATGCTCTGGTTTCACACCACGGAGATCCGGGCAGACAGAGACCCGTAGCTCCTTCCAGCACGTCAAGCGCGGGGCAGGAGCAGGACTGCGTTAGCAGCACGTTACCAGCGCACCCAGGATGACATCTGCCCTTCTCCAGGGGCAGCGCTGTCCAGTGCACTCCCACACTGCACACATGTGCTGCATTCCTTATTGCTACACAGTTAACTTCACATTTTGCTGTATTAAAGCATTTTTGATTGAATGGGCCTGAGCAACAAAGCCATCTATACTGCCTCTCCAAAATCCTTATACCATCAGAACAGCTGCAGGCCGCCAAACTGCAAAGAAACCCACACATGTTCTCCGGTCATTCTCCAATAATGGCTACTTTTTGAGCTGTGCCAGCCAATTTTTAATTCATTCTGCATGTGCTCTATTTATATTGTAGAGTACAACTGTTTCATCAGGACATCATGCAGTACTAAATCAAAAGCCCCTCAAAGCTTTATTTGAAAAAATATATGGGCCATATAATTAATCTAAACACAGCTGCACTAAACAACTTTTTCTTCAGAGCCCAATTTTATGATTAAAGTCTAAATAGTTGGGTCTTTGTGTTAAATCACTCCTCACAGTTTGCAAAAGAACAATATTTACTTTGATCAAGCAATTTAGAGTACATCATGAGCAAGTATCAAGCACAGTATTTAATACAGCATAATACCTAGCAAAAAAATCCTGATGTTTGTTTCAGACAGGAATCAAGAAAAGAATCAGTAACAAACACCTTGAGAACTATTAATGCCTTGTAATTACTGCAGAACACATTCCAGTTCCCGGTATCCAAAGTACTACTGCCTGAAATTACCTCATCTAATTTTAGGCATTAAGTAAGGTATCTAAATTAAGAGCCTCATTGCACAGCTCTTCATTCTGCCCCAGAAAGGGCAATTTGTTCGTTTGATCTGAACTGCCCTCTAGATGGACACCCTCCCTTCTGTGTCTCTGACTTCTACCTTTGACCAAAAAAAAACAGATTAAAAGACAAAGTTTAGTTAAATTCAATAGATCCCAGCTGCAAAGCAGGGGAAGGGAAGCTCTGATAACTATTTTCTCCCTCTCTGGAGCCCCAGCACCCCATCAGTGAGAACCTCTTGTGTGAATCAGTGTAAGGTGGCGAAACGCAGCCTGCGTGGGGCAGAAAGTCTGTGGTCGTGTACATAACAGTAACACAGATTAATAAAATTCCATTGCTTACAGTAGCAGGCATTACCGTGCTGCTAACCACACAGCTAGCTAGTGTTTTGACCCTGGTACTTTAAAATTAATGGCTATGATAGCTTAACTCCTTGCTTTCCATCCAGCAGAGTTACTATGCTGTAAAAGAAGGCAAAAATGTACAGGCATGCCAGCTTATAGGCTAGTGTGTTAGGTTAAGTGGCCAGTCAAACTCGCAACTGTGAGGATAGAAAACACAAGTGTACTTCTAAGGGCAGTAACTAGCTCTGCTAGGAGCTCTCAGTTCTTAAGAGTTCTTAATAAAGATTCATCGAAGTACCATTGAAGTAGCTCTCACTCCAAAAATAAGGAAAGAAGGCATCGTATGCATCGTCGTGAGGTTTGATACAGGTCGGATGCCTAGAGAGGCCTAGAGTTTCCTAGAGCTGCCTGTGTGACTGTAGCATCTGCAAAGGAAACCGAAGGTGACTACCGAGATGCGGATACTCAGTAAGTGCAGTTAGATTGGCTGGCTCCTATCCTCAGCATGAGATTTTCAGTATGTAAAATACATACAAAAATCAGTCTGGGAAACTGATTACCAAGCAGCATCACCAAGGCTTGTTAATGAAGCTCAGGTCAACACTTTTTTCTTTTTTTTTCTCTAGGCTGGAGAGCTTCATTGTAGCATTACGAAGAATAACCAGCTCACTTTAAGGGCTGCAACTGAGGCACCAGAAGCGTGTTTACACCAGCTTCATTTTTAAAGGAAACGAAAGCTTTGTGAAGCGCTCGGGATGACTCTGTCTGCACTGATTATCCTGTTTGACTGTTATGTTAATAAACTAGGCAGATCCTGGAAACCACCACCTCTACACTTAACGAACAGTCCCTCTGAACCTTCTGCCATAATGTGTGAATAGACATAAATGCACACAAAGCCAAGAGTTTAAAATATTTGCACACCTATGCCTATTTTTATATGCATTAACTTGCTTAGCACTACTGCTTAGTATAAAATACAGTAGCTAGGGTAGATTACAGAAAAAAAAAAAAAAAAAGAGACATTCCTTCAATTCAGGGTTTTATTTCATTTGTTCGTCAGTTACCACTGGAGTTTTTTTTTTTTTTTGTGCAAAGATAAGGTATAAAGATTCATTTATCATTATTCTTTATCTGCTGCTTTAACAAAGGTACTTTAGCCTATGCAGACACCATCATGACATTACACTGTGTAATATCAGGTGTTGTCTGAAGGTCGCAGTTACAATATCGTAATTTCTGCTCTGGCTCCCTAACAAAATTAGCTTTATTCAGGGCCCTGGCCCTGAATCCACTCTTTCCATAACAGCTATTCCAGGACATTGTTATATTACTTAATATTATGTGCAAATGGCTTGGTTTTAATTAACCTGCTTCCAGTAATTTTTGAAAGAAAACTGAAGCAGAAATGGAAGAGGGAAGTCTCCTGCTGTGCTCAGTGGGACGGGATGAGAGACTCCGAGCTGTCTTGTATGCACGCCCGAGGAAGGAGAGGACTTAAAAAGGTTCCTTTTCTGCTCTGCTGGCTGACTTCAAGCCACTTAACAAACTCCTTAAAGGTTTCTGTAGGAGGAAGTAATCCAAAGATAGAACTAAGAGAATAAAAAGAAGAAACAATTTTGAAACCAAGAGAAAATTAATTAAAACAGGAGTTTAAAGGGCATGTTCTTAGTCAAGTAGCAAACAGAAGCTCAGAGGCTACCTCACTCTCACTGAATTTTCCTTCTCTTCCCTGTTTGCATTGCATTTGCTTTCCTCCTGGGTATAGGGAACAGGCTCATTACCCTTCATCAAATACAGATGCACAATCAGCAACAAGATCCACATGCAGGTCTCACTTTCATGTCATAATTCATGTATGTTTGAGATCTCTGGGAAGCTTTGAATTTTATGTAAAGTTGCTTTTGAGTCACAGAAATATCACACATGTAACAGATGACTTTTGTTTATTCATAAGTATTATGAATAATGTTTTTTAAATTGAAACCATGCACTGCTTACACTACATTCATAATATCTAATCTTTTTTCCAGCTAATAATTTTGAAGGCCCTTGAAGTTGGCTTGCAAGTGAAAAAATAATAAGGACCAGGAGTAAAATCCTTACATCTTCGTCAAAAAGTTTTTTCTATTTTCAAAAAGTTTTCCATTAAAATAAATGTAGTGTATCCCAATGAAAACCACATCATTGGTGTCCCCTTATTCTAGCCTAGAAAACTGAGATAAACAAGTGCTTCAAAGCAGCACCTTCCATCAAAAAAGCAGCTCGCCCATCACTCCTCTTAATACACTAGGCGTTTTGAAAACTCGTTGGTTTAATACTCTCATTATTAATGAGGTTTTCACTCTTTTTTTCCCTAAGCTGCCTTTAATTTCAAAATGGTATAGACATCAAATGTAGAAACTATTTTACCACAGTCTTAATGCTGTACAGTTTGTATTAGAAAAGGATCAAGATCTATGCTTGCATCAGTAAGTAAAATATGGCTATATAGAGTGTTTTGTGGCATTTATGAAATAAGGTATACTGAAACAGTAATCTGTGTATTTGACTAGAAAAACAGGAACAGAAAGTACAGTAGGTTGCAGTAGTAGTGTTGTTAGAAACATCCTGTTTTCTCTTCCTGATATTTGTGATTCGAACTCTGCAACCTTTGTTGCAGTTAATGCAATTTTGCAGCTAATGATTTTTTTTAACAACTGACCACCAGAAATTCTTCCACTCTATGTTTTTTTCTCTTCCAGTACTTCCTCAAAAGGCTGAAACTGGGCAGCACTGTTTCTCTGTGCCCAAACTCTCTTAGGATTCAAGGAGGTACTTCCAAAGTTACAGGGCTCAAATATATAATAGCAGTTGTACTAGTTGGTAGATGACAGTGTTAAATGAGATAGATATTGATGCTTTGAAAATGCAAAGACAAAATAAAGCATATCTCTCATTATTGCACAGGTGCTGTTTTCAGATATTCATCTTGTGCAGCTACTTACGTTTAAAAGCCAAAAAACACTCAAAGAAATGGAGTTTTGAAGCAAACCATTCACTCAAGGTTATCCACCTTCCTTAAGCTTCCTGGAAAACAGCAGAGGACTCAGCAAAGGATCCTTTTATTAACTGTGGAACTTCCTGTTTTCAGAGTGTTTGAGTCTTTCTCTGCAAAAGGAAAAGTTTCACAGCATGCCCATACCTAACAATTACTGCTTCTGAAATGCCTCCGTTGTGCATTGCCTCTTTTAAGCTTTGCTGTGCCCTGAATACAGCGAGAGCAAGAGTACTGCACAAGTTATGATATATATGTACAGATAGTCACCTCTGGGTACAAGTATCGTGCGCATTGCATGCTGCAGGATAGTGAAAAACTACAAGGTAGCTCTCAATAGCTCAGGTTTAGGAATGTATTTCAATTACAGGAATATGTACTTCTGCAGAGACTGGTATGCTCTACTTCTCTACAGGTTAAAGGTAGCTTGGACGTTTTTGTACAATGTCATACAACTGTGAGATTTTTCCTTACAGCTTCAATGAGCTTCCAAGTATTCCTGAAGACAACATTGGCAGAGTTCGTTGAAGAATTCAGAAAGGATCTCAAAAGCACCTGGATGTCGAAGTTCTCTGAGTGTCTTAGGACTTCCCCACTTGAGTAAAACAATGACATCACCTACTTGAGAAAACTGGTCATTCCATGAGCTTCTACTAAAATAATGCTGATTAATAACTGCATTTATTTATGTTCCTAATATTTCTGTGCCTTGAAAATTAAGATATTTTAAGAATAAGCATTCACTATGTAAGGGACCCCGTTACCTTTGTGAGGGCAAAAACAAAATGATGAAATTAGTTGACTGAAAAAATAATTTGCATTTCAACATGATTTTGTTAAGCAAACCCATAAATCGAAAGACAGTTACACCCTTCATATTTTCTGACCTAAAAAAAAAAAGAAAAAACAAGGCTGTGGTCCTGGAAAAGTTTTCGTGTGGCAGCTGCTACCAAAAGCCTTCAGCAAATTATCATCCAGCACTAGATGCATTTGACGATTAATTAAGACTTCAGACAAAAGAAGGTTTTATTATCAGTTGGCTTCTCTTTCAGACATTTGCAAATTAAATAACTGAAGTATGAGAACCATTCAGTTTGATGGCATCATGGTACTGCATTTTTATGCAATATATGGACTTTCTTTTGGTTCTTCCCATCTACAAGACGACCTCCTGAACCACAAGATAGGAATAACAGAAATTCTTTGCCCATGCGATGCAGGAGGTCAAGACATGTTCAGAATGATCCCTTTTAGCAATATAATTGATTAATCTGTAAATCAACGAATAGCAAAAGCTGCTCCAGCTGCCAGAGCTCCTTGTTTTTTAGCACACACAGAACAATTCCTTCTGACTCGTTTGCTTTTGGAAACAGTCAGAGGAAATTCCTGAGTCCATATCTGTCTATGAAACTTATATTTTTTTAAATATCCACATACACTAAAAGTAATACTGGCCCCCTGGTGGGGAGGCAGATGTATTGGTGTAAGCAACTTCATGAAGTCTCATTTTCTCATTTTAAGCAGAGGAATGATCCTTAAGTTCCTGTTCAACTGGTGTAATCAAGTCAAACTTAGATATGTTGAAACCAATAATAAATGGTGCCTGCGGTCAAATTTGAGGCTATACTTCAAAATCTGTGACATAAACAAAGCTTTGCTGCTATGATACTACAAAGTGGACATCAATGAAAATGTATTTCTCTAAGGGGGCTGGCAAAACACTTCCCAGATCTGAAGGTGATTCCTCGGGTATTTATTAAAAACACAGGAATCCTCTGTCAGTAAAAAGTCCATGAAATCCGCTAGCTGGCCTTGGTCAACAGCTGATGCTTCATATTTTATACCGAGGCATGTAAGAGCCAGAAATATTAGGTCCATGAAAATCAGAAGTTTCTGGTTTCTACAGAAGTTAGATTCAAGCCCTTATTAAACTCCATTAAACTTATTAAACTTCTTCCTTGCAGCAAGTAACCAACCTGCTTTGTGATGAGAATCAGGAGGTTTTATTATCTGTATCTTTTTTTACCTTGCTCAACTACAGTTTAATTACTTAATACTTAAAAAATAAGACATACATACACAATCCAGACACTGTTTTTTGATGACCCCCTGTGGCAATAAATTCCCTGTATTTACCCTGCAGTCTACATTTCCTTCTGAGGAATCCATATTTCCTTGTCCTCTGGCATCTGACCCCTTTGGAGTTTATTTAAACCTGATATTCAAAGCAAATCTTGGGCTGTTTAAGCTGGCATCAAGCAAGATTTATAAAGGGAGCCTGAGCAGTCCCTGTGGAACGCAGGGGTTGCATTTCGTGCACAGGTGACAAACGCTGAAATCCTCCCCTTGCAGTGGCTGGTGGGCACAGAGAAGGGGCAGCCTCAGGTGGCAGCACAGGGCACCTTCCTGCCCTCCTCGCTGGCCTCATCACACGGTGACCAACTCACCTGGGGACTGCGCAGCTCCTCTGCCGTCTGCACGGGGTTTCTGAGTAAAAGAGGGGCTGGAAGGTCAGTCCCCGCGTGCGGCTGTGCTGCATGGAGCTTGCTGGTACAGGGATGTGTCAATTTAGAGCACTTTAGAGCAGCCAGAAGCTTAAAGAAATAGCCCTGTATGCATATATTTTTATATGATAGGTTGTCATACAGTGCATTCAAATGACATCACTGCTAGTAAAAAATAAGATCTGGCCAGCATTAAAGCCTATTGTTCAACTGCATTACAGCAACCAAACCAATCCAATGCAAATGCAAGCATTTCATTAGATGTTCTAAGTGTCCCTGTTGGAGCAGGGGGGCTGGACTAGATGATCTCTGGAGGTCCCTTCCAACCTCAACCATTCTGTGATTTCCTAAGTGAAAACAGTAATGCAGAGCTGAGTGATCCTTCAGCAGACCCCAGGTGCTGCAATAGCTGCTCGTTCTGAAACTGCCAGATCAAGTCTTTTAAAAAGCAAAAAATAGCTCTTTACTAGAAGGACAAATAGAGCATAGAGCTCTGCCATAAGACATTCTTTTAGTAAAACAGTAATAAGATTTTAAAAGATACAGTATATAGGAATAAAACTTATCAATGAGGAAGGCATAAATTCCCACGACCCAAGGCATAAACCATGCATGAATTTACTAAACCTCCCCCCATCGGCGATGTTGTGGCACTGTAACCTCCTCTGAAGTTCAGTCAAGCTGCTTTCATGAACAGAATAACAAACTATTGATCTCATATGTGTCTAAAAATAACAGCCTCGGGACAGGATCTGGTTTCTTTAAAGTGCTGCATTTTGACTTACGTGAAGCATCCTATAAAAGACTACATTTCTTTTGATTTGCAAAGCCATGCGATCTCCCTGTGGGATGTTAGGAACTGTAACATGTTAGTCACAGAGTGCCCTTCCTCATTAAGAAAGTACCTTCTGCTTCCTATCAAAACATGGTGGATTCTATGGTGCTATGAGTTTGCTACCATCTTAATTTCTGGCTTTAACAGATGACTTGTATTAGAAACCTGAGCACTCTCGGATGATAATCGGGTAAAAGGATAAAATAAAGAGAAGGAGGAAGTGGAGGAGACAGAACAGCTGATAACAGCATCTGCATAAACATATTCCTGCTCAGGAGGGATCCACCTATCAAAAGCCCTGGGAAGAGGACACTGAAATAGATAAAGACTTTTCGGGGAAAAAGAAAAATGATCCATGACAAATGAATCAGAACTAGAGTTTTAGAAGAAAAGCAAGTGGGCCAGAGACATGGAGAGGAATCCAGCTATTAGGACCTATTCTCTGCTCTAGTCTATTTTGAATGCTATGGCGAACAAGGCAAGTCCCTGAAACTGCATTCCATCAACTGCGACATTCCCACAGAAATTACTGAGAATTTGCATTCCCAAAGTTTTAGCTGGCCCTTTGAAAACAGTACATTCAAAGTTCCCAGAAGAGCACAGGGAGGCGCCTTTGTAGCTCCGTGCTGCATATAAATTTTACCCTTTTTTCGTGTCTCTTAGGCATGCATCCCACTCCTCTTTTGTGGCTAGCAGCCCCGATTCCTCACTGAGAGCAAAATATCAGCCTGATCTTGCCTCTGCTGTCCTTTCCAACGTTCCTTCACAGAGGCAGAAGCCTCCCCACAACGTAAAGGCTGCAACACTTCAAAGCAAGTCAGCTCAATTCATTCATTTCACATCTGGACACAGATGTGTTACTAACCCAAGCAGAATATTTGAGGAGCTCAAGGTAGGTGTGTGCACTTGCTATAAACATGTGCTCTCTGTTCACAGGTCTGCTACAGAAAAGTCACACCTGTAACTCTGGAAGGCTGCACAGATTTAGTATCACATATGCTACACAGCAGTGTGTTCTCCAAGGGGGAGCCTGTGTAAACACCTATCTGTAGAGCACTAAATAAGGTACTGTAACGAGTAACAGGGAAAATGGAGTGTCAGTACCTCACAGGCCCTCATAGTATTTAGTCCAAAGCTGGCAAACACCTGACAAGAGTCACAGGAACACTGACCAAGGGCAACGTGAGCCAAGTCACAGATATTGAAACAAAACAAGCTGTATGATGGAAGTACAATGGTTTATAATACACATAGGAAATCATCCAAATCATCATTTCTTTAGGTTATTATAAACCTTAATTATATTCTCTTTCTAATTAGCTGTTAAACCCTGGTATTCCAATAGTCTCCTTTCTATCAAGTATTCCTTGTGGCTCATCTATATGGGCATGAAGGGACATCCCTTTTCCTTCTCTACCAACTCAACTTTCCAGCATCATATTTTGTGTTTATGATTTTATAGGTAGAAAAAGTTCACTCTAGTTACTGTTTTAGGAATCCTGATTTCCCTCTGTCACTGCATTCAAGAGTTGTCAACCACTCTTTTTGCAAGACTGTTTTGAGAGCATCTACAAGTCTGCATTGCAGTTCTACGCCAATATATCCCAGTGAGATGGCTGTGATAGTGATCTATGTTGTAGCTAAATTACTTTTATTACAAAAGTGGGCTTACTTAGAATTTGCTTGGGTATATCTACAGATGACACCTGTAATTCATAGAGATACAGATAAAACCTATATTCTGTATTTCCTTTTCTATCAGTGTTAATGACTCAAAATACTTCCACGGCAAAAGGAGCATTCTCTTTCATTGAAAACATTCTCATTCAGAATTGCCTACTTTACCTATGCTATAATCTCATCAACCACTATCCTTCCATTAAAAGATACAGCCTACCAATATAAATGATATATTCTTTTTCTCTTAGCACAAATACCTGGACGGTCAGTAACATAAAAGAAATCAAAAAGAACTGAACATAGTTATCATGGACAGCCATTAGTCAAACACGACCCTTTCAAGCAACTTCTTAGCTCCCCAGTAAAACATTAAAGAATTGTATTTATTAAACTGATTGTTCTAGTACTCTACTACTACTCTTGCAGTTTTAACAGGACACTCTCTGTGCTAGTGAATGATAAATATTTTGTATTTGCAAATTTGCCCAGATCTTAATGTAACAAAGGGGCTTCTGTTTCTGCTTTTCCAGACATACTCACATTCCCTTTAGCAATTCTTAAGGGATTTAAGGCACTTTGAAATCCATGGAGTGATGAGCACTTAACTCTTCAAGGCTCCTTTGAAATCCTAGCCTTACATTCCAACCCCCTGAACCTCAGCTCTTTGCAGAAATATTTAACTACTGTATCTACTGTTGAGTCTCTGTGTTTTCAGTGATCTGATAAACTAAAAACTGAAGTAGGCCCTGCAAGCATCGATATTTATTGATAAATCAAACTGTGAGCTTTGTGAATTTTATTCTTCTCAACAGTAAGTCATTACTGAATTCAGATAGGCATACTTGACTTTATGGTAACTTGCTTTATATTTGACCTGCATTTCACTTTTAGGAATTGGACATGAAATTATACTTATCATAATAAAGTACACACACATATTGGACCTTTAGATCTCATATATGTTTTAAGGGAATGAAATGTTTTATGTTAACATGCATAGTGTGGCAACATCATGGCATGGCTTCCGTGATTTCCTATCTCTGCCAAGCAGTACCGGCAGCCCAGCACACCGCCCCCGCGCAGGGGTGGTCTCCAGCCCTCTCCGCTGCTGGCCGGCAGCAGCAGCGAGGAGCTCCCCACGGGCTCTCCCTACGAACAGGGCAACAAGCAGCCACCTCCGGAGCCACGACCGGACTCTCTCCCAGCAGTGGCAAACGGAGAGCTCTCTGGATACCAGACTATCACAGCCAGGGCTGCTCTGGGCTTTAGAGGAGTTAAGATGACTCAACACTCCTCTGTGTGTTCCAGACAATCCCAGTCAGAAGCAGAGCCAGGGTGAGGCTTTCAATGTGTTCCTGTTTCATTAACCTTCCTTCTGGGGTACTGCTGACTTTTCAAATATAAATGCTTGAATGACAGAGTAAATATGCTGCCAGATTTACTCCCTTCTGCTTCATGAAAATCTTACTTGAATATAGGGTGAATTTAGGATTTAGGACTTTTTCCTAACATAACAGCCCAGCCCCATGTACCTGTAATACCATTCTTTAATATTTCTTTGGGTTCTCAAATGAAAGGCACATAAGCAAAATGCATATATATAACTTCTGATCCAGTTAAGTTACAGCAGAATACACATTACTAGGGACAATGAATTATCCATACTGCCTCAGAATCTAGAAGAATCTAGATTCACGTGATGGTTGAAAATAACAAGGCGCAGGACAAACGACACCCCTTGGACTCTGAATGAGAGTCCAAGCCCTGTGACAGGGGGTGTTGTGCAAACACATACACACACCTACTTTGTTAACAAAGAGCATGCAAACAAGCAAAGAGAACAGAGAGAAGTCACTTTCTAACGATTGCTGAATGGTCTTTACTGAACTGAAGGGATCCCCCACTTAACTGAGCTGTTTTGGTGGCCAAGCTGCTGGACACACGCTACTTTTTCCTGCCTAGAATATTTTTTCCTGTCCAGGCAACAAGCTTTTTGGAGCATACATTTGGACATTACTTCTTAATCCAGTGGTTGTAAATGGGTGTTCAGTACTGCTTTCCAGAAGTTAATCAGGAAGTATATTCTTTCCTGTGTGGTAAACATATACTAAGCTTGAAGTATCGCTCACCTGGTTATACAGACAGAAGCTCCTCAGAAGATCCAGCACTATCAAACATAAAACCTTGATCTGCAAGTCCCAGAGGAAACTCTGTAACATGAGAGAGGTTTTTTTCTTTTTTATAGAAGAAATTTTACATAAATTGTGTTTAAATTCATTTTATTATGGAGGCTCCAAAGTGCAATCACGCTTACCTAACACTTTGTGACATGAAACGTGTCTGTTTATATTAGGTCAGTAATTTTAGGTAGTAAAAAGAGTATTACATTTGGGAGAGTTGTTAGCTTGAACAAGTGTTCGTGACTGTGTTGATACTAGGCAATACAGTCAGCCTACAGCTAAAGCATCCAGCATTATCCGATTGAGAACTGCTGAGCAGGTTACAGGAGCAATGTGCTGTTTACATTGATTAGCTGATTGCCTGTCCTCCTAACTATGGAGGTCAGATTTATTCATAGAATCACAGAATCGTTAAGGTTCTCTAGAGGTCCCTTCCATCTAGTCCAACCCCCCTGCACACGCAGAGTCACCTAGAGCACATGGCACAGGACTGCATCCAGGCGGGTCTTGAAGATCTCCAGAGGAGACTCCACAACCTCTCTGGGCAGCCTGTGCCAGGGCTCTGTCACCCTCACTGTCAAGAAATCTTTCCTTAAGTTCCTGTGGAACTTGTGGTGTTTCAGTTTGTAGCCATTACCTCTAGTTCTGTCAGTGGACACCACTGAATTCAAGCTTATTATTGAAGTCATCATGTCATATAAATGGCTAGTATACATTATTATAGCATCTAAGTAAATATTCAACTTTTTGAATTCACAGTTACAAACCTGTGTTTAACTGAGTGAACTCTGCTCCTTTTTTAAACAGGAGTTTGAGCTAGTTAATAGTATTCCTAAATCAAAGTTTAAGCAATGGCCCTAGTTTTAGCCAATCTGACCTATTTAACTCATGTCTAACATGTTTTACCCATCAGAGTGTCAGCCTCAGTGCCGTGGTGAAGCTGTCGCAACGGGTGCTGTGTGCTTGGCACTCTCTTTGGAAATCTCATCATCTTGCCCAGTGCCCGCTGTCATGATCAAACAGTAAGCACTGTCTCATCACTTTGTTTCTTTGGAAAAATGCAGTTTGCTTTAGCACTTTTTTTCCACCAAAAACATTTCCACCAAAATGTTCATCTCTGTTGAGAGCTAACTCAACAAGAGCCGTGACTAAGAAGCAACAGAGTCTGACAGTGCTATCTGCAGTTACCTAAAATGTTCCCATGGAGGTTTCTGCACCAGGGAAGTAAAGTGAGAGAATGTGTATGACACAGACACAAAATAATTAAAAAGTCACATATTTAGAATGGCAATATATAGCCTAAAATGCAATTTTTGCTAATGTAACTTATTTGCATGCTTTCATAGTGAAGCTGCCATGCTAGTAAAGTCTGAAAAGTCTTTGCTAGCTTCATGGAATCATAATGCTTATAATACGATTATGACAATACAGGCCATAAAAAAACACCCAGTAGTATCTGCATCAAGGCTTTACCATTTGCTTAAAAAATAGTTCTGAGTAGAAGTTAAAAGCAATAAAAATCTATTAATACTTCTGTAACAATTTTATTGTTTCTATCACTGAGCTTGTCATGTGCAGAGATGGTTCTAACACACCTCAACCTGCTTCAGGTTTCTCATACCATTCTCATAGGTATTTGTGGATGATATGGAAAACACTCGGTTCCAGCAGAGACGTCTGCCTCAAAGTAAAGCCATCCTGGTGTGCCCTGCTCAGCTGGCAAGGCCCTTCTTAAGGGGTTTTGTTTTCTGTACAAATGTGTCTCTGAATAATTAATCAGTAATTTGTGGGTTGTGCCTGAGGAGCTTGAGAAACTTTTGCTGGGTACAAAGTAGAAGACTTCAACCACTGACTACATATTCCACCTACTGTGCAGCCTTTGGCGCAAAAAGAAAGTGAAAGAAGCGCTCATTTGTGCTTATTTATTTACGCTTTGCCATTAACTAAACAGTCAGGTCCATTGGAAAGGCTAAATTGACTGAGATGCTGGGAAGTGAGGAAGAAAGCATCACTTGCAAAATACGTCATGGAAAAAGTCACTTGCACGTGGCTAACAATGACTCCTGATAACACGTCAGACTGATTTTTCTTTCCCTCCACCATGCACCTGTGGGCTAAGTTTATCTGCAAAATATCTGCTCACTACCAGTTTAATGACTTTGACTTTCAAATGGTTTTATTCTAACTGTACCCATGTAAGTTCAAAACTTGAAAAGTCACCCAAACTAAAAGGGTAATTCCTTTAGCTCTTTGCTTTTTTAATGTCTTCAGAAGGATAGCAATCATGTGTGCAAATTCATGCAGTTAATAGGGACCATATTTTGAAAAAGTGAATCACTGTATCCATCTTATTAATGATGATTAAAGAATGAGATTATGTTCTAAGATTCATGTGATTCATGTGACTGGTCAACTGAATAGACCAGTTATTTTAAAATACATTTTTTTCTCTTCCTTTTTTAGCTCCCTGAGAAATTAAATCTCATATAACTTCAGTAATATAACGTTTATGTATCTAGTACAGTTACCTACACTATCTACTTAACTACACTTTTATCATCACTAGAGAAAAGAAATCTTGAGGCTTTAACTCACCTGCTTTGGGGCTCTACTCAGAGACAGTTGACAGAACCAGCTTCATCTTCAGCTTGGCCTGTCCTGCTCGATGGTGACCAAACTGTTCGTAAAACAGCCTTTGAGCCACTTGGCTTAAACACTCCACCGCTCAGTGAAAGAAAAGGTAGGATTTGGAGAAGACTGGTTTGCTCAGTGTGGGGAATGGATTCAAGGTAGGGTCAACAGTGGTATTAATGAATGAATTCTGCAGCAAAGACAAGCCTAGTAAAACATCACTGAAGAAAACAAATTTCCGGGATTCATTCTTAAAATAATGGAGACTACAACCATATGAAAATTCTTTCTTAAGGATCCCCCTTTCTATAACAGTCTTGTAATTTTAGTAGAACATAGAGACTATAGACCTGCCATATCCCACCAGTGAGATCCTACCCCTCTGGGAGCACACTGAGGTACCAGTCTGCACAGAGAGCGACGTAGCGGGGAAAGGACTGTCGTGCTGGGCTGGATGGGGAAACGGGGCCCTGCTCGGGGGAAACCCCTTGGCTTCTGCGCAGCAAACGGCCGAGTCCAACACACTATTTATGTATTTGGTCCTCCCGTGTCACAGTAAGGTGCAACAACGATGAGACATTCCCTCAGTTTACCCTGGGATGTCTGGCAAAAGCTTAATTCTCTGTATGGCTCAGAGTGCCTAAAGATTGCCTGGCAGAGGCAAGGAAAGGGGAAGGCGCAGTAATCCCAAGGACCCCCTCCTTGCAGACAGACAGACAACCAAAACCCTGTCTGTTCAGGACCTCGACAATGCAGTGTGCTGCAGACACAACATTAAGTGAAAGAGACTAATTTCACTTCTGTCGGTTCAGATATTTCCGATCCCTGCCCATACTTCAACACTGCAGCGGGAGGCAGGTGAGTGCAGGAGGCTGATGCCATTCCAGGCCCGCATGGTGACAGGTAAATGATTACTTTTCTCTATCCCCACCTCCAAGCTGGGGATTTTCCACTACGCTGTCTTTGCTCAGGGAAAATTTTAAAATGGCAGCAGAGTCTCGAGCTGTCTGATTTTAGTGCTGATAGAATGGCACTCGATTTGCTTGACTAAGGAAACTGCTGGCAAAAAATGTTACAATTGGCAATTTACTTGTCTTCATGCATATTTTGGCTCCATATTAACATTATGAAGTTTTTTTCCAGGCAAGTGCAGAATAATTTGAACATCTGTCATGCAGCCAAACATAAAGTTGATGAGAGTATTTTATATATATAGTGTAATGTCAAAGTATAGTCTGATATGTTATTAAAAAAGTGTCAATGCAAATGTTACAATAAAAGCTATAATCTCACTGGGGAATGAAAAGTGGTTTTTTTTTTTTTTTGGCACTGTTTTTTTTTTTCCCATCAGATTCAGAGTTTGCAGGATGAGAATCTTTTCTCACACCAGAAGGAATAGCACGAGACTTCTTACTGGCGTAAATATTTGTGCTTACTTCCCTTCTCACCTCAAATATGTAACTTTATATGATATATTAGCATTATAAAACTTATAGCTTTAGAAAAGATGTCAATGCCCTCATGAAATACCTTTTAAACACAGATCATAGAACTGAAAGATGGAAGTTGTCTACAATACTAAATTACTGCAGTTCAGAAGCCATATATTTCATAATCTTACAGGCATTCTCATTGCTCATAAAGCAAGAGGGCCCTACATTCTCATTCCCTACCCAGCAGGTTTATATTACATATCATTTAGGAGGGGCTCTGAAAGTCTTTTTCTTAACAAATTCATAGACTGTATTTGCATAAATGGACAGCAGTTAAATACTACAAAAACCTAGAAGACTGTGTAGTTGGGGTGCGAATCCAACATTTAGAATGATAAAAAGTAATTCACATTAAAATGTCCTCTTTCCCCAATGGTTTGATCTTCCAGAGTTCATCTTTAAGGGTGACTCTGGAATCTCTAATTTTCTGCTGATGTTAGTGATCAAGGTATAACAGGCTACATCATTATCTGTTATTTGTTTTTACAATATTATCTATTTATCCAGCTAAAATTCAAACTCCTGATCTAGTACAATACTCAGCAAAATTTATGGTAGTAATACACCTTGGAATTTTACTTATTTTCTAAATATATTATACTCTGATTTCCTGGTCTATGTTTTTACTTTTACACTCTTTGAAGATCTGTTCCTTAATGAACAAGCCTGAAAATGAAGGAAACAATGAAACATGAGCCATTACAGCCATTACTTTTCATAAAAAAGGAAGAAACTAAAATAAATAGCTGCAAAGTAATGAGCAGGAAAAATAATGAATGAAGTAAACACTGCATCAGAATCTGTTTTTAACTACCTATTTCCTAACTGAATTGTGATTTCCAAGCTGAAGCCACACTACCTGAAATGTGGTACACTGAGCAATAGGTCATTTTACCTGAATGTGATGTAAATATTATAAAAAGAGAGTTTTTGGATGTTTGTCTCTTTTTTAAAATTTGTTCTTTTTGTTTTGTTTTTCATTATGATTACTTAAATCTTTTTTTAGTGAACTTTCTAAAATTACATCATTAGTAGTTCAGTGCTTACTTTGCTTTAATAACTTGTTAAGGAGACAAGCCTTTTCGAATTCCCTTGCAAGGAGTTTTATTTTATTGAACAACATAGTATATATCTATAAAATACTCTTATGCTTCTGTTACCTTTTTTTGTGTCTTTCAGTAAAAGATTAACTATATCAATATAATTTAATGATGTTCATATAATTTTAATTTATTCCATAATTATGAATTTTGTTTTCAAAAAAGGCTTAACAATGAAAAAACAATCAGATAGTACAGCCTTAAAACCATTATTGATTATGGGGTTCTGAATAGTGTTTATAACTTATTATAACTGACTTACTCCATCTGATTGTCATTATTCCTCTAACCATATTTTTTGCCCCTTAAAGCCCAAAAATGTTCTTAAGGATCAAAATAACCAGCTGCTAGACAACTGTAGACCTGCATCTTTAAAGAACAGCTCTCTTTCCACATTTTCTTCTAATCAGAAGTTACTCTGACTTCCAGACACCTCTCTCAAAATTCAGAGATAAAGTCAAGCTTAGTTGGAGAGTGCAAACTGGGCAAGGGCAGCATGAGTGGAGTGAGTCACTGACAGGATTTTAACCATTCAGGGACACAAACTGGCCTTTTTAATGGTCAGAATTTCCAGAACGGACAATGTATTAATGGGTTTCACCGAGACATGGTGTCATACATGTTTTTACTTGGTGGTGAAGAATGACACATCGTTTTACCAATAATGCTTTTCTATATACTTCTTTAGTATTCATTCCTTACTCTCTTAAGCCTTTTTGCTGATTTTGAAGAGCCACGAGGCAGGTTTCTTGACATGCCTGCAGATCACAGGGCCTGTCACTCTGAGCAGCGTTGAGCAGTGCACGATAACTACCAAGAAGCCCGATCAGGTATTCAGCTTCACTTGTGCTATCACATCTTCTCACTTTTAAATCCAATCAAAACATATTTTTGAATGCTACCAATTATTTAAATATTTATATTTTTAAAGAAAGCTAATTAATACTGCAGGGTGTTCAAAATCTGACAAAAATGCTCCTGATTGGAAATGAATGGTGGAAGTGCCATACTCGAGTGAGGGCTGCTGCACCTGGAGAATACAACATTGAGACAAAAGTTCCAGATATTTCAGTAAAAATGCTAGAAAGTTGGCATACTGTAAGTATAAAATAACATAATAAAATAAAATATTATAAAATAAAGTTTTTTTCCTCTGGAGAGCAACTTGTTCCACAAAGGTAAAGATCTGTGTATTTCTTGTATGCATACAAATTCTATATAGGTGATTCCACACATTTCTCAATCTTACTTAAATTCGTTATTTTTTTTTCTCCACTATTGCAGATTAATACTTATTTCTTCTAAAATCCTGCCAAACATGTCCAGTGATCAATTACACCAAATTTATTAATTTATTACACCAAATTTATACTAATTAATTTATTAATATTTACTGATGCCAAAACTCTAGTGCATAAGACTTGCTGCAGTCAAAACATAAGTAGTTGTTTTACTGCTTAGTTATATTCACTCCAATAAGGAATTGAATATGCTGTTTTTGCACACTGTATCTAAGCTGTTATAAAGCCACTATAAATTGTATCCCATTCAGTTTTCTTTCATGAAGGAGAGGATGTACTAATTCATAAATGGAAAGCTGTTTTAATGTTTTAATCATGGACTTTTTACTCGCATCCTTGAAAACTCTTTTTAATAGGCAACAATTTTTCCACTGCCCTGCAAGAGACATTTTGCTTCACTGCTGCACGGATGCCGTTTTAAATCAGTCATAACAACAGTGTAACAGCAAAGCTCAAGGGAGATTGATAATAAACTGAAAAACAGGTATGAGGGCCACTCAGAAACTCCTGCTCTGATTCCTGAAAAAATGTCCTGCTTTGGATAAATAGGACAGAAGAGGAAACTTAGAGCTGTAGGCAGTAGAATTTGGATCTGACTGTGAATTGCTCCAAGTACATGGAGTTATAGAAAAACTGACCGGGGAAAGGTGGGTTGATGTCATCATAACATTTTTTTAAAGTATATATTATGCTCTCACAGAAGTCAGTGGCAGTTTTGACGGGAATATCAAGCAGGTTAGGGCTCCTATGCTTGGTTGCTCCTACACGTCTTCATGATGGTGACAGGGATTATGATGGCATTTTCAAACACAAAGATTGCTGCAGTTATCTCTCCCAGATTCAATTCTCCAAGACTGCTGTTCCTCACAGCAAATAAAACTTCCTGGACTGAAATCTAAAGGCACAGACTTTAGCTTAATCTCTTGCCCATTTTGAAAGCTATTACACAGATATGAGGTGTTAAAGGAAGCTAGTGTCCCTTCTGCACATCCAGATGAATTCACTCTTAGCGGAGAAGCCAACAACTTAATACACTTGTTTACTAAAGATAACCCTAAGAGTTGCTTTGGGACTGAGGTGCCTCCACAAGGTGCTGTGGGAGTGATCATACAGTCCCAGTTTTCAACTGGGTAAGAAATATTTTCAGGGTAAGAATATTTTCAGAGCTGTCACATCTTTCTAAATTAATACCAGTTATCTGGTTTCCTTAAAGTTTGAATTTTGGCCTAACATCTGTGAAAGGGAAAACACAATTCTGTAAACCTTATGGCAAGCATGGACCAAGGTATGAATAACTTTTATGCCAAACTGCAATTTTCAGTGAAAGTCATACGAATATTTGCTTTGCGGTTTGTCTCAAAAAAAATGATGGTTTTAGTTGAGTTTCCTCTTACGTTTTTATTTGAATTCTCAGTGGATGCAAACCTTACGCAAACTGCAGACAGAACGAAGTTGGAACTCCTGCCAACAAAAACTGCTGAGTTTCACACAGCTTTAAATATTTTACAAGGTCTGAAGCTTTGTTTGCTCTCATTTGAAAGAACTGTTAGGATACTGCTCACAGTTTGCCTGACCTCAGCCTGTAATTTGGAAGGTTTACTCCCAGGCATACCTGTAACTTTCCACTTCACACTCAGGCTCAACTGTTTAGGAAGACTACAGCTATTAGGAAGAACTGAGTGGGCAAAAATTACAGAGGGAGAGAGTGTCTCATTCTGCAACAAAATGGCATTAACTGGCCCCAAATTAGGAGAAAAAAAGTCTTTAATGATTAAAAATGTTTTAAAGGACAAACAAGGCAGTATACTGTGTGAGGCCTAACGTGTATCATAGTAGTGGACATGCTGATAATCTAAGAAACGGCCCTTAAAGTGTAGGCTAGAAAGATGTGTTATCGTGGAGTACTTCAATCTGAGAGACAAATACACAATGTCCTTAAGTCTAAAGGCAGGCAATGGAGTATACCCACTCCTGATCTGAGCAGAAATAATCTGTTGCATTTATTTTTTCCAGCTTTTATTTCCAAGTACAGTGAAATAGTGAGACTAAGGATAATTACAAATCTAAATTTTGTAACTCTGAAAGCATTGCCTGCATTTAGAGTGGACCTTACATTAACACATAAACAAGACCTGTACAGAGAAAGAAAAAACAGCAATAATTAATTTGCAAGGAACTGTAATTTTACCATATCTTTATTTGCAAACAGAAGAAAACTTGAATTGTTAATATTCAATGTCTACATTTGTACATCTATGAACTTTTTAATAGGGCCAATTTCATTTTGCTAAAAATCAGTGATCAAAACTGACTGTGAGAAAAAATGTGAAGGCCGATAGAAAATATTTTAAGGATACTTTAAATCACAAACGAGGCAGGAATTTAAAAAACAAAGAAGCTTCAGAAAAAACATGAAGGCAGTGAAGACAAATTGGGCATGTATCTGTGTATAAAAACACACATACAAATGGAAGAAACGAGAAACTGCCATCAAGAAAAATAAAGTAAAATCTTAACACTATAGAAAATTAATAAGGAAATCAACAGCACACAAGGAAATGTATGGACATTACCAACAAGGACAATAATGGATTTTTCCACACATTGGGAAAAATGAATAGGTTCCTAATACTAGAATTAGATACTAGATTAGTAGATTCCTATACTAGAATTAGACTACTAGATTATTACTAGATATTGTAAAACGTTAGTAAGAAACGAAAGGCAGCAGCACCCAGGCATTACCTCTGGTCTGTATTCACAGAGGGGAAAGCAGATGCTCTACACATTCTAGGACGATAATCATACAAATTCCATTCCAAGATGAAGTAAGGATGTCAGCAACAGGTAGAGAACAATACGGAGATTTTAAAGTCAATGGGTCAATGTAATCTGCAATCAAAAGTTTTAAAGAGCTGAAAAGTTCAGAGTTACCTGAACCGTAACTGTTGATTTTCAGTAACTGCTGAAATGCTGGAGAACTTCCAGAAAACTGAAAAGAAAAAGCTCCTGGTGAGCAGGTATTAAAAAGGTCAACACTCCAGATAATTACAGATTTATCAACCTGCGACTGTTTCCAACATAATCAATGGCTGAAGCAGCCCATTCTTAGTAAGGAATTAAAAAAGGGGACTCAAATATGGCCAGTCAATAGAAGCCTAAGGAAAGCAAACTGGTTGCATCAGAGGAGCAAGCAGCTTACAGATCTTTGCTGGGCGCCTCACACTTGAACCAGGCTATTCCTTCTCTCCAAGACTCCCAGGAGCAAATCCTCCTGCCCAGGAACAGTGGGCACCGCAATCCCATCCTTGCCAGCGCCCCCTTCTCCCTCGCTCTGCTCTCGGTCATGCTGCAGAGCAAAGCCGGATGGCAAGTCAGTCACACGCAGCACAAGCAAGACCATCACATGGAAGCCCTTCAGAACAGGGTGGGCAGTCCAACTGCCTGACCCGGGAGCTTTTTTAACAGTATAAGCTAAAATCAAAGAAATATACACAAACAATGGGAGGTTTTATCCTGTGGCCACTGTATCTCAAGAATTCATTGCTTCTTCCTTGTCTCACACATCCAGGCCATGTCATTGCCTTTTCTTTCCTCTTTGCATCTCCAGGACATACTTGTTTTCCTGTCATTTATAGTTCTCCTATTCTCTTCTTTCTCAAAAACATCACCTGAAAAAAACACTTTCCCACAAATGCTTTCTGCTCTTTTCCTTATTTTTTCTCTGTAACTCTTCCATCCTATGTTTACTTCTAACTTCTTTGAACTATACTGTCGTTAGGACAAGGAAACAATCATCTGTCCACAGATGCATTTTTAGGCTCAGTGCTGTGCATTTAGGTGGCAGTACAGAGCTGCCCTGACAAAAACTCTGCTCATCAAATGCAGCAACAGAACTGCCTTCTGTCTACCAAGTGTCCTACTAATCAGTATACACAGAACAGAAATGAATAAAAATATCACTAATCACACTAACACCATTAAATATCAACAGCTGAAAAATACTTATATTTGCCATACATAAAACTGCCGATTTTATCAATAGAAAATCACAATCTATATAAATTATTTGAAATAGACTATTTTGATTTTGATTTAACGGTTCCTCATTATTCCAATCATTATATCTAGGTAATTCTCATTATAACTGTAAAAAAAAACATTTTTAGGATTAAACACACACACAAAAAGATTAGATTAGATTAAAAAAACAGATTAGTTATCTTTACTAAAGTAAAGGTTATACATTTCAGGTACCATAAAGAATTGCAAAACTTCAGTATGTGTAGGGTTAAAGGGTGGAACTGCGCTGTAACTGGCAGTGGAAATTTCCACCGCGTGCGTTAGGGCAGAGGCAGAGCCTTGCCCGTGGTAAGGGGTGTGCGTGTGTGGGCTCTTCATAAACACCCTGGAATGCTCTGTCACGTTATTTTCCCTTTTGGCTTTCTGACTCAGTTGTGGTTTTGGTCTTCCTGAGTTTTATGGGGTCACAATGTACACAGGTCCACCTAAACCTGTGGGACGCTTGCCTAAGAACAAACTGCAGGATCATGTTTTAGCCTGGTCCCACTGTTTTATCATACTGGTACTGTCTGCATCGCTTGCCAGTCTTCACCATTCATTCGTCATTCCTCCTTTTATTACTCAATAGAATTGTTCATATTTTCTTTTTTAAATTCTGCACATCAAACAATTATAGCTATGGGAAAAGTTCTAAGATTTTGGGGACATGTACATTGCTGCTGTCTGTAAAACAGCAGCTCCTTAACTTCTGGACAAATAATTGGTTAAAAGATAAAAGAGGAAGGTTAGATACACTTAAAGTTGCTTAAGTTACTTAAGTAACACTTAGAAGTCCCCCCAGAGTCTGTACTGGATCCTCAGATATTCAGTTTATTTGTAAATGAATTAGAAAAGTTAAATAACAAAGTTACCAGAATTACTGTTCACAAGGATCAAAAGTAGAGTTGCTTGCAAAAAAAAAAAAAAAAGAAATGCAAAAATCTATGTTTGTTTCACAAAAGGAAAACCAAAAGATACAGAAAAAAAAAATCCTTAACTATACATACAAAAAGTGGTCTTTTCATAAGCTTTTGGTTTTCAGGAAAAAAAAAAAAAAAAAAACTAGTCTTAGAGTCAATAAAGGTAATTTTCTGAAAGCATTTTTAATTCAGTGGGAAATAGAAAGTTAAACAGAAGGCTCTGAATTATTAGGAAAGGAATGAAGAAAACACAGATGATTATGTCTCTTTAAAAATTCATGTTGTGCATGAATCCTGAGCACAACACACAGCTTTGTCACCCTGCTAAAGGGAGTGCAATGGAAGCAGAAAAGATGTAAAAAAAAGGGTGCCAAGGGTGCCAAGGTGGGAGATACAGCTTTTGCATAAGAGAGACTGAAAAGAGTAGGAGCCTTCATCTTCAAAAAGAGCGAGCCCAGAGAGGACATGAAATTATGACTGGAGTGTAGAAGGTAGGTAGAAAAAATATTTGTAAATACTTGCCTCAATAGAAACAGTAGAGGGCACCAGTAAAATCTGATTTTAGATTTCAGGTCTCAAGAGAATTTTATTTCAGTGTAACACTGAAAGACTAGATAAACCTTTGGTCTGCCTCAGGACAAACGCAATACTGCCCAAGCTGAGCACAGCACACCTTGGTGCATGCCAACCTGATGGAAACACCCAGAAACTGTGAAACCAAGATGTGTTTGTCACATACTGAGAAATTATCAAGAAATGCTGGTTGTACAAAACATGCAAAAAGAGAGAGATTCTCAAAATATTTAACATTGATCCCGCTCTACTCATCTCACAAAAGAAGGATTTTACCATTGGTGTAAGTAAGAGCACAGTTACCCAATGCTGACTGACTTCAGCATATCCCACCTGGGCTGGAATTCTAGTAGTTACCTCTTTGTTGGTTTTGGCGCCTAACTAGATCTTCGGGAGTCTATGCAGAGCTGTTTTTGTGTTTTCTGCAGGAAACACAAACGACAGCAACAATACTATAGATAAAATTATACAGTAATAATAATATCTAGACTCATACTATAAACAAATTAAACATAACACATTTGTATTTTTGGAAGTCCTTTTTTTTGTACTGCCTCATTTCATACATTTTTTTAGAGATTTTGATTTAATATAAACAGTCTTTGAGACTCAGAAATGAGGAATGATGTGATTTATCAGTACTGTGACCATTGGTCAAATTAAGCCTCTTGCTCCTCTGTCCTGAAATGATAATATGGATCTAGAAAGAGTTTGGTGCATTCAACACAACTGAGCAGTTATGGTCCACAAAATGAATAATCATAGGCTAAGAAACTCGGAAAAGGAAACAGCTGGTGACAGAGGTGTGAGAAAGGGCTAGGAATCCATGAATGCCATACGGTAATAGGGAATGTCTTTCAACATTTCTTCCACTACAAAAAAAGCTAGCAAAGGATCAAATTAAATTGCCAGGAAGAAGACTTAAAATAGACATTTTCTTTTCATACAGGAATATTTAAATGGTGGATCTACTGCCTGTGAGTTTGTGGATATAAATGGGCCACAGAGGCTACCTATGACAGAGACAAGACATACATACAGGTAAACGTGTAATTTGTATTTGCAGAACACATTCACGTGAAACTAGAAGGGTCTATCAAAAGAAATACTGCTATATTCCTGTCCTACTTGCACACTCCTCCCCTAAGCAGTTAGTTTTGGCCACTGAAAGGGACACAATTCTGGGCTGGGTGGACTTTTAGTTATTACAATACACAGATACTGTCAGATACTTTTCAGATTTGCTTAAGAAACCCTGTAGAGATGGTCATGCAGCTTATGGCACTAGCATTAACTAAATACAAGTAAGATCACTGCTGAAGATGAAAGAGGAAAAATATAATTTAGGTGTACTTGATTTATTATTAACTTTCAGGATATGTATTAACTCTTTTGAAGGGTTATAGGCAAAAGAAATCAGCAAATGTAAGAAGGCAAGAAGGTTTGCTTTAATAAGGAAACTTTTTTTTTCCTTAGGCAAATATTCAATACTTTCTGGAAATAAGATATGCCAATAATAATACAGCAATGAGAACTATATTTTTGCTTTTTAAGGAGATAAAAGTCAAGCAGAAAGCTGTAATCCACGCAATATTTCCTTGTGATGATTTCTTCTTGACATTCTGAGTTTCTTGAATGTTTGATAGGATCAAAAACAAGTGTCTCCAACATAACAAGTACAATTTTTCCCTGCCTTTGGATGTACTTAAAGAAACCATTCTGATTTATTTTGGATGTACTTTAAAGAAGGCATTTAGATGTGCTCACTGGCATTCTGTGGTAAGCCTGCTGTGAATTACTCATTTTCTGTTCCAAGGAGAGTTGCATCTTTCCTTAAGAAGGATCAGCAGCCCCTACTACTGCCTGCTGTAATTTGCAAGTGCATTTTCTATCCTTGGTTTATAAAGCTTATGTGGCACAGGTACTCTCTAGACAGCAGAGCCTGCTTGATACCCATTGCTTCAGCTTAGACATCACTGCTGAAACTTATTTACACTAATTTGCAGCTCTAAGGAACTGTGATAGGTATAAAGTTGTTATCATCGTTGTATGCTTTGCTAAGCAATTATTAATTCCTTCTTACAATGATCGACGATGGTGTATTTTTATGTGAACAAGGTTTAGTTGCATCTATTTCAGGAAATTCCTCTTCTAATTTATTTCACTGCTTGGTGAATTCTTAGTCTTACGGATTACCTGAGGCCACTTAGCAGAAGTCAGAGAGAGCTCAGAAACTCTTTCACAAGAAGTTCCTTATTTGGTTTTAATATAGAACAAACTCAAGTATATTTTAGCTTTATTAAGTCTATCTTAAAAAAGTAATTTGAATGAAATATTCTGAACAGGAATTTTCAGAAACAAAATATATGCTGCAACTTTAAACATAATTGAGTATAACTAGCACAATTATTATCAAATTCATTCTACAAATTGTCAGAACTCAGGTCAAGAATATCAGACCTTCTGAGCACCTTTCTAAAGGAGAAGAGAATTACAGCTACAAGCACTCCTCACCACAGCCAATATCCTGACCTCAGACAGGATTCACAGGTTTCAGAGATAGAGCCATAACAGGAAAATAAATAAATAAATAGAATCAGGGGAGGTTATGTAGCAGAGAGATGAAAATACTTGGAAATACATCTAACATGCATGTCTTTTGAATGATGCAGAACCACCTGCTCGGGTGGCTTCGGTGTTGCGGTGCTGGTGGTGTGGTTTAGTGGCCCAGTTGTGGGCAGTCGTGGGAGAGGAGGCCCAGGCTTCATCTGAGCAAGGCTTAAACCTTCTGCTTGGTGTGAGTGCTGTTAACAGGAGGAGATCTGAGCACGTTTCCATCCTTTACGAGGATGGGTGGCCAATTTGGCTAGTCACGTAGTAAGGACTAGATTGCCCTATCAAGGAAGTAAGGCAGCAGATAAGGAAAGACTCCGGCTCCTGTAACGACGCAGCTCACGCACGTCCCATTGCTCAAGACAGCAATGCCCCCGGCAGACTTCTTAAGAAAACTGCTAAGAAAACTCATGTTTGGTAAAACATCCTCTAAATTAACACTGTGATCCTGCTGTTTCTAACTAAAGAGACTTTGACTCTTCTTCAGACCAGTTACAATTTAGATATGGTGAGGAAAATAAGGCAGAAATGTGGCAGGGAACAACACAGCTGTGTTAGTGGTGATTACTACTACTGAATCATCTAATCTGAACTGGTGGAAAGAGAGGACAGAAGACAACAGTATCTGGGGTGATCATCTGAACATGGAAGCGGTCAGAGCAAAGGGTTTCTCATGGAAAATCATGGCTATCTTACAATACTGGAAGTATCAACTTGAGTGAAAAAGGGAATACAACACTGGAAAAAATGTTATGTATTTAATCTGCTGAAGCACTGATCAACAAAACACAATCTCCTGTTTTGTTTTTAAAAAGATAAAAATTGAAAATATTTGCTCTGCGTGTACTCGGAGATGTCAAATACAGCTACTTTGGATTGGATTTTCTCAGTTTCTTAGGGACAAATATTATGTATTATAAAATGCCTAAAAGTAGCAAGAGTCCTGTTCTAGGCAATCCTGCTCTAAAAGGTTGGTTGTGCTCTAGGAAGTGGGGGGAGTGACCTAGATCTCCAGAAATTCCTCATTATTCTAGGATTTAATTCAGATCATAAATACCTCTGAACAGGCATCTTAGTGACTTGTAGTGTATGTTTAAATAAAACATAATGTGACAAACAGCACAGAATACCAGTGACTAACTCAATTACAGTCTGAACTGAGCTAGAACTTTCCCATCATGTTTCCGCAGTGGGACACTCGGAAAAGAAGGATCTTCTACTTTCTTTGATACACTTTTTTGAAAAACTGAAGTCATGACCACCTGCAAAACATGAACTAAATAAGTAACACCCAGTAATTTAAATTTTTTTTGTGTGTGTGAGCAAATCTAAAAAAGAAAAGCAGAACAAATGAAAACAAAACAAAAACCAATCTGTGAGCTTTCTAGTAAAAATGCTGTCGATCAGCATAATCTTGAAGCAGCCTGACAAGTTGCCCAGTTCTTTCATGGCTGGTGTCTTTTAAAACTGCTCCCTGTCGTGCAGCTCTTTGCTGAAGTTCCTGAAGTCTCTTTGGTCCTGCCAAGGGTGCTCTCCTTGCTCCCACTTCAAAGGGGTGCCATGCAGAGCACAGCACTTCTATGTCATCAATAATTACTATTGTTTATTATTTTATCTTGCCCTGTGGGTGCAACATATTTCTCAACAAATGTATCATGAACACATGAGCCTGGCATGATCTCATTGACAGACTTCATGCCTAACACGGCACACTTCATTTTTTGGGGGGTGTCTGGTGGTACAGAAAGAGCAGGTTCTAGTCTTTGTGAATTTATTTCTCTTCCTTTTCTCTTTCTTAGTCTAGAAAACCTCTTTTCTCAAGCAAACACAAGCACTTTTATCATTCCCTCTAAAACTCCCCTACCTCTTTCATTTCTACTGAGTTATTTACTGACTTCAGTATTGTCCTCTGCAGTAATCTCTTGCAAGCAGCACTCTAAAACCCTCTTTCCTAGATAGGTTACAAAAATTATGATAAATAAATTTGTGTTTTGCTTATCACGCTGATCAAGAGCATGTCAGTGCTCCTCTGGACTTATCTGCTGGTAGCTCTCATGTTTTGTGTTTTTAGCTTTTGACAATTGGCTTTTGGTGACTGAACTTGTTCCTCACACACCCAACTACTGACCCTGAGTGAGTCTTGCTAGCAAGAATGATTAACTTACTAGGTAATGTGAGTAATTAGGTATATAATAGCTGCTACAACTATTGTTATTGTAATTTCAATAAAAATCCTGAAACTAGTCATCTTTTCACAGTGCGAATTCTGACAGTATCACAGAGCAATAAATCTAGAACAGGTTTGAAGTAATAAATGATATTCCCTGTATCCCTATAATCCCAGAGAATTACTAGTTTTTACCAGAAGGTGGTGCTTATGTGCCACTAAAGAAAAAAATGTGGTCCTCCTAGATTTAGACAAGTTTCAGCTAGTAGGACAGAAAACAAAGCAAACATTTCTGATTGATGAAATCCAAACTATGAGGAGTTTGGATGCAAGAAGCTTCTATAAATAAAACATTTTCATTTAAATAATTACATTTTCATTTGCACAGTATCTTTCATCCCAAAGGGACTCAGAAGTTATTTTAGAGGCTTTTGCAAACAACATTTATAATTTTTAAGTTCTTTTTAGAAAGCTGGTTTGTAGAGAGAGAGGAGGACTGTAGCCTCTCTTACCAGCACATTCATGAAAACTGTCCATCTGCCTCTGAAACTTGGCTTGTTTAGTCTGCCTTAAACAGCCTTCACTCACTGATTTGAGCCACGGGACTGAAGACCCAGGGAGCCGACGTTGCTCCCCTGTCCCGTCAGGGCCTTCCCAGGTTTGCTGCTATCTCAGGGCACCGCATCTTCAGGGATGCCCACATTTGACAGCTACTCTGCTCTGGCAAACAGAGCCATGGTCATCGCAGCTTTTCCTGGCCTGCTGCCCTAGCTCCAGCACTCTGAGGACATGGCATGCAGCCTCCAGGGCTGACCTCCACATCTTGATGAAGTTCTCTCCTGTAGCAGACTTTATGGATTGGACTGTAACTGTCATGAATCAGGCAGGCACCTCTACATTCTTGGTAAGAAAGTGTCTGCCTTTTGCTCTATGATGTGACTTTTTTTATGCAAACTTGAATTAAACTAGAGCTTTAAAAATAAAGAGAAACAGGCAACTTAGTGCAGTTGAAGAATTTTAGCATTCAGACACTCAGAACACCAGAGAATTTCTTGTGTTTTACTTCTGCCTCCTACATTCGCTTTGCAGCGTGTATGAACTGGGAAGGGGCAAGAGGAGAGAAAGAACAGGATGATTCTTGTCATAACAATGACCTAAAGAAAGGAGACAGAGGCCTAATATTTCTTAGAACTGTTTACCTGCTGGCTCACGGGCATAGCCACCAAACAGGACTATCACCTCTTCCCTTGAGCCCATCCACAGGCACAGGGCTCGATTCAAAACCTCTACAACTCAGTGGATGCCACTGCGTGACACTTAAACGTAACAGAACTTTACTGACGAGCAATAAAGAAGCTCTTAATGTATGTAATTGCTCTAAATCTAATAAGAAATGCTAGCTTTGAAGCAGCAATGCAGCTATAGCTATTATGTTAAAAAAAAGCAAGTCCCAAACTTTTGTACAGTTTGGCAACATTGTGAGCTATAAAAATACCCGGAAAAGAGGCAAATTGAGAAAAAGCCATTAATAATGAGAAAGAAACAAACTCCACAATTCTGAGTCATCATCTGCAGCAAATAATTATTTCTAGGGGTAGGAATATGTTCATCAGTTCAGAGGCTTTCTTTTTAATGGGATTGTTTCATTCTGCAAAACTTTCAGTCAACAAATTCACAAAGCAAATTTTCCATGGATTTTCTATCCATTTCATGGATTACTCTTTTCAGAATATGAAAAGTTCTTTCTCACAACAGAGTATCATGTGATCAAAAATTGCTAAGTGAAGAAATACAGAAAAGCAAGATTGTAGGTAATATTTTGTAAAAGATTTCAAGATCTATGAAATGTGAAATACAAATATAACCTATTTTAAGTTATCATTGCTTAAACCATGCCTACATTCTACAGTCAGCACAACTGTTGTCCCTTTTAGGAAAGAAGTTACCCAGGATCACTGGTAGTGGTATCTGAAACTTTAAGATTTAAGGAAACTGAACCATTCATCATCTCAGAATACAGCAAATGCCGAGCTAAAAGCGTTTGGCTATTTGGATACACGTGATGCTAAATGTCAGGAAGAGAATAAATCAAAAAATGCAGTCAATGTGGTTTATAAACTTTTTTTCAGTAAAATTATGTTTTTGATTCCTCTCAGTTGCTTGTTATCCTGATTTATATACAAAGCCAAAGCTAAAAAACACAGCTTCATGATGTGTCTGGTCATTCACTACACTAGCTAACTGTGATTATGGCAAAGCCTACCATCTTCTACACAGCTTTCAGTATTGCCCCATCCAGGGCAATGACGAAATCCAGGGCCCCATGGCCCTTCCATTAGAGTCAGGAGCTGGGAGTCTGAGCCGGGTGCTCTCCTGCCGTAGCGACAGAAAAATGCATGCAAGGCTCTGTCTCCCTGAACATATATGAATAACAACAACCATTCGCTTTCCCAGTGCATTGCCCTACAAGCTCTGTGTTTAGGAACCTCTGTTCCTCTTCTCAAACTCATATTCACAACTGTTTATCCTCCAATGAAGACTTGGTATCGTAGTTACAACTGTGCAGTGTTTGCTCTCCTTGGACGCATTATATAAGGCTGTTATGGAGGAGCTGGTTGCAGTAACTACTCTGGAGTTTCCGTGCAGATTCCTTGAGGAGACAAGCTCATGCTCTCCTTGTGTAGCTCAGTGAGCCAGGGATTCTCCTTGTAGTCTCTTGTGCCTTATATGGCACAATCTCCCTTGTACAGCCATTCTTCTCTCGCCACGAGGATGATCAGGGGCCTGGAACATCTGCCCTGCGAGGAGAGGCTGAGGGAGCTGGGCCTGTTCAGCCTGGAGAGGAGAAGGCTGAGAGGGGACCTGATCAGTGTGTACAA